>CM048820.1:59645222-59990736 GCA_026586065.1 Dioscorea zingiberensis | reverse complement strand
GATAATATATTGACCAACGTGTATTTGCTCAAGATTTTTCCATATTTCAATATTTAATTTCAATTATTTAATATGCATATTTTATGCTTATTATTTACAGTTTTCACTTTATTTTACGATGCTTTACACCGATAGTACTCGTTTCCCAACTCCGAGCTCCAAAGAGCTCACCCTTTTCTCTTGACATCGTGATTGTAGACAATAGACAGAAGACCGTATATAGGGTTTGTCTGATCGCGAGTCTAGTGGAGATGTCCTGTAGCTGGCTTTGACTCCCGTGTCTTTAAGTTTAATTATGTGTGTATTTGAGATGTATATGTCTAAGACAATATTTTATTTGATGTTGTACTAAAACTTACTTGAAATTTGGGTTTATAAGAAGTTCAGTTTTCTTTAATTAGCTTCCACAAGTTATTGATTTACAGTTAATTAGTAATTTTACAGCCTTAGGTTTAGGGTTCATTCCCTTGACCTGGCTGGTGTGACATGTGCCCCCCTGAAAAGGAGATGGGTGTTACACATAGTCCCATGACTCACATGAAGTGGGCCGTGGTCCACTAACTTGTTCATGCATCATGAATTCTTTCAACCAATGGCCATGATTCCATTAACTCATCAAATCCTAATCTCTTTAATCATACCATATATTACATTTATAGTATCATGGCATCCATCATATGGTTATTAAATGACCTAGCTAAACTCAACCATGGTTTAATGTATCAAATAGATGCACACTCTCAGATATCAACTTTCAAACATGCAAATCACTAATATGCATAGGAGTCTACATACTTGCATTCCCCACTGACCCGGCCCCATTCATGAATTTAAATATAGCTCCTCTATAACATGCCAACAATATCCTCATTTACAATCTTAACAACCTCTATGATTGACAGTGATTCAATTAGAGTTTAACTTGGTCTAATACCCATGTTCTGGAACAATGCATGCATTCACTTATGTATCAATCATCCTCCTTAATATTGGAGTGACGGGTAGTTGATAAATACCTTCTACACTTGCCCAACACCCTCTATTGTTCTAGCTGAATGGCTTACAGATCCAACACCCCAAGCTCCTCCCCTCCAATTGTACTCAAAGTCTAAGCATATGGAAATCTCCTCCACCCTCTTGATGTTTAACCGGTTGAACTGAAATTCCAAGTCATGGTTGCACTTCCTCCCTCTTAGTCTTTCTCCACTCCATCGTCCGACGAACTCGGCCGTGATTGAACTCCCTCGTCGGAGTTCCTGAAGTTTAGTTGCGAGGATGGCTCACCCTCCCTTTCTCTCAACCTTCACTCGTTTCCTCTCATCCAAACTGGAAGGAAAGCAACAGTGCCTTAAAGAAGATGAAGCCCATGCTTCTTATGCCATGAGGAGGCTGGTCGAGAGCCTCGAGGCCACAAGGTTTTGATGGTAACTAGACGTTGCCCATTTTTCTTGTACCCGGCAAGGATCCCGGCAACACGTACGGTTTTATTCTTCGTAGATTCGTGTCAGCGTTGATGGAGGGAGGGATTTATTTGTGCTTCGTGATGTTCATCACTCTCAGACCCTTTTATTTAAAATCCCATCCGTCCAAACCCAAGCCATTCATTAATCCAAGCCTTTTATCAATTCATTTCTCTAGCTATAGAGAGAAAAATAAAAACAAGAGAGAGAAACGACCAACTCTTCGGTGCGTTCTAAGATACATTGGGGGTAACCCCAAGGTATCTTTACTTGGGGTGTCACAACACTTTTATATTTAATTCATTTTATTAAAAGATTAACATAAAATTTTGAAACTTAATAAAATTATTTACTTATAATTAACATTTGTTAAAATATTACTATTATTATATTAAAATCAATCTCTGATATTAAATATTTATGGATATTAAATACTATTTTAATATTTTTAAATATACCAGACAATCTTTCAGCTCGCACACAAAATTTTATTTTCCGTAAAGACAACTGTGTGCGGGACCTTTCTCTGTGTAGATTAACGCCTCCTCGATTTGAGGCCACCACACACATGTGCCGACACAAAATTTTATTTTCCGCTGAGACACCTGTAGATTCAGATGCGACCTTCCCGACGAGATTAATGTCTCCTTAATTTGCGGGGCACCGCACACAAGCCTGTAATGGCCAAGACACACCGCGGGCTCGCATACGTAATTTTAGTAGCGCACACCTAGAGATTGTGTGCGAGACCTTCCTGATTGTGTGCGAGATTAATGTCTCCTTGATTTGCGGACCTTCGCACATAGGTTGTGAAGCCTTGCACACAATCTGTGAAAGCTCGCACACAAAATTTTATTTTTCGTGTGCGCACACCTAGAGATTGTGTGCGAGACCTTCCTGATTGTGTGCCGAGATTAGAGTCACCTTGATTTGCATGCCCCCGTACACAGGTTGTGAAGCCTCGCACAATCCGAAGGCTCGCACAATCTTTAAAAATAGTCTAATGGTAAATTAAAAAGAAGATTTATGATATGTGTTCAATTCAATTTAATTTAGTACTACCAAGTAATATAGGCCTTGTAATACTATTAATGCAATTTTAATTTTGGAGTTTGTGAATGCTAATGTTTTTAATTCCTTTTTAATATATTTTTTAAAAACTTATGAGTGCGTATTTCCTAAACCCAAAGATTAATTTGTTAATTTGTAATATAGATATTGTTTAAATTTATTATTTTGTAAAGATATATTTACTTATAATTTTTTGTTTAATTATTTATTTTTTTGAAAATAAAATTGTTAGAATTCATTGTATTAATAGAAGAGAGACATAGAGCATGCCTCTTACAAAATATCAAAATTACTTATTTACCTCATACAAGTGTGATAATTACTTGCATACCTCTATGAGTTGGAACACACCGCTTATAATTACTTCCCTACCCAAGTACTTATTCTTAGTCAGCTGCTAGTGGTTTTCTAGAGTAGATGCAAAGAATTATAAAGTGCGATATAATCAATTATCATTGTTTCGCAGGGATACGCAAGCAATTATCACTTTTCAGAAGTAAGAATAAAGATTTTTGATGCTTTCAGAAAAGTACGCAAGTAAAAACCCGTGGCAATTGACACATGCGGACTCCGCCAAATACCACATGTCCTCAGTAGATACCTTGGGGCTTATCCCAAGGTATCTTAGAATTCACCCCAACTCTTCACGCCATGCACATTCCGTGCATTTTAGTAAAGCACCCTTTCATTTCTTTTATTAAAATTCTCTTTGTAACCCCCTTGCTTGTTAAGTTAAGGGAGAGTGAGTGTGTTCTTGCACATTAGTCCCCAAGTTTTCCATATATATTACACTAATAACTCATGAGCACTTAGATTACATTTTTAATAAAGAACCCTCATGTTCTTTTAAAAATTATTATACGTGTCTTATGCTTATTCTATTTTATGAGAGTGCATTTTACACTCTAGCCCTCCATTCCTTTGTAAATATCACATGCACTCTCCTTTCTACTCACCAATTTCCACAGAAATTAATTTATAATCAACCTCTATTAATTACGCTCATATTAATTCAAGTGTGCGGTTAAATCACTAAACACAATTAGGGGAATTCTTAGGAATTTAATCGCATCAGAAAATACGGGGACAGCTCTTACACTCATAAAGCAAAGCACTACACACATACATATATAGATCCACAGGAAGCAAATCAGTATGTTCAACCTCAATAAAAATCAATGAACCCATCAAGTCCGGGCTCAATTGCGCACCACACACCAAAAAGTGCCATGAGCCTGACAAGAGCCAATGACTCACACATACTAATCATAGGGATGGAAAAAATTTTAAGCATCAATGTGGTTTCGCTTTGACCTCAAAAGAAGGGCCACCGGCCCACAAGTGTCTGCCCGAAGATCCTGCCCTCCTGAGTAATCCAAACGCCCCACACCTGGTTAGATCTTTAGCAAAAGGGTCAGTGAAATTTCTTTAAGCTCCTTCACCTAGCCCAATGAGATAACACCATGCCTCAAATTTGTTTAACCACACAAGTGCCCTGCCAATATGCCTTCTCTTACCATTATAGGAGTTCTGGGGGCCTACTTAAGTGAATTTGTAGCATGCAAGTTTTGACTTTATCTAACTGTATGGATGGGAAGATCATGCAAGTTACAGTAGTGTCCATTTTCATATAATTTGGTTACCTTTGGTCCTCCCACTTAACGCGGGTTGGAAATTTTATGTAAAAATTTGAACGGCTCTTAGATTTTCATGATTTTAACCATTAAAGTGGGAGGATTTTAAATGGTAAAATCCAAATTGTATGAAAATAGACATACTAGCTTATTTTTCCATGATCTTCACATCCATACGGTTGGAATCTGCTCAAACATGCATTTGGTCCCTCCAAATTAGCATCAAAGAGGGGTCAAGCCAGGTTGTGCCAGGTTTAAGGCACAAATTCTTCAATCCCACTATTATAGACACTTATTGCCTTAAAAATTCGATAGTCACATCGAGAATCACAAATGAAGAGAGACTGGAACATCTTCGATCTTCCCCTACAAAAGCGCACATCCGCCAAGAGATTCCTCGAACCATTCTCGGGCCTCTTTGACCTCGCTTAATTCAAGGGCAGCGATAAATCTTCATACTCTATTGTGTTGCAGGTATAGCGAAAGCAATACATGTTCCACTGCTTAGCGCATTTCCAAGAAATGGCTCTTCCACCAAAGATGAAAAACATAACCACCTAGTAGAACTCACTTCATCATTATCAAGACCTGACCTAATTAGCATCACAAAAATCCCTCCAAAATCGGGCGGAAACTTGCATAAAATGCAAAACCCCAATCCACTGGTTCCTCTTCTTGCTAACATATTTAAGCAAACGATAAAGCTTATATCCAATGTTCATTACTAGGATTGTGGAGTGTAACGACTCAACCTACTAATTGCATAGCTATATAAGCTTAGGACGTAGTATTATAGTTCATGAGAAAGCCATCACACCTACTCTAAAGTGGATTTTTGCATATTCGTGAGATCGGTACCACAGCACTCATCACCTTTTTATTCTTTTAAGGTGTATACTAGGATCATAGGAGTTCTTTACATGAAACACATCAAAGCAGCTTGAATCTTTTCAACATTTTCTATAAAATGAGATTGACACATTGAGAAACCAAATGTTACTGCTTTTTGCTACTTTAACCCCTAAAATCACATCAACTTCTCCTAAATCTTTCTATATCAAACCTGGGAGGACAAAAACCTCTTGGTTCCTCGCTTGACCACATCAACATATTAGAACTACAAAGATTAACATGTCATCCACATAGAGACATATAACTCGCCACACAATCTAATCCAAACATTTTCGAAAGTAAAAGACAATTAGAAACTCAGAGGTACTTGACAATAACATACATCCATTGGTAACTAGAAATGGGAGCAAACTCCCTCATACCACTATTTTGGAGTTTCTCGTTTAAGACCCTCATAGGCATAGGCTTTCTAAGTTTACACACTTCTATTCTCTTTGACCTTTAAAACACAAAACCCCTCAAAGTTGCTCCATCTATACATCTCTTCCTCTAAGTCACCATTTAAAAAATTATGTTTTTAAATCCATTTGATGAACAACTAAATTATAGATAGTAAAGTTTCAGGCTTAACTAGAGTTCTAAATGGTAGCTAATTTTAGTCACAGTGAGAATAAGTGACAAAATAGTCAATGTCCTTTTCTCTTGAGTATAACCTAAGTACTACTACGAAGCCTAGCCTCCTGAATTTATAAAATGGTACCATCAGCCTCAATTTTTCTTTCCTTTAAAGATCCATTTATACATTTAATAGGTTTACACCCCTTTGTAGGCAAGTCTACTAAATCCTAAGTATGATTCGGTCAAAATAGAATCTAGCTCGCTTTTTAAAGCATCTTTCTAAAAGCTAGCATCTATAGATGTTATTGCCTCTTTATAAGTTTTTGGGTCTTTATCAATCAAGAAAGCAGAGACCACATGTTCATTTATTTCATCAGAATTTTTAATCAAGAATGCAGTAATACAATCTAGTCCAATTTTTTTTTTTTTTTTTCAGTTCTTCACCTTTTACTACATCTAAGTTCATCAATATGCTTATTTTCAATGGAAGAAGAGCTAGGAAAAGACAGAGGTACACAAGCAAAATTTGTAGAAACAGGAAATATCATTGCTAGTACTAGATTTCTTTTAAAGGACACACATGTTCAAAAAATTTCCAAGGCCCCAAGATTTAAAAATGGAACTATCTTTTAAGGACACAAATCTATAAACAAATGTAATTCTTGAGCATAGCCACAAATAAACACAACCTCATAGGTTTTAGGTCCTATAGCAGCCCCCTCTTAGGAGGAGGTAAGCCAACTTTAGCAAGGCTCCCCACACTTTTAGAAATTTTAAATTAGGAGCAAATCCTTTCCATAACTCATAGGGGTTTTATCTAACCTTTTATGAGGAACCCTATTAAGAATATAACAAGCGTAAGGATGACAGCTCTTCCTCCCACATGTTATCACTTAAACCCGGAGCTTATAAGCATAACATTTAGCATATTTTTAGGAGTTCTATTTTTCTCTCACCTATACCATTCTCATTTGGGGTGTATTGGGGCACCGTCGTGTTCATGGATAATCCCATTCTTTTCTACAAAATTCCTTAAGGTAAGTAGTACCATATTCCCTCCTCTATCGACCTAACCCTTTTTATTTTTGTATTCAATTGATTTTCCACTGCTTTATATTTCAATTTTCAAGAACATTTCCTCAAATTTCATCTTTTGCCCTTAGGAGGTAAACTCTAATATATCTAGAAAAGTCATCTATAAAAGTCACATAATATTTTTTACCTCCCCTTACTAATTGTGTTTTTGAAATCACCAAATCTATATGGATCAATTCTAAAAGTTTTGTCTCTCCTATTTTCAAACAAATTTAAAGGATTTCTTGGCATATTTAGCTTCTACACAAGCAGTAGTATTAAGAAAACTCATTCACATTCACAAATGTGAATCAAGTTTAGTTTTTAAGTCTTTAATAGAAGCAATGTTCATGTGACCAAGTCTACCATGCCATAAATTAACAAATTCAACAATATAAGAAGAAGCGTAAGAACTATCATTAGCAATGTTCAATACAAAGAGTATTCATTATTCAAATATTCCTTCCCCACGAATTTCCCATTTTTGGTCAACTACTTTATCACCTCTAACACAATTTTCTATACCAAATTTTGTTCAAGAAAGCACCAAAACTAAATTTCTACACGTAGAAGGAACATAGAGCACATTGTTTAAAGCTAAAGTTTTTCCAAAAGTGAGTTTAGGGAAAATCTTCCCTTTACCGAGGACTCAAGGACGCTTTGGTTTCCGTGTAGATGCACCCCCAATCAACATCTTTAAGGTCATGGAACAGTCCTTGTTGGCACGTATGTCTAGAAGCACCCATGTCCAGCACCCAATCAAACTTGTTCTCAACCATATTTGCTTCCAACAACCAATCGCAAAGAATGACTTCATCCCATTCACAAGTGGTTAACCCTTGATTTACAGCTTTACCATTATGTTTTTCATTAGTCTTTTGTTGTCCATGACATTGGTAGCATTGATAAGCTTTGTGACTAGTTTTTCCACACATAAAGCACTGCAACTTCTTTTTCTTTTCAATCTTGTTGCCACTTTTGTTGACATGATTCAACTTCTTGTGATACCCTTGATTCTTGCCTTTCTTAGGACCCGTCTTGAATATTTCCTTTGTTGAAAAAGTCACCAGGGGCAACAACAAGGTTAGCTTTTAGGAACATTAATAGGAGAAGAATTTGCTTAGCTTTGAGGCGATTAGCCTCTTCAGTCCGCATGTGGCTGATAAGCTCTTGCAAGGTGAGATAATTTTTCTTGTGTTTGAGCCGGTTCCTGTAGTCACTCCAGGTCCAGGATGGTGGGAATTTTCCCAGCAAGACATTAGCTTGTAGGATTTCACACATCTTCATTCCTTCATTGAGGACATCCATAGTCAGGTTCTCATATATATGCACCTGCTCCATGATTGGTTTGTCATCGATCATCTAAAATTGCAACCATTTTCCCACAACCGACGTCATTTTCCCCTGCATCATCAATGCCATACTTCTTTCCAACAAGTTCCAAAATCTCTTTGGCAGATTTGTGAGTGACAAACAAATCAAAAAGAGAGTTAGTCATGTGGTTTAGAAGGTGCCCTCTGACAGCCTTGTTGTCTTTTTCATATTTTTTCTTTGATTCCTCATCCACTCTCTTAGTATATACAATAGGAGGTATAGTGATTGGTGTAGCAGATGGGTTAGAGGAGGTTCCAAAGGTATCTGTTTCAATGAAAGGGGAATCCAAAAACAACACATAATCAACATCAAGTTGTTCAAAGAAAATCAACAATTTATGGGACCAACATTTATAGTTAGTTCCATCTAATGGTTTCTAGCTTCGACAAGTCGGGGAAGGCCTTGTTCACCGTAATAGCTATGATAAAGCAAAGTGAAATCACTTTTAAATTGTTGGCAAAGAAACTAGAAAATTGAGATTAGAAAGGAAGGAAACAAAAATCAAAAAACAGTAATAAAGGAATAAGCTTATCAAAACAAATTGTTGTGTTGTGGTTGTTTATTGCCTTAAAAGTGATTTCCCGGCATACCCTTGGTGCAAGTCTGAATGTCGGTCGCTCCCCAAGGTTAACAGAGCTAGCCTTCTCCATAGGCGTGCAACTCAAGTGATAGGAAAATTGGAGATCAGTCCAGCAATAACCCAGAGAAAAGAAAAGGAAAAGGTATATGGAAAGAATAGGGAGCATTGAGAAAATAGAGATGACAAACCTTTTTGAAGTTAGAGCTTTTCCTCCCAGTCAAAATGCAGTAGCCCCACTCATATATAGACTTTCAAATGTGAACGTGCCGACCCAAGGAAAAACTAAATCAACATAAATAAAGGAGAGAAAGAACTGGTAGTGGGAGAGAGGAGGAACCAGAAAATCGGAATTGAATTCAATGGCAAAAATTAAAGAAATTAGGCCCATAAAGATAATTGGGCCAAAAGATAAATGGGCCTACCAAAAGAGTTGTTGCCATTTCCAAACAACATGCACCGTATCAATCCAAGAAAAATAATTGAAAATCATTATAATGGATAAGATGTGCATGCAAACAAAACCTGCTTTACAGGTGTTCTTTTCTCAATTTGCATTTAAAGTCTTTTTTTGTCATGGGATGAAGTTAACCTATCCATAGTCCTTTTCAAATTAGAATTATGATAATTTTCTCAATATTTAAATAATTTAGAATTTAAAATGGTTTCAAATATTCATTTTGTTTTTAGGAGTGTTACAGTGATTTTTTCAATGGTTTTGGTATTCTATTTTATAAACAATTTTATTAGTTGTATTTTCTTAGAAAATTACTAGTAATGGTTTCCTTCACATTGCCCAGGATTTTGAAAAAAAATAAATCCTGAAAGTAAATGTCATGGTTTCACTACTATATATTAAAAATTTAATCCATGATGTCTAAATTTCATTAAATCTGAAATTAATATTAATAAATCAATTTTAAATAAATTTCAACAACCCCTGATATTTCAAAAATCAATAAAAACCTAACACTACTCTGTCAAACTTTCGTCTACTCCCACAATGACACTCTAATACTCCCACTTAGGGATAGATTTGTTAAAATTAAAAAAAAAAAAATCTAAAATTTTGAGAAAATTTCAAAATTTCAATTTATTTTTTTATTTTTTAAAAAATTAAAATTATCTTATAACCAATATGCTCCTGAGTAATAATATAAATTGATAGATATTTTTAAAATTTAAAATACTCTCACTTATAAATATAGATAGATTTTTTTTTAATTAAAAATATAAAATTATAAGAAAATTTCAAAATCCCAATCTAATTTTCTTGTTTTTTTAGATTTTCTAAAAATTAAAAATTATTTAATAATATATATAGATTGCTCCTTGACATTGAGATTAAAAAATCTCTAAATATCATTTTGTCCCTGGAATTAAAGTGTTTAATCAGAAAACTAAACCGGATCTTGAAGAATTAATATTAAATAAAAATTTCAAAAAATGATCATTTACAAAAACAACAGCATTTTTTTAAAAAAAATTTTCTTCATGATTTGATGAGACATTACATTACGTCTAAAAGTTTAATTTTGGTTTTTTTTTTTTATATGGAAAGAGTTTCAACAGAAACTACATTTAGTTTCAAGCTGTAGATAAAAGTTTTTAACTAAAATCTTAATATCTTCTGGCATGCATCCATAGTCTTTGTAATGTTCCCAGCTTCCATGTCTTCTAGCCATCTTTGCCAATGCATCTGTGGCGTTGTTCTCCTCTCTTGGTATGTGTTGGACTTCCCAGGCATGAAGCAAGGTAAGAAGAGCTTTACATCTCTCAGTTTCCCCTCCAATGCAACTCAGTGTGGTTCCTTCCTTCATAGCTCTTGCAACTTGCAAATTGTTAGTGTAGATCATCGGGTTTCCTCTTTGCTCCTGCACAGCATGGTTCAGGCATTCCTCCATGGCCATTAGCTCTCCATCAAAAGCACTATCAGCATAAGTTGGCTTCATACCTGCAGCACATAAACATCCCCTATTAGACACAATTATATATGTCAAACCTGCTTTCTTACTTTGTTCATCCCATGAGGCATCTGTGAACAATAGGTGTTCATTAATCACCTGCTGTATGTTGTCAGTTGTTCTCTCCTTTCTCCTCGCTATGGAGATTTGTTGATAGTAGTATTCTGCCTATCGCCATGCTTGTGTTGACCGCCACTTGTGGATTGGAACTTGGTACCTCGAAAAATTAAGGCAACATCCTGCCTTCCATATGTGCCACATAATATATGCAAGAACTGCGGGTGCATTCAGATTTAGATGGCGGCCCCTCAGCCAATCAAGGACCCCCTATTTCATCCCAAATTCCCATGTAGTAAAATGTCCCTATGAGTGGTTGGGATTCATGGAGTGACCTCTTCTCCAGAAGCTTCCATCCAAGTTTCTTTTGCCCACCCGCAAGTAAGAAACTAATAAATGCTCAATTGATTCTGATTGTACAGTGCAAAGAGAGCATGGGTCATTAGGTCCAATGCCTCTCCCATATAAGACTTCCCTTGTTGGGAGTTTCCCATGGAAAACTTTCCAAAGGAAGAGATGGATTTTTGGTGCAATTTTGAGCTTCCATGATATTTCCACCCCTCCCAAAATTGGTGCATCAATGCCGTGTTCTTCAAGCTTTCATATATGGTAGAAGTGATTGATCTTCCAGTCCTGGGGAGTCCCCATTTCCAGATAATATTCTCCTCTTCTGAGTTTACCTGCATGTTCAGTATTTTTTGGGCCAAAATTGGATTGAATATATCATTCACCAGCTCCCTATCCCATTCCCCTTGTTCTTTGAGGCAGTGTTTCACCTGCATATCTGTTAGATTATAGTCCATATTGGTTTAAGTTGTAGTGGGGTCTGAAACATCCATGGGATATTTCCCATGGGTGTTGACCAGCTTACTTTCTCCACTTCCAGGTATTTCCAAACCTTTGTAGCAATATTCCAGAGAGATTGAAACATAAAGGATGTGTTCGTTGGTCTCTTATGATCCCATAGATGATAATATTTGTATTTAATTTTGGTTTGCAGTACTTTGTGTCCTCAAAAAAGTGATGCTATACAATAATGGTTCCATCTATGATCCACCCATACAATTGACTAAATTGACAATTCCAATCCCAAACACAAAATATTAATTTTTTTTCTAGAAAAAAAAATCAAAATACCTAGTCAGATGATAACTCTCACCGATCACCGCAAAAATTTCTCCGCGACTTCTAAACCAAAAAGAGCTATACCAAAAAATTATACCAAAGCCAAAGATCTCTTGGTCGAGTGGCATTGGTCCCTTATATAAGAGATTCATCACCCGAAAGACTCGGGGTTGAATCTCCAGTATGCAAGATGAGGATGCAGGGCGTGGGTTATCAAGCGGGGTGCCCATGCACGCACAAGAGTCTTCTCCGTGTTTGATTGGTAGCTTCAGGCTGTAAAATAAATGCATGCTGTGTAAAACCTTCGGGCGATAAAATAAGTCGTGATTGTGTGAAACCCGTGGTAGTCCAATCTCAGCATAATGCCTTCCATTTGATCCATCCCCTGGGATTTATTCCTAGGTTAAGAAAAACCTACATAAAAAAAATCCCCATACCTATAAAGTATCTTTCTTTCTATTATAGGGACAATCACTAGTCCCTTTGAACATCAAAACACCTAATTAATTCTATGTTGATGCTCCTCAATCAAGGCTCTTGAGATCCACACACTCCCGTGGAGAGAAACCGAAAAGGTTATTGGATGGTGGTTAGAGAGAGAGGAAAACGGGTTGAGCTTGACAATAGCTCCTAACGCACTCATTGTTTGGAGAGGATGCAAAAGTCGCTGATGTGCTAATGTCACATCCCGCTTCAAGTTGGTTCTGGAAATTTTGGAATTCTCCTCGAGAGGAGCAATGCAAAAGCGTAGGAAGGATCTAGGAGTTGGATGGATTCAACTTAAAATGTAGAAGGTCTCTAGAGATAACTAGAATTATATGGCATATTATAAGATATAACTTGAAGTGTGAAGAACTTCTTATATGTTCTAGAACTAGGAAGAATCTAGAATATTATAGAGTGGTGGTGCCACTCTATAAATAGGCCAAGAGGCCCCCATTTGTAATCATCCTTAGGATATTGAGCAACACAAAGTTCTCTTCTCAAAAGCTCTCTTGAGTTCTTTATCTCTCTAAAATCTCTAAGTTCCTCTTAACCTCTTTGGGAAAATTTCGGTTGAAAGGCAGGCTTAGTGCAACGGACCGCGTTAAGTGCCGCACGTTGTTTAGTTGAAAAGCTAGGAGCGTGACACTAAGCTCCCTGCAAAGAAAGTCCATAGGCTTCTCTCCGATCCTTCAAATGATCTGCTAGAGAGGGTGATCGGAGGAGAAGTGCAAGACCTTGAATTTAAAAAAAAATCAAACTAGAAACTTCAAATAATTTTATAATTTTATAGGGGGTTTTATGAAAAATTGACTATTATTATAATGCTTAAAAAAAGAGAAAAACCTAGCATCTTTGGCCAAGAGACTGAGGAAATTAAAAAAAAAAAGCATCTTTTGCATCCCCATAAGAGTCTTCCTCGGATTTAAGTCTCTAGGTAGATCCAGGTTTGCTTTATATGTACTATTTGATTTTATTTTATTTTAGAAATGGATTATTATAGGCATGGATCTAAGGGTTTTGTTTGAGATTAAAAGTTTGGATCAATTAGAGATCATCTCATTGACATTTAGAATCGAAAATAGGAACCATTGACAAATTTAGAATTTTTTTTGTCATCTGATAACATTAAAATAAATTGATCTAGATACTTCATGTTCTTGATATTCCATTGAATCTTATTTTAATCCAATCCGATTTTCGGATTGAAAGATACAACTAATCTACTGAAATCTCGCAAAAACCTAGAAATCTGAAATCTCTATAGAACTGGACCATTATTTCTGTGATATTTAGTTCTTTAAAATTTTATATTCAGATTCTTCTTTTTTCTATGAATCTAATGAATCTTATTTTATCAAAACTGATCAGTAGAATAGAAGTTATAAATAAATCTTGGAGAGTAGGAAAATCTTTGAACGAATTTGATATGTTATGGATATATGAGAATCTATAAATTGCTGAATCTATAAATTGCTGAAAGGAAAATATTCGATGTCCCTAAGACTTCATTCCCACTCACTATGGGCACTACGAATTTTTAGTAATGTCATTCGGATTGAATAATACCTCGACCGCTTTTATGGATTTGATGAACGTGACTCTCCAATCCTTCCTTGATAGGTTTGTGGTGGTGTTCATATATGATATCTTGGTGTACTCTAGTAGTAATGTAAAACATGAGAAGTACTTGAGGATGGTATTGATGACGCTAAGGGAGAAGTTGTTCGCCAAGCTTTCCAAGTGTGAATTTTGTTGGTGCGGAAGCGTGTGATGGAGGAGGTGCATGGGAGAAAAAAAGTAACATAGTAGAGAAAAGCACACAAACGATTTTACGTGGAAAACCCTACAAATCGAGGGAAAAACCACGGGGCACTGACAAACAAAAAATTTCACTAAAACAGAGAGAGAACAATACAAATCTCAAGTTGATGCCCTAACTTGAGATAAACCTTTTACAAGAAAAAGATCTAATTAAGAAGACTTAAATCTGAGCACAAATACTCAAACAACTAAATTCTTTGTAAAAAACTACAAAGCTTCACCTGTCTTCTTCTTCAACAGAGAAGAATCACTCTTTCTACTTCTTCTTCTTCTTCAGAAATCACAGCTAGCTCTTTTCAGCTTCACTCACTCTTTCTCTCTAAGTCTGTGTCTCTATCCTACACTGGATGCTTTTTACCTTTTCATTTCTACCGTCCTGACGTGTTTTCCAAAACACCTTTTTCTTTTGACTTGTGTGACACTCAACAATTATTTTCTTGCTTGCCTTACTTTCATTATCCCAAGGTACGCCATTTTCTTTGTTTGCCTTACTTTCATTATCCCAAGGTAATTTCACCTTAGGATCAACACCATGACAAGCTTCAACATATCAACACATCTTGCTTAAGTACATCTTCGCTTCGCATTATCTTGCTTGAGCACATCTTGCTTCAAAGACATCTTGCATCAGCACATCTACATCTTGCTTCAGCACATCTACATCTTGCTTCAAAGACATCTATATCGGCTCAAAGACATCTTGCTTTTAGCACATCTCAGATCGGCTCAACACATCTCAAGACGGGTATATCGCCTTCAAAGATATCAAGACAACATATCTGGATCAAGACATCACCATCACATAGGATTATGATCCGCAGACATTATCCGCATATCCCCGCATCTCTGCACAACTTCTCATGATCTACACATCTTGTCTTGGACATCAACCCAACAAATTTTGATTAAGAAGGGTGACTTTTCTTGGTCATGTGGTGACCAATGATGGGATCGCTGTAGATCCAATAAAGATAAATGTGATTGTTTATTGGAAGAGGCCAACTAGTATAACTAAGATTCACAGCTTTTTGGTCCTAGCTGGTTACTATACACAGTTTGTTGAAGGCTTTTCAGTGTTGGCAGCACCATTGACAAGGCTTACTAAGAAAGGAGCAAGAATTCAGTGGTTTGATAAGTGTGATCAGAGCTTCCAAGAGTTAAAACATCATCTGGTATCAACACCTATACTCACACTACCTTCCCCTAATAGTGGATTCACCATTTTCAGTGATGCTTGCAAGACCGGATTAGGGTGTGTCCTAATGCAGAATGGAAAAAAAATGGTGATTTTTGTTTTAAAGATTTGGAGAATTAACCGAATCATGATCTGGAACTTGTTGTGATTTTTGCTTTGAAGATTTGGAGACATTATCTATATGGTGGAACTTACAAAGTTTTCATGGACGACAAGAGCCATAAATATATATATTTAACCCCGCTAGTTGAATTTGATAATTCGGCTACCGGGGTTAGATTCGGGAAAGCAATTCGGGAAATTTTATCAGGCTGTATATCATTATTTTTTTAAAAAAAAAGTCCTTCTATTAAACGTTAAAAAAAACCTTTTCATAAACCAATCCAAACATGCCTTAATTCACTTTGATGGTTGTTATATATCATCCACCATATTCTGTTTATCAATTTTGTGGAGAGTTGTCAAAATCGAACTAAAAATCACTTCTTATTAAATGCAGCAAGTTATTTATTAATTTTTTTTAAAAAAAACAATAAATTAGCTTCATAATCTGAAGAGTTCTCACAACTGAATTACAAATCACTTGCTTAAATCATGAAGTTGAACTGTTCCATGGTGATGATGCATTCTATATATTATATTAATCAAAATAGTACTGGACAACAATAATTGCCAATTATAACTTACATAAGCAAAATTAGTTAACACATTCTCTCTCAAAACAGAGAGGTGAAAGATAGAAACATATATGTAACATGCCTTATGAATAAAAGATAAGTGGCTTATCCACATTTAAAATAAAATAAATAAAAAATAAAAAACAATAACTGGCCATCAGATATAGAGATGATGACCATACCTGAGCTCCATCGATCTACCACTCAAATAGGATGAACAGCATGCATGCATTAATTCATTTTATTACTATGCAGAACCAAGTAGATTACCTTATCTGGTCTCCATCTATTAACACAGAAGGTACTTGATCGACCCAACTCCAATTGTCTTGGATCCAGTGGATCAATTTCGGGCATCTGTCCACACTGAGCAGTTGAAGGCCGGCAGGAAGCCCATTACGCGACAAGCATGAAAGCAATGGACAGTGGGAGAGATGAATGCTCTGGAGTGACACAAGATACCTCATTCCTCCCCCCAATGACTCTAGTTTTTCACAGTCTTGAACCTTCAAGTCTACCAAAGTTTGATGGTTGTGAAGACCTCTCGGTAGAGCTCTGAGGTTTGGGCAATGCTTGATCAGCAGATGGGTGAGTCCGTTGGGAAGCCAGTTATCCGGCAAGTACTCAGGTGTACCACAGCTTACGAACTCAAATCGCTTTACTGTAGTGTGTGGCTGCTGCATTGCCACTATTGGAGCCTCACTTGGGAAGTGTGTGAGTGTCAGGGAGGTAAGTGATGGCAGGCAATTCAGTGATCTCCATATCCAAGGCCCGCTTTCCCTCACGTCTAATGAACACAGAGAAGGGAATCGCCGAAGCCCGTGGAGCTCACTGCATCGGAGAATCTCCAGTTTGGTTAGAGATTGAAGAGGGTGGCTTATCTGTTTGAGATTGTTGCAGTCCCGAATGATGAGCTCACGAAGCTGAGGAAGATTGCAGGTACCGTCGGAGATCCATTCTTCCAGGTTAGGCATGTTCTCCAAATGCATCTTAGTCAGCGATGGGAAACGGCCAGTTTCTCCTTGACGGCAGAAGCTGCAATCAATGGTGTTAACGCGGTCCATGCCTTTGATGATGAGATGTTGCAGGGTAGGCAGGTGGCCTAGGGCGGGAGCTGGGTGCAAGTCTTGCAGTCGATGAGCCTCATAGTCACAATGTTGGAGAATGTTGTAGGATTGGCCATCCAAGCTGGGAATGAGTCTCCTGCATAGCCTTTATCCTCAGCTCCTTGAGGTTCCGATGTGGACTCAACTGCTCAAGAACACTGGCTTCAACTCCAGCTCTGTTCCTCGGACGACGAGTAGTACTACCCATTGCAGCTCCAACATTTTGAGGCAGGCTTTATGTTTCAAGTTTGGTGAGATGAGCTTCACGGGGATCTCCAATACAATCAAGATTTGAAATGCAAAGATCTCCACGAAGATTGGAAAGAGTCCTCAATTCACTCACCCCATTAAATGGTGTTGACGGTTTGCCACAAATCTGGATAGTGTTCGCAGGTCTTAAGCTTGCTCAATTGAGGTGGCATGGAACTCAAAGCACTTGATCTGGACTCATCATCAAGGTGCAGTTCGAGATACTTAAGGTTCAGAAATTTCTTCAAGGCTCTTGGCAACTCAGCAAGTTCATAGCAGTTAGCAAGTCCTAGTGTCTGAAGGTTATAAAGCTTTTCAACTGACTTTGGCAACCTCTTGATTCTAGTGTTTCAAAGCGCAAGATATCGCAAGTGTTGCAGATCGCCAATCGAGCCAGGCAGCTCTTGAATGTTGGTGTTGCTCAAGTCTAATGATCGCAATCGTGGCAGCTTTTTTCACAAGATCATCAAGCTCCACCCCAGATTCAGTATGTTTTGCTGATCACCGATCAGCAGAAGAGAATACAAGCCCTTTGCGTCATAAACTGACTTTAGATTATTTGGATTGGCAACCAAAGAAATATGGCGAATCCGGTGGCTGATGGTGCTGCCTTGATCCACCACATGACAGCACCTCGTCATCAGCCATCAACAGAGCTGTGCTATGGATCCAATGGTGCATAACATATGTCTGCTGTGTCTTCCTGTAGTAGTTGAAATCCACCAAGCAATCAAAGAGAGACCAATTGAACATATAATCAAAGATTTCACAGCCTGCTTCTTCACTGGAAACAATGTCTTGAGCCATCCACAGCTGGACCAGCATCTCCTTCTTGGAAGTGAAACCAGGTGGGAAATGTAGAACAGTATGCAAAGCACCTCCTAATGTGGGCGGGTATGGTCTTGGAGATCTCAAGATGTATTTGCTTGATCGCATTATCCTCCAAACTGTTGATGTTATCCCACTGATCATGTCCTTCAGCTTTGCCACTACTCGAGCCAATTATACTGGTGAAATTTTGACAGCCATAGGCAAACCTCTGCATTTTTTCACAATCCTATCTTTCAACCTGGGATCAGGATGACCATGTACACCAACAAAAGCGTTGAACAAATCTCGGCAATCAGCATGAGGCAAAGTGTTCAACTGAAAACACACAACATCCCATGTAAGAGGAGCTATACTTCTGCTGCGAGTTGTAACCAGGACTTTGCTCCCGTCTGAGCCAACACTCAACAGACTTTTAAGGTTCTCCCAGTAGTACTGGTTGTTGACATTAATGGACATATCATCGAAAACAAGCAGATACTTCTTTCCTCGGAGCAAATTTCGGAGCTGCTCCTGAATGGTGTTCAAGTCAAGAGGTTGACATCTATTGCCTGTTAAGGACTCCATGATCGAATAAAACAGCTTCTTGACATCAGAATCCAGAGGTGTATGAACCCATTTCGTCACATGGAACTGATGGGCACGCTGCACCCTCTCATCATTAAAGACCATCTTGGCGAGTGTCGTCTTGCCCACACCAGTCATACCGTGTATGGAGATGACATCGAAGTTTGCCGGAGGATTGAGAGTACTATGTTTGACAGACATTAAGTCTAAGATGGCCTGCAAATCACCACTCCGGCAAAAAAACCGATCGGACGTCAGAAAGCAATCAGTCTGCTGCTGCGAAGTCTCCCCTGAGCTCCAAATATCATTATTTCTCAACCCTCTTCCCATCAGCAATATTTGTGTTAGTCTTTGATCATTTATATCACTGAGTTTCTTTTTTATGTTTCTCAACCTATTTGAAGCATTCTGTTTGAAACCTTTACGATGTAAATTTAAGGGGGATCCTCTTACCTTCGGGAAGAATTCAATATGATTAACTCGTTGTATTTCATATGCAATCTCATCGAGGAGATCATTCGCATCGTACACCACCATTTCCACAAGATGCAGCCATGTTTTAATCTCCTCCTGCCTTCTTTCTATGCCTTCAACCGCACACTTGATAGAGGAAAGGGGTATAAGGAGCTCATCCACTTCAGTTGCAAGGTCAAGATCCTGCTTCTTCAGCTCCGCCATGACAAGAGGAAGAAGCTGTTCTATGAGAGTTTCTATGAGAGCACGCAGAAAGATCGACAGAAGAGGATCCATTGACGTACGTGTTTCAGCAGAACGAACCAGAGAAGGAGATCAGAGATTCAGTGTATGTATTGTGTGGGTCTTGATGAATGGAAAACTGGAATGAGGCTACGTGAAAAATATGGCTAGCTAGGAATATTAGTTTTGATTCATAGGGACGGAGATAATTGTTTTGTGAAGAATATTCTGCCGGTTGTGCTTATTTGATATAGTGCTCCAGCCACTTGCTTAAAATCACATTTTATTTAATTAATAAACACCCCCCATTATGTGGGAAGAACTCCCGGCAACAGAGACAAGGAGGATGTCAGTATATTTTGAAATGGCAACAAATACGGGCTCCAAATAGTGTATTCAAAGACCAATATGCACTATCTAAGTGATACCGAAAGACAAAGTCGATGGTGATACCCCAAGAATGATAACAACTGTGATATGCCCCATGTAACCCAACACAAAAAAGCTTAATCACTGAACGAAATGAGAAGGATCGTAGAGGAAGATGGGGAGAAAGTCGGCCGCTCATGAGACTTCAACACAACTAGATACCGGAGGATGCAAATACGGCTTCCTCACGGACACGGAGAGGGAGGAGTTTGAGTTGATGATACAAGATCTTCACCTCGTGAGACCCCCTCATTGGAAGAAAATACACATGGACTAACGGAAGAGAATCACGGCTGCTCGCCTCGCTTGGACAGATTCCTCCTATCAAATGTAATGGTACTCAATACCCACCTAATATGGCAAATGGCCCTCCCCAGAGTGGGATCCGATCACGTCCCGTTAAGTCTGGAATTTGGGACACATACAATGCAATTCCCACCTTTTAGATTCAACAGAGAATGGGTTCCAGTGGAAGGCTTTCGGGATATGGTCACAAACATGGCAGGACAACCAATTGTAGGCTTATGGAGCCTTTAAGTCGGCAAAAACCTAAACTTCAAAAACAGACACGGTTGGAAAAAGGAATCCCTCAATCAAAACTTGGAACGGAAACAAGATCTTCTAAATGCAATAAGGAGATTTGACATCCACAAAGAAACAAGCCCCCTATCTATAGAGGAAAGTGAAGAAGAAAACATATAAGGAAGAATATGACCGGATCATCACGGAGGAAGAAGGATACTGGCGACAGCGATCTCGGATCACTTGGCTACAACAAGGAGATCAGAATACAAAGTTCTTTCATGTGATAGCCAATCAAAGAAGAAATACAAACCGATACACCAAAATCCAAATGATGGGGTGCTCATCACCCACACGTGGACAAATATCAACAAAATGTGATCCACGTACTTCACCGAACTCTTTGGAAAGGAGCGGACAACGAGGTACAAGACCTCATGGGACCGTCTGTTCTTTCGAAAAAGGAGAGTGGAGCTTGGGCACCTAGATGATCCGTTCCAAGAAGAGGAGATCAGGAAGGCAATAACCGAGCTCGGAGCCGACAAAGCACCAGGCCCCGATGGATTCCCAATGACATTCTACCAACAGGGATGGGACACAATCAAGGAGGACATGATACACCTCTTTGAAGACTTCTTCCAAGGTTTGGCCAATATGGAGAGCCTCAATTGGGCCCACATTCTGCTCATCCCGAAAAACAGTAATCCTGCAAACATTAAAGACTACAGACCAATCAGCTTGATCAACCGCTTCTACTAAAATTATCTCCAAAGTTCCGCAAACAGCCGAAGGAATCCCGGGAACCGGTATCTAATCACAAACGGCCTTTATACAAGAAAGGATGATTGTATACATGACAACATCATCAAGCAGCAGGAATCTAATCCATAAAATGAGAACATCAAATACAAATGGCACCCGATCAAAATTGACTTGGAAAAGGCCTTTGACTCTAGACCTGGGATTACCTTCTTGATATCCTTAAAGCTAGAGGATTCGGACCCAAATGGCTAGGTTGGATCAAATGCCTTCTTACCACCTCAAAAGCCAGGTTCCTTCTTAATGGGGCACCAACAGGATATGTGAGAAGTAAGCGAGGTCTACGACAGGGAGATCCGTTGTCCCCACTACTATTCATCTTAGCCATGGACGTCCTCCCAACAATGCTATCCAATGCCATTCAAGCAGAAACCTACCATGGAGTTCCTATTGGGGATAATCGGGAAGACGCCATCGCGACGCTGCAATATGCTGATGATATCAATGTTCAAGCATTGAGGACTATCAGAAGCCCGAACACTGAAGCTAATTTTTTTATCTTTTCGAGGGCCTCTCGGGACTTAAAATAAACTATTCAAAAAGTGTCATCATCCCGATCAAGTCAATCGATTACAATATCGAGGAATTTGCACATGTGCTTAATTGTGAAATAGGTAACCTCCCAATCAAATACCTGGGAGTGCCATTATCCGGGGGCCGCCCCAGAAAGGAGGACTGGGAACTGCTCATTGAGAAAATCAGAGGAAGGTTAGCATCGTGGAAAGGAAAATTATTATCGATGGGAGGTCGACTGACAATGCTAAACTCAGTTATATCAACCATCCCAATACATTGGATGTCTGCCTTTCGACTCCCAGAGTGGGTGATTAAGAAGATTGATGGGATCATACAGAACTTTCTCTGGAGAGGAGTAGATAAGGAAACACATAGCTATCATCTAGTGAATTGGGGGAGGATATGTAGAACCAAGGAAAATGGTGGTTGGGGGATCCTGAACCTCCGCACCTTTAATGGTGCCCCGCTGGGAAAATGGCGGTGGAGAATACTAACAGAAAGGCGGCATATGTCGTAAAATATTCCACCATGCATACTCAAGAAGGGACCACATCGAATTCACACTGACAAATTTCCTTTGACGCATCCATCTTCCGAAAAATATATGCCGAAGCTCCCCAAAGGCTTGACCAATTTATGTGTAAGAACGGGTTTCGCGCTACACAAACTTTTGGAAGGACAACCATGGGAGGGACAATCATCGATAAAACCTCTACCCCTGCGAGCTTAGCCACATCAGACACATGACGATCCAGTGGAGCAAGAAACAGATCCGTGAGGGGCTTCCAATCCTCAATCCGGCCCCTATCACCAGAAGTGGAAGGGCTCGAATTGATAATGCCGCATTAATCGCATAAACCAATCCACGCACCTCGATGCCCCTGCTATCAGAGAGTGGAGGCTCACAAATACCAGAATCTTTACGGTCAAATCACTATACCGATTCATGATCGATGGGGGGACTAGAAGTAACCTTAAGCACCGGTTCTGGAAGCAACCATGCCCCCTCAAAGTAAAGCTCTTTGCATGGTTGGCTCGAGAAAACCGGATCCTTACTCTTGATAACCTACACAAAATGTATGGAAAGGCTTAACGCATCACTTGCTACACCGCGTGAGATGGAGGCGGAATCTGCAGATAAAGACATTCTATCCTCCTGCCCATATGTGAGACAAATATGGAACCATTTTGGGACATTATTCGGGGCACGAACGAGAGAGATGGAACTTCGGGAGATCTAAGGAACCAGGGGCACGTCCTCGGGGGTGGAAAATGCCCTAAGAGGAGGGTGGGACATAGCCGCAATGGCAATAACCTGGAGTATCTGGGGGGAAAGAAATAGAAGATGTTTTCAGGAAAAACAACGCGTTTTCTTACAAATTATTCGAGATATTTCTTTCCTCATTCTCTCTTGGTTTGATGCAGCTCCACTAGCAAAAAGACAAAAGTTGGAGGCAGCTGCAAACCTGATGAAAAGGAGCCTGGAATTCACCTCTAACACACCAGGGAGGGTAGTAGATGAAGGGGAACCTTCCGGGGAGGAGCCAGCTCCAATCTAGGCGAAGAACAAGAAAAGATCGGGACACATTGCTGGCATTTAGGAGTGCAATTATCGAATGTATTCTTTCACTCTACTTTTGTCTAAGCAATGTAAATGTAACCCTATCATAACTTTATAAATAAAATGTGGTTTATCCACTTTATCAAAAAAAAAAAATAAACACCCCCGATTTTGATCCATTTTCAAATTAAGAAAAAGAGGAAATGTCATGAACACAAGCTGGAGCTTCCCTTGGATTATTTCAATGTTTGAATCTTTCTTAATAGGTTGAAAAGTCATATAGATAACACATGCTGAGACCAGCCCTTCACATGAAGGGTACATGGCTTTCGAGGACCACACGACAGAAAAGAATTTGAGGCTTCGCAAGGAAAATATTTAATGTCTAACAAAACTTTATATTCTTTTCATTCTCTGAGTGGGTTAATTAATGTAACAATACTTTTTTAATTAATAAATAAAAACATAATTTATCCATTTTATAAAAAAAAACAATAATAATCATATAGATACTGAGTTTTGATGACTTCTTCCCCCAAGGGCGTCTCTTGACTTGTAAATACTTAATTTTTTATGAGGATATCCACAAAGATAGATATATATTGATGAAAGTAGTTATTGGTATATTTGTTTGTGTTTGGTAAAAATGATACAGTTAATATATTAATTATTAATAATATTATAATTAAAAATATATAAATTATTAATTTAAATCGATTTTTAAAATATAATATTATCGGTTCATAATATTTTATTATATGATATTACATAAAGTGCTAAATTAGATAAATTAATATTTTAATAATATTAAAATATTATTAGTTAATTATATTATATATAATAATATAAACAGTATGCGCTGGGAAGGTTTGGGTTAAGACTAGAAAAAGGATCTCCGGATTTAGCAAGACAGTATGAGAATCGCATCCTTCCCTCACTGGAAAGTCCGCTAATACAAAAATGCACGAAAAGAGATGGAACCTATCTCCTCTTCTAGCGATGTTAATGGTCTCACATTATTGGTTGATAGAGAGAATCTTCCTCGTTTGTTGGGCCGAGGCACTCCCTGACCGCTGATATCTCATAAATCACGCCTTTATAGTTTAGCTGCCAAGACCCCTTTTAAAAGGAGACCCTTATTCAAACAAAGGTTTTCCTGCACTAATCGAAACTGGGGCACCGAATCTTCAAAGCTGGTAAATCGCCTATAGGCCTAAGAGCGAGAAAAAGAGAATCGCTTGGACGCCAATGAACGGTTGGCAAGTCGAAGCAAAACGGATATCGCCGACAAAGGTGACTATCACGAGCCATCGCCATTGTTCGCTTATTTCAATTATTAGCCGAATCGGGCGCATCGGAGAATCCGAAAAATCTCGACGATTACCCACCCTCGCTGATCCCCGAGGTCTTAGAGGTCCTAAGAATCCATGACGAAGAACAAAATAAAATATTTAATTAATTTTTAATTAATAATAACTCTAATTCAAAAAAATGATATTTTAAAATTATATGGAGTTAAAAAATTTAAATATTAATAAAATATAAATAATTTTGGATGATAGAGATTATTTAATTTATTATCTAATATTTTTTAATAATTAATATTTAATATTTAATTAAATGATTTAATAATTAATTATATATATAAATATACTCAATTAATTTTGATTGTAAGTTCACATCAATGAGAAATGGAGGATGGGATGTCCCCCATCCCCTTCACAACCAAATATAAAAAGTTAAAAAAAAAAAAATGAAAGATAGGTAGTTTCACATGTCCCTCTTCATCCTTCGAAACAAAC
Organism: Dioscorea zingiberensis; assembly: GCA_026586065.1. NCBI lineage: Eukaryota > Viridiplantae > Streptophyta > Magnoliopsida > Dioscoreales > Dioscoreaceae > Dioscorea > Dioscorea zingiberensis. Next base: position 59,965,656 of record CM048820.1, on the reverse strand, counting down.
AATCCCTTTTAGTGATTCTGGTCAAGGATGATCCAACTCACATGTTGTTTGATCATGTTAATGTCAACATCAACACATAGACTTTCTAATGTTACCGTTTTATTCCTAGTTATAAGTATTAAATTCATATGGGTTATAATTTGATTACTACTGTCAAATGATCAAAGTAAGAATATCGTCTTGACGCCAAAGACCTCTTGGCCGAAATGCAAGCGTCCTTCGCCAGTAGAGGAGAACCTGCGCTCAATCTCGTGAAGCACGGAAATGCATGCCGGGGTATCGGTAGTCACTGCCCGGGATGGTCCCGCTTGTCGGGCTTGGGATCGGGTTCCCGTGATAGTCCTCCCCCACACTGTCCCACTTGGGTGCCTATACTGGGGTTTATCCCCTTCATCCAAAAAAAAAAAAAAAGAATATCGACTTGACTTCCCTTGAAAATTAATATATTATAGTAAATAAATATTAATCTCATTACAAAAAGCCTGACATAATCATTCCAATCATCATTGGTATACTTTAGCAATAGCTTGAAAGAGAAGGGATTATATGCATTTGCATTGATGAATGGAAGATTAAATGAGACTACTTGAAAAATATGATTTAACGATCGGAGAGCCATGTAAAGACTTGAAAGATAAACACAGGCTCATCTTTATACCCTATTAGATATTTTGAATAAATATTTTAATTCAACTTTAATCAAATTTAAAGATAAATGTTTTAGTCTATAGAAGACTGAGAGTGAGTCTTTTTATTGTCTTTAGTGCAAGTGGCGCAAGTGGCGCAAGTTGCAATACACCCATGTGAGGGACCTCCGACTTGTATTCTTTCCATTGATTCTTTCAATATTTGAGCTTCCGAGTAGTTCAAAATGTCATCTATATAGTGCAATTTTTGATACTGATAGTCCTTGCCTAGTGGTACCAGGTCGCCTTTTGTCAAAAAATAAAAAATAAAATAATACAATTCTTGATAACTCTTTTTCTTTTTTTTCAATTGTGCACATCACAATAGGAAATTTCCATAAATTCATGTCTTGCATCTAGATTGATTAGTATAGAATTTATATACAAATTCTTTGCACTATTTTTAACTCATTAATCTCATGTAAATCTTGGTATTAGTCAAATATGACCCAGGTATGACATGCAAGAATGTACACATAAGTTGATACTTCCAATGAAGCATCCTAAATATCCTACTTACAAATTTCCTCCAAAGATTTTAAATTTCTTCTATGCAAAATTACCTATTAGTCCTTGTTAAAGTTTTTCTAATTCGTCCTTTTGAATTAAATCCTGAATGGTATGCACAATATAATTTGAAAAAATTAAAATTACATGAACTCTTTAAATATTTTCAATCTAACCAAAAAGTCCCTTCAAATTTTCTACTACTTCCACTTTTAGCCAAACAAAACCAATCCTTTTTTGGGGATGATTTTATCAGTCTAATTCTCATGTATAAAGTAGAGGTTAAAATTCACAAATAAAACCTTCCTCATATTCAGTGACAAATTGGAATCCCTTGACCTCTTTGGCATGATCTTTTTAACTTGTGGAATAACTTCACAAATGAAATAAAATTAAATGAGAAAATCATGAGAAGTTTTTAAAAAATAAGAGATGGTAAAAAGCAACCAAAAACTTGCTAAATTAAACTGGCTCCAATCAAAGATTTTCCAAACTTCAAATAGGTTTCTATATTTGAGAATTTGGTAAGAGACTGTTTAACTTATATCTGCATTTTGGAACTCATCTTACAAGGATTCTGCAAACTGGGGACCTTGCAAATCAAGTTCTTGCCTCATTACACAACCCAACAAATCCAATCACTGTTAAATGTCCGCACACCCTTCTTCGCAGCAACCAACGCTTCTACCATATTTTCCTCACATGCCAAGAAGATTGTCCTTGCTGGATCCTTAACACTTCCAAGCTTTCTAATAACCTGCAAATTTAACATTGGTTGAAATCAATAATTCATGTTTCAACAGGGAAGTTCTCACACAAGCTCAACCATATGAACTAGTCAATTATTGCTCGATATAAACAATTTAAACTTTCCACAACAAGACTAACCAAAACCAGCAGGCTTTAATATGATAATAACCTACTTAGTGCTTAAATTTGTGATCAGGGCACAAATAAGGAATATCACTCACGATGTTCAAAAAGTATATTCCAAAACCAAAGGTAAAATGGGTAAAAAGTATCAGCTTCGGCTAAGTATACATAACCTTCTATAGTAACATATTCAAGGCATCCTAGTATTGAAGAATCTGATAGAAGCAATTTCCACTTTAAGTGAACTAAAAGCAAATCAGGCACTCAAAGAATATATATAGATATATATAACAGTAGAACTGATATCAATATAGAAAATATAATTACATATAGATGCATTAAAGTAAAGGGCCAACTGACTGCATTCTGAAAGTCAATGGGCCTTATAGAAGTTATTGCTAATTCTCAGGTAACATTTTAGAGTTATGTACATTAATGATTCATACAAAAGCTTTTTTTGTCACAATTTACAAAAAATATGAATGCATGCAAAGATTATCAGCAGAGTTGCCTAAAAACAAAGAGTTGGAGAAGATTACTCAGCTTTCTCAACTGCTCAACTGAAGCTGACATGAAGAGAAGGTATTTAAAGATTAGATGTAGTTTTCTCTTTAAAAAAAAAGAGTTGGAGAAGATTTTTTTATTTTTTATTTTTTTATTTTTTGGTAATCTGCAACAAGCCGCTAAGAAACCAAGAGAGTGCACAAGTCTCGGCGGAGCAAACATGAGGGCGGGGCCTGCACACATGTGGGCGCTGGGACCACCCGCTACAACCACTACTCACACTTCTAGAAATATGCCATCACTCGCAAATCGAACCAGGGACCTCTTGGTCGTTGAAATATTTGCAGGGACCGAGATTCCAATAGACCACTTGGTCGTTGGTAGGAGCTGGAGAAGATTACTTGGCTTTCTTAACTGCTTAACTGAAGCAGACAAGGGGTACCATGAAGAGAAGGTATAGTAACTAGGATGACCAAAAGAGTTATGGATGGTGTCCATTACCTGCAGCATTTAGGACTAGTTGAAATCTATTGGTCCATTTGGTTAGACCAAAACGATATATTTTTAGAATAAACCAAGGCTAAATATTTGAAATCATGATACTGGTTGATTTGTTTCTTGGATGGCGGAGAATTCAACAGAACCTTCATGAAGGAATGAGTGGCAGTGGAGTGAATAAAGAGACATCAGAGAGTAACTCATAATATAGAGGGGTTTGAGGGAAGGCTTTGGCTTTTTCAACCCATGATACTTTTAATAAATTTTGGAGTTTCCAACTTGTTTTGTGGTCTGTAGTAAATATTTGGGATACCAACTTCATACTTCATCTCTAACTCTCTATCTTTGAGTCACATCATCAGAAACTTTCATAAATATGTGGTTTGTAGGCTTTCTCAAAGAAAAGAAAAAGGTTTAAGCAAAGACAATGTGAACTTGAAAGGATATCCCTGATATATATCACTAAACAAATCGTAGGAGGGTGATTTGCATGATAATTAAAATAGAAAGAAGGTCAAAATTGGTGGATAACTTCAGCGCATTCTAACTTGAAAATTCATGCAAGCCAAAATCTATGGGCGTTGACTGGGGTTTATCCCCTTTAGCTCAAAAAAAAAAAAAATCTATGGCAAACTAAAACATTTCCATGATTATCAATAGACGCATATGTTCTCTAATACGGCCAAATTTGCTCTCAAATTCAAGTCCCTAACTACCTCTACAATATTGATATAAACTAAACATTGTCAATTAAAATTCATGAGCAATTGCATAAAACAAATGAAAATGGATCAATGGAACACAAAATAGAACACTAAGAGTTTGACTTGGAAGATCATTTCCACATAGACATACAACGGCTATAAATGTATAAATACAGGAGAATATCTACATGCATGTATATGTAGGGTGCATAATTCGCTAAAACTAACTTAACAGACTAAACTAACTCAATTCGGTACATTCCATTCAGTCTTTATATTTTATTCAGTTAGCTTGCATATAGTCACAAAAGAAAGTCACTCTAGAAACCCTATAAGCTTCAATGAAAAATTGAATAATGGGATCAACAATGCGTAAAAAAAAATGAAAATTGTGCTTCACAGGACAGAAAATAAATAAAATCTTCATATGCACTACCAATGGGAAGTCTGAGGAACAAAGATTACCAGGTCCTTTTTCTAATAATGAATACTAGTATGTAGAATACTGCATGAAGGAACCCAGAAATTTACAAATGACAGTTGCAAAACCTCGTAAAAAACTATTAGTGACCAGGAAAATTTTAGTCCCACTAATTTTTCTTACATAAAATATGTTCTGGACCAGGACAAAATATGTATGTCTTACAAAAATGCATCATGATGGATTAAATGGCAATCGAGAAATTTACTCAAATGTATGACGTGATTTCATATTCAAGTTGTAAACAAGAAAATATCAAATTATATTATACATATTCCTTGGAGATTCAATTCCAATAGTATAGAGGGTAATTTGATGCCAGTTGTTATAATTGAACTATTATTCATGCGGTTTGCACCTTGTGTAATGACTAACACTTCTGAAATACAACTAACAGTGTATGGGCCAGCTGTTCTACCACAACTTAGAAAGTAGATATGATACTCTGATAAAGTAATGCTATTGTTGCATAATAGGTTTCCCAACTAAACTTCTCAAATGAATGATATTTATTAATTTCGCTTCAGGAATCAGGATGCACAAAACCACATCTCCAGATTATTTTTTATTTGATCCAATATAATTCTCCTAGGTCCCATTTTTACAAAAAAATTAATTAAGTCCAAATTCTGGAAAGATGAATAAACCGACCCATAGAAAATAGATGCTATGAAGAGTCCGAAAAGGGATAGACTTACTGAAAAAATTGCATTCGTAAAAAATTCGTACCAATCTACAGAATAATTCGAAACATGGATGACAACTCAGTGAGAAGCCTAGTTGACAAACGTATTACGTAAGAACATTATTCCACTATGATAATATATAGTCCATACTTTAAACAAATAAAACATAAAAAGGAATCTGGAAAGAATTATATATGTACTGTCAGTTGATGTTTGATATCCTTGATTCTGATAATATTTTGACAATTTAATTCAATATTAATGCCACCTAAATTACCAAACATTAAGGTAATTCTAAAATAATCACGTAAAATGTTCATCCCAGGTTTAAGATATCAGTCTCACACATAATTCTGAACCACAAATAACATTAAGATAGCACTAGAAGATAATAGCCACATTTCTTCTAACTAAATAATTAGAGATATAAAAGAGCCATCTGCAACCAAAGAATGCCACTTGCATCTTCCAATGCTAGTCAACCGATCAGTGATTATATGCATCACCACTATACTAGCATAGTTTCCTTTGTCTTCATGTTAATAACCAGATTTGCCATATGCCATATTTTAAATACTACAATCCAGACTCATATTTCAACAAAAAATTTCATTCCCCACACATCGCTAACAGTTATAGAACTTACTCAGGTACAGGGTAGGGGGAGCTGAGTATAGCCTCCCTATGCAGAAGGAAGTTTTCCCAATAAACTAGGCAAGCATCTACTTGGGCATAGCCATCCAAAACAAAATTTAACATTATAAAAATAATTTCTTGAGAGGGTTCATATTTTGGAAATTTCAGTGTTGAAAATACTGAACGGACAATCAGTATGAAGCAATTGCAAGGCAAATTGACCAATTCTAAAGCAGATCTTTCTTCCATGAAAATTTTTTTTGCTATCATGCTTCTGATTTCAAAGTCTCAAAAACCATGCAAAAACATTAATGGAAAAAGAAGAATTGCCTAACCCACAAATTAATAAAATGTGGGATATATCCATTCTAAGTCTATTAAAGTATATACTTACATGCCCTCCGGCAGACTGGATGATTGCTGAAAGGATGTTAATGGAAGGTTGGATATGCCTTGCAAGACACAGATGATATCCATTAAACAAGGAACATGGGTTTGCTTTTGCTCTTAATACAGCATCCTTAAGTTTACACTTGTATTTTGACAAGTAATCTTCATCTTCCAAAATGAAATGCTCTTCACCTTGGACGTAAAGTAAAAAAAAAAAAAAGACTTAGTACACAAGCTTTTTGTAAATGACTTTCAACTGTTGAGACCAGCATGTGGTAAATATCATCAATTAAACACCAATATGCCAAAAAATAAATGAATAAATAAATAAAATAATTGTAAAATTGTAGAAACACCAACTCACCTAAAAACTTGCCTTCCCTGAAGCTTGCCTTCAGCCAGTTCGGTGAGACTATCCAAGCACTGCATGTGATAACCTCAAAAGTATTAGTTAAAACCGATAAAAACAATTAGTGTAAGTCTATATAAGATAGAAAAACACCTAATTGATATGAGAAAGTCCACCATGTTTTCAAAGTGTTAAAAGATAAAACAATGAATAGATCAGAAACTTTCATAGAGTATATGCACAAGTTAGCAGAAGTCTGAAGCCATATAGATAGTAAAACTATATTGTTCACGCTTCCAATTTATACATAAGAGACCTCCATCCATCAAAAACTATAAAACCATTTAAAGATAAGACTGACAGCCTGTAAACATGTAAAAGCACAGCGATCACTAGAAGATATTTCCTTGTCCAAACTCATTCAAAGCCTTACTTCAAACCTGAAAACTTCCAGGAGCATCATGATGCCCTTTATAGCATCAGCACAATGCAAACTCGGTAATTAACACTATAATTATTATAAATGAAATACCCTGTAAATGAGTGGGTAATTAACACAATTTTTCATTTAGACTTATTTGTTTATTACATTGATTTGATAATTAAAACACAATTTTATCTAAAACCAACAAAATGAAAAACACTAAAAGTTTGAGAGTTTAAAATGAATACATGATATAAAAAAGGCAGCCTTAGTGCTACAAAAGATCTTGCTATGTATGGGTCCAGAAAGGGTCGGACCACTTGCGCTCTATTGTACACAGCCTTACCTTACATTTTTACAAGGGCCCTGCGGACCTCCGTGATCACATGGCGACAACTTTAACGCTATACGAGGCCCCTTCTAAGATGACTACATGATATAAAATAAAAAAAAATAAAAAAATAAAAAATAATCCACGCTAAGTTTAACAAACTAATTTATTTACAAAGTTCAACAAACAAAAATGTATGCTATGAAGATTCAAATGTTCTTTTTAAGTTAATCGGCAGAGCAAGAAATGTTTATGCATAGTATATATAACATCAAACTTAACAAATTGTGTGTTTACACCATCAAAACAAGCATCATAAACCTATTTCTTTGCTAGCATTGAGTTGGATTCAAACTGGTGTGAGCAAAAGGATAAAGGAGAGGCCAAAAAAGACATGTAAATTAGTGATTAGAAACACCATGAGTGCAAAAGATGTAAAAGAGAAGATGAGGGGTGATCAGGAAAGAAAAGCTTATGTGATTCATCCTAAAGAACAACTGTTGTTGTCATCATGAGCCAATTTACCAACTGATTATGCAGTCCATCCTTTAATAACCTCTCTGTTAGCTTTACTTTTAATCTGACATCTTCACTTTAGCCTTGAGTCATCAATAATTCAAATGGCCACTTAGTGATATCTAAAACGTAGACTCCTTGGCATATGATTTGTGTAAATAGCCAAAGGTATTATATGGGACTAAACACAAGCAACAAAAAAGAAATACCAACCCGGAACAAAGTGCCATGCAGAAGTTAAGGGTCCGTCTAACTTTCCCTGTGATGACATGAGTACTTAAGTTTCCATCACCTGCTACTGAACCACCTAGCTCCAGAACTACCTGCATTTACCACAATTGTTCATCAAAAGCAAAAAGGATACTCGAGCCATAACCCATCAAGTAAGATTCTTCAATAAAATAAATAATTTATAAGATGAATAATTCTGTCAATAGTATACTTCATATCAATTGCATGCTTCAAGAGACATAATATAAATAGAGATATATTGGCACGCCTGTAATATCAGAGAAACATATTCATATCAATTACTATGTGTGGTTTTCCAGTTTATCCTAACTAACACCAACAATGTTGTAAAAGTGCAACACTAGCAGACATGTTTGAAAAATCTAAACTTTTATCAACTTCATCTCTCAATTACTGCCCTTTAAAGAAGTGTAGAATATGAACTTGTGTAATTTCTCACTTAATGATATGCAATCAGAATTTTGCATACCATTACAGCAGTTTTAATGTCAGTAAATGTAAGAAAGATATAGTGAAAGATACAGATAAGCTCTAGTGTATGTGATAAGAGTAAGATGTGGATGGGCTATACTTTTAGTTTCTTTTCAAGATGAATCTACATGATGATGAGAGAAATTATTGAAAAAATATGAAGTTCAAATTTGAATGGTAGAGCTTTTCAAAAAATAAAATAAAATAAAATAAAAATAAATAATTTGAATGGTAGAGACTATTTACACAAGCACACAAAATCAACTTCTCATACCATCACTTCCACTCTCCTTTCAGGGAACTATTTAAATCAACTTCACCTTAATAGTCACTATTTTATTTTTCAGAAAGTCACAAACAATTTATTTCTACATAACCATGGAAGTAAAAAGTGAAAAACCAAAAATAGCTAAGAAAAGAATTGAATGGCTAATGTATGGTTTGAAAATAAAGCTTTAGCAAATCAGTGTAACATAAAGTAAGGAAAAGTGATCACATGGTGGTTTTCAACCTATTCATAAGACCTATAATAAAATTGCAAGCTATATGCATCGGAAATCTAGAATTCCCTATGTTTACGGCTATGAAGCATCAAATTTTCTTACCTTTTTTATTTTAATATACCCTAGAAGCTTGGATTATTGACATTGCACAGGAAATATTTCTACCTATAAATTCAGTTGGTTAGGACATGTAATGTAGACATGACTTATCTTTGCAACAATAACTTCTGCTATTTTAATTGTATTCCGGTTTAAATAATAAGGAGCATATGTGCAATATAACTTATTAAAAGAAACAAAGTTCAGTCAAGAAACAGATGCACGGCTCTACCTTTGCAAGCCATGCTTTTTTTGTCTCATCGGCAATATTCATGAACATGATTTTCGTGCGTCGTCCTTCTGGGACCACAAGATCACCCACTGAGTTATTTCCCTTACAATGAGATCGCTCGTGAGTAAGATCATTAGGATCCTTAGAAATTTCAACAGCACATGCTTCATTGTGGAAAATGCCCAAGGGTAAAACATCTGAGTCATGTTTACTTTCTCCATGATCATAAGGAATACCTTGACCTGTACATGGCCAACATTGAATATGATGACCACCTCTAACTCGCTTTGACTTTAGTGAAGATGACAAAGTTTCGGAAATTTGCCTCTTTACTCCCTTCCCAAAATAATATGCACTACCCTTGGCATCACATCCAGCATCTGCCAGCACCATATTTTTTCCAATGGTAGTGTACTCCATTTTACTGCATGAACCCAATTTACTCCAACATGCCCCTTTAGAAGCACCAGCAGAGATACCTGATAAATAAATAAATAAATAAATAAATGTATAGAAACCACTCAGACAGAATAGCAGCAGGTATGAACCTTAGGGGAAACAACTATATGGAGGCTAAAACTTCCTACGGATACAATTTTAATAGTGCAAATAGGCCTCCAATTGACAGGTGCTTGATCCCAAACATTAAGATCAAACCAGTTGACACGCAACCCATATGTTGAAATCTTTGGTAGGCTAACCCACAAAAACAACAAAAACTACAACAAAAAGACTCAAATCACTAAAAAGTACACTGTTAGTTTCTTTCAATAAATTTTTTGCTGAAACTCTCTTACCTTCAACAGTTTCATCATCTCTAAAACACCCATCTCTCATTGATACATGATATGGATTCTTTCCCACTGGGATTTGATGGATCAAGGGTTTATCTACAGTACTCTTTGGGAGAACCTTCTAACTTTGCTTTCACAAGCCCAAGAGTCGTGTTAACACAATTACAAGGTGATAAAGCACCAATCTCAGTAGAACACAAATTGCATTGTAGAGGATAATCTAAAACCAATATCATTCTTGAGATGAGCAATCATAAGAGTGGAACCACCTGGAAAGCACAATGCCCGCCTAATACCAGCTTTTAGTGGTAGACTGCATGGTTTTCCTTTGTTGTCTACCTTGCCAATTGATATAAAACCCTGCAAAGTGTATTCAAGCACATCCCCACACATAAAAAGGTAAAAAATAATTCCATCCATTTTGAGAAATAATAAAACTGAGTAAGCAGAAATAAGCTAATGTGCTACAAAGATAACTGCAAGAATTACATGATCCTCACATGCAGGGCACACAACACATGTGATAAAGAGGCTCTTCATTCAATTTAATAGCAAATAATTATTGAGGCTGTCTTCCAAACTAACCTGCATAAAGTATGTATGCAACAGGCTTAAGCCAAGAAGATTTTAGTTCACAGAGGAGCACCAATAACTTGAAGTACCTAATCTATTTGAAATTGTGGACTGATATAAAAAGTTCTGTTTCCATTAAAATTAATAAAAAAAAAAATAAGGATAAACTTGTGTTGCAGATGAAGAGTGTGAATGCTTCAAGAATTTGTTCAGTAAGAGAAAAGAATACAAAAGCCAGAGAATATATGTTCGCTCTGGTAAGGAAGACAATGAGTGAAGCCAGAAGCTACAAACAGAAAATGGTTTTCCTAAACTTGCTCATAATTATCTTATGGCTCATCAAACATACCTGCTTAACCCAAAATCAACAAAATATAGTTGAAATACCAACCTTCTGTAGTCTATTTCTTAATTCTTTAAACAGGAGCTGACCAATACCCTGAAATAATAATGGTTCTATAATCATAAATAGTAAATACTGAAATTGAACCAGTGAATATTGTCCAAACTGTTAGATATCTCAATCGATACAGAAATATGAAAATGTTAAAGCATCCAACGAGGCCATTTCAAGTTACTTTCTAGAGGGATGAAAACAACAGTGTGCATCAATTAGATAAATGTGATACTCAAATTTAGGCAAATTAGAAGTTAGGTCTATCCATTTAAATATAAAGGGCAGCCCAAAGGCTACAAAGCACCCGCATTGTGCAAGGGTCCGCGAAAGGGTCGGATCACTTGGGTCTATCATACACCCCTTACCCTACTTTTTAAAGCAAGAGGTTGTTTCCATGACTCGAACACGGACCTCCGTGTCACAAGGCAACAACTTTATCAAGCTAAGCGCCAAGGCTCCCTTCCCATCCATTTATATATCTCAAAAAATAACTTTGTTCCAATAGCCAATAGAAAGATACCGCATGTAAACCTTTAAAATCAAGTTCAAATCTAAAATTGTAGTAGGTACCAAACAAAAGGATACTTTCTAGACAAATTACTAAGTAAGAATCTATAAATAAGGAGAGATTGAATTTTAGGAACAAGAAGTTCCACGAGATAGGATAAACAAAATACCATTTCCTTATCATTTCAGATTTGAGTACTCTGATAAACCACCGGTTCGGTTCACATATGCAAGACGTGCCAAGAAAGGGTAATGATGCGAATTGGGTCTCGGAGTGCTGAGTGGGCAAAGTTGTTAGGAATTCTGTTAGAGGATATGGGTTGCGATTTTAAGGGTGGAAGGGAGGGTCAGAAAGGGGCATGAAAATTGTCTTGTTGCTCAACGGAGAGGCCTTATAGTTCATTCCCTTCATTTTTAATCACTGAATATTAATTTCTTTCCTTCATCTTCCCCAGCAGCACAACACAACATAGCAGTAGGCTGTATCAATTAGGTATCAGAGAGCGTCTATCCTCATCCATGGCAGCCAAGCAAATAGAGCCTCGTCTTTTAGCAATGAAGGAGCAGATGGGATCGATCCATTCTGATCTTCAATATCTTGGGTCTCTCGACCAGAACTTAGCCTTGGTGATGGAGAAGCTCTCAATTCTTGATCAGGTAGACAAGGCTCTGCAATGTTTGGAGTCCCTATCACTGCCGGTGGGGTCAACGACGGAGGATTGATCCGGCACAACCGTGACGACTGTCGAGGATCAACTCTTGTAGAGGAGGAAGGGCATGTTAGGGTCGGATGTCCTGGATCCGATCTCGGGGACACTGGTGGAGAATTATGAATCGGTGAAGCGTGTTGCCTTTGGCATTAGGAGGCTGGAAATGCCACTAATCGAAGGGGAGAATTCGGAGGAATGGATCTTCCATACGGAGAGTTATTTCACGATGAATCGATTATCAAAGGAGGATAAGCTCAAGCGGCGACGATTTGCTTCGAAAGAGAGGCTCTAGCGTGGTTCTAGTGGGAGGATAGGAGACGACCGTTCCGAGCCTGGGCAGAGCTAAAAGGGAAGCTGCTCGACAGGTTCTGATCATCTCAAGAAGGAACAACGTTGGACAAGTTCTTGGCTATCCAGCAAGCCGGCACGGTGAAGGAATACCGGCGGTTATTCGAAGCTCTCGCAGCAACGATAGTGGACGTCCCAACTCATGTATTGGAAAGCACATTTGAAAATGGACTCCAGCCGGTGATTTGTGCCTAGGTTCGCATATATCAACCAGAGACTCTGAAAAGGATGATGACTCAGGCCCAATTGGTGGAAGACAGGAATAACATGCTTGCAGCCCAAAGTCATAGGCCACCTCTTAGTGGGCCGCAGGGAATTAACCGGGCCCACTAGTCCAAAGGCCTTACTGGGTCTTTTGAGGTAACCAAAGCGGTACGCCTTGTCCAACCCTCTCAACCTAATTTTTCTTCTCAGTTTCCTTCAGTCCAGAAGCCAGATAACGCCGCCACCTCGTTGTGGTCAAACTACCACTCCTCCTCATATTATTTTTATTTTTATTTTATGTATTTATTTATTTATTATTATCAACATTTATGTATTTACTTTTTTGGAGAGTGACATGGAGACAGAGAATCCATATAACCGACCCCGTCTAGTATGGGATTAAGGCTTAGTTGTTGTTGTACCGTTCCTCCTCGGATTCTGAGCTTCAGTAGCGGCGGAAGAAAAGCAATACCATGTTGATCATCATTGTAAGCACAAGGAGCTCCAGGTGTTAGTGGTTGCCGCATTTAACTTGTGGAGTCAATCTGCATGACCGTGAGAGGGATGCGGGGTTTCTGTCCACGCCACCAGTAGTTGACATGGTAGAGTTGTCCATTAACTCGGTGGTCGGGCTAATGGATCCTCAGATTAGGAAGGTGAAGGGACTTGTTACCCAACAAGAGGTTGTGGTGCTGGTTGATTATAGGGCTTTGCACAAATTCATCTCCCTAGCGGTCGTGGACAAGCTAGGATTGCCACGCACGGAGACTCCGGGGTATGGGGTACTCATGGGAACATGACTCATTACTCAAAGAGTAGGGGTTTATAAGGGAATGGTCATCACCTTGCAGAATTTGGAGTTTGTCGAAGATTTCCTTCCTTTGGAATTAAGCAACGCTGATGTGATATTGGGGATGAAATAGCTCTCCACTTTGGGGGGTATGAAGGTGAATTGGAAGGCCTTGATAATGCGGCTTAAGATTGCTAAGGAAGTGTTACCTTGCAGGGCGATCCAGGGTTGTGTTCGGCGATAGTATCCCTCAAGACTATGGTGGATACACTCAAGTACGAGGGACCGGGTTTTTGCTAGAACGTGCAAATGTGACAGTTCCGACGGTAGCAACAGAAAGGGAAGTACCACAACCAATCCAAGTTATCCTTAATCAATTCCCTCAAGTGTTTAAGTGGGTGGATGGCCTTCCATCGTCCCACCTGCACGACCACATCATCACTCAAACCGGGATCAAAACCAATAAACATAAGACCTTACCACTACCCGCAAGTGCAAAAAGAGGAACCATAAGGAAAACCTGTAAAGCAGTCTACCCGGGAGCCTGGTTTCAATAATGAGACCTAAACAATATCATTTAGCCTTAACACTAGATCACCGGTCTACCACTGTCAACAAATGGTCCAGAGTTAATTGAACAACTACTCTTTCAAATCTATGGCAAACTAAAACACTTCCATGATTATCAATAGACGCATATGTTCTCTACTTCAAATTTACAGAGGCTAAATAAGGAGGCTGGTGATCAACTAACTCTACTTCAAATTTGCGAAGGCCAAAATCTATGGCAAACTAAAACATTTCCATGATTATCAATAGCATATGTTCTCTACTAAAAATTTCCATCAAAACAATTTTTCTGTCTATAATCAAACAACTATAAAATTTAGGTTTTCTTATAATAAAAATAAGACACAAATTTCACTCGCCTACATCTAAGGCCCTCGAAAAAATTGAGCTTGTATCCACACTCCACACCCCTCAACGCCACCACCACAATCACAACTAGGGTCAGTAAACGGCCGAAGCTTGATCAGGCTGGGCCCAGCTTGATTTCGGTGCTTGAGCTCGAAATTAGCTCGAATAAGTTTGCTCGAGCTCAGCTCGATTTTAATTTTGAAACCTCAAAATTAAGAACTCAATTATTATTTTGAACTCTCGGATTTATTTTGAAATTAAAAACTTATTATAAATTAAATTTTTTATATTATATATTATATATGAATACTAAATATTAAATATTTTATTCATATATTATAATATTTATTAATTTTTTTATTAATATTTATATTATATATTATGATAGGGTGGTTATAAGTGGAGACACATGGCGCACAGATATCCAGGCGTGCGCTTATCACGTGACACTCCTTACACCGCGTGGTTTACTTCCTCCTCTCGCCGAGCCCTCCACCTCCTGAATTATCATAATTTCCGAGGTCCCTCGGAGGAGCTCTGAACTCATACAATGGGCGCAGCCACCTTTGACTCTTTTTCCAAAGAATTCTCACTACAGCACATCTCGAGATCTTCTAGAAGCCCAGTCAGTTACAGAGACAGTTAGACAGTTGGGAAACGGTTAAACGCTTGAGGAGCCAGCCTGGAGTCTAGAAGCCTCTAGAAGCGTGCTGAGCTGGATTTGCTGAGCTGGCATGCTGAGTTGGCACTCACGTGCTCAAATTAGAAAGCTTGCTCTCCAAGCAACACCCCAGCTTCCATACCCTATAAATACCCCTCTCTTCAGACCAACAAAAAACGACTTCAGACACGGCGAAGCCCTGCCTCTCTGGCGATCGGAGCCCCTCTCTCTTCCTTCTCCTTTCCCATCTCCATTTCCTTCATTCCAGAGCTCGATCATGGAGTTCTGAGTTGTAATTTCAGAAGAAGTTTAGTGGATTCATCCTCTGAGAAGAGGATCGTGGTTTTTTCCCCACATTTGGGGTCTTCCACGTATATTCTTGTGTGCTCTTCCTCTATTTTGAGTTTCTCCTTTGATCTTCTGATCCTTGTTCTTCCCTCTCAATATAAATTCAAAGTGCCGCCTAAATTTGGGTTTGATCCAATTTTGCACCAACATTTTGGCGCCGTCCGCTGGGACGAGCAAGAAGCCACGCCAAAGAACTGTGAGATCAAGGCGTAATCAAACCTCGTAAGAGAGGATTTCAGCCAGAGTAACGCCCACGGCGGAAGGAGTCAATGTTCCAAAGATTCAACGGAGACACTCAACCATCTTTGAAGCCCCACCAAAGTCGGGCCAATCTTATAGTTCTTCCGTAAGAGCGATTCCACGCCATGGAGAGGCAATTAGCGTTTCTTACAACAACGATCACGGCCGCTGAGCCATGTCTCACGTAATTCACCGCGCCACCTCCGCCACCCCCAAAGAAGCCCAGAGCGCCGCGACTCAAGGCTGCTCACCACCGCCAAGGACGCCACCTCGGCGTTTCTCCGAGGCGCACGAAGAAGCCCCGCATCATCGCCGAGAGTTCTCGATCCCCATCATCGAGGAGAATGAATCTCCGCCGCCACTCAACCGAGAGCAGGAGAGAGACGCCGATCTCCTTGAGATCACCACCTCGCCTCACTCACAGAGACCCTACGCCAGCTCAATATGAAGCGGACCTTATTCTCCTCGAGGTACTCTCCCACGCAGGCGCTACACGCCCACGCCCCTCGCTCCGTGAGTCGCTCCTCGCTGCATATCTCCCCGTGAGGCAAGGGTCGAGATACTATTCCCCGCATATCACCAGAGTAATGTAGAGAGGACGCCACAGATATCTCTCTCACCGAGCGCTGCCTCGAGAAACGTATCACGTTTCCGCTCTCCATTCATCAGGGCCATTTGGGAAGCTCCCTTCCCAGAGAAATACATTCCACCAAACATCAGATATTATGATGGTACCTCAGATCCATATGAGCATGTAGAGAGATACCGCCCGAGACGACCGCGGAATGGACTTCCGAGGCGGTCTTACGCCGCGTTTCTCAAGACTTTATCCGAACCGCGATACGACTGGTTTCAAACCTACCGGCGGCAAAGATAGCCTACTTCACCAAATCTCGCTGATCGCTTTCTTCGCTGCTTTGCCAATTGCGCATCGCGATAAGAGGAATCCAGCTTATGTTGCCGAGATGCAAGCAGAGAGAGGAGAATCTCTCGTGAATTATCTCGACAGTTCAATGAGGAAATTCATGGACGCCCGACCGGATTCTATCATGGTAGTTGGAGCAAGATTAGACGGGTCATGGAATGCCCATTCCTTGATTCACTAACTCAGATGTTCCGAGGGACCTTCCGGCGATGAGCAGTGGCTCAGAGGTACATAGCCTCCGATGAGTTCAAGGCGGGAAGGAAAGAACAGTTCTCCAAATGAGCGGAGGAATTCCGCAGAGAGGAGAGTCGAAGAAGCTTAACGGGCACCCCGGAGGGATATGGAGCAAGCTCAAGCATCACCCTCCTTGTTTCACGATGACAGAGGCGCTCGACCAAAGTGCACTCGTGATTCACCCTGTGTACGCACAATTACACTCCCTTGAATACTTCCAGAGAACACATAATGATGCAGATCCAAGACAAGAAAATCCTCAAGCAGGCGGAGCCCGGCCAAGGAGACCTCCTCAAGCAAAGAAGAAGGCAAATTGCACCTACCACAAAGTCCGAGGTCATACTACGTAAAAATTGCATCCAACTCAAAGATGCAATAGAGGATCTCGCCGAGAGGGAAGTCGAGCGAAGTTCCTCAAACAAGAAACCAAGAAGAAAGAGGAACAAAGACACCCAAATGTAACCTCCTCTAAGAAGATAGATCTCACTGCCATAGCCGGGCGGGCCGTGACGCTGGAGGAGAAACTTCATCCTCCGTATGAGTTATGCCCGCATGGTGGGTACGATGCAGAGCTTGCACTACGTAAGAAAAGCCGAACTACTCTCCCAATTGAATTTTCTCAAGAAGATTTGAAGGGAATCACAACCACAAGACGACGCCTTTGTCGTGGTCCTTGATATTGGGATCTACGTAACGCATTGGTGCTAGTTGATACTGGGAGCTCGGCTGACATAATCTTCTGGGACATGTTTGACAGAATGAAGATTGGAGCTGAGAACCTTAAACCATGCAAGACTCCTTTGGCTGGATTTACTGGAGATCCTATTTACCCAGAAGGTATTATTACTCTTCCTGTCACTTTTGGTACTCCTCCACGAACCGCTATGTACCCAATCAACTTTCTCGCGCGCCATCCCTCAAGTTACAATGCAATTATGGGAAGACCTTCTCTCAACAAGCTCGAGTCGCCCCTTCACCTATCATCCGGCTGAAATTTCGCATCAACACGGTCAAGGAGAGGTGAAGGGAGATCAACCCTCTTCTAGGCAGTGTTACCTTGCCACTCTGAAGAGGCAACTTGGGGAATCAAGCAAAACTTCTGAATCTCTTGCTCTAGAAGATTTCCAGCACGAGGACGAGAAGAGAGAAGCCCGCAGCCTACCCCAAATGAGGAACTCACGCCTTGCCTCGACGCAGGCCCCGCCTGAGCTTAACCGCGCAAATTGAGTTGGGCTCAAATGATCAGCAGAAGCAACTCCTTGAATTGATCAAGGCCAACTCAGATGTTTTTGCATAGACAGCCGAAGACATGCCGGGAGTACCAAGAGAGGTGATGGAGCACCATTTGAATGCTGATCCAAATTGGCCGCTTCAAGTGATACGTAAGAGGAGAAATTATGTCACTGACAGTCGGAAGTCAGCCAAGAGGAGGTCGGCAAGTTGCTTAAGGCAGAGTTCATTCGGGAGGTCCAATACCCCGAATGGCTCTCCAATGTTGTTCTTGTAAAGAAAGCCAATGGAAAATGGCGTATGTGTGTAGATTTCACAGATCTCAATAAAGCTTGCCCAAAGGATTGCTACCCGCTGCCTATGATAGATAGTCTGGTAGATTCCACCTCAGGATACGAGATGCTCAGTTTCCTAGATGCCTACTCTGGTTATAACCAAGTCAAAATGGCTAGGAAAGATGAAGAAAAGACAGCCTTCATTACTTCCCATGGGACTTATTGCTACAAGGTGATGCCATTTGACTTGAAGAATGCAGGGGCCACCTTCCAAAGGCTAGTGAACAAGGTCTTCAGGAAGCAAATGAGGAGAAATGTAGAGGCATACGCTGATGACATCCTTGTCTAAGAGCACAAGTGCCGAAAGGCCATGCGGCCGACCTCAAAAGAGACATTTGATACACTCGAAGCTTATGGAATGAGTCTCAACCCAACCAAATGTGCGTTTGGTGTTCGCTCTGGAAAGTTCTTGGGTTTTATGCTCACAGAGAGGGGGATAGAGGCCAACCCAGAACAAATCCGAACTATTATGGAGATGAGGTCTCCCAGAACCATTAAAGAGATACAAAGCCTCAATGGGAAGTTAGCAGCAATTGGGAGATTTATTTCACGGTCAGGGGAAAAGAATCTTCCATTCTTCTAAGCACTTCGGAAAGCTCCAAAGGTAGAGTGGACAGAAGAGTGTGAAAAGGCCCTCACACAATTGAAGGAGTATTTGCAGTCACCTACCTTGCTTTCCAAGCCGAAACCAGGAGAGGAACTCAGTGTTTATTTGGTGGTTTCTGATATGGTGGTGAGTTCAGTTCTCACTAAAGAGGAAGACGGAATTCAGAAACCGGTCTATTATACTAGCAAGGTTCTCAATGATACAGAGTCCAAGTATCATCCTCTCGAGAAGTTAGCCTATGCCTTAGTCACAGCAGCTCGGAAACTTCGTCCCTACTTCCAATCACATAAGATCAAGGTACTGACAGATCAGCCCTTAAAGCAAGTCCTCCATCGACCAGACGCCTTTTGACGATCGGCTGTGCTGGGTTGTTGAACTTGGGGAGTACGACATCACCTATGAGCCTCACACGCCCATCAAAGGCCGTGTTTTAGCCGATTTTATCGCTGAACTCACAACCACCGATTCGGAGAAGCTATTCTTATGGACTCATCTCAACCGAAGCTCCTCTTCTACGGCGAATGGGTGTTACATACCGACGGTTCACCGAATGCCGAGAACTCGAGCGGTGCATTGCGCTTCAATCCCCTTCAGTGCTGGAAAGCACCTCGCAGCCTTAAAGTTTGGGTTCAAGGCAACCAACAACGGCCGAAAGTAATGAGGCCATAATCATAGCTCATAGCTAGCCGCAGGCCTTGGAGTCCGTAATTTGTTGGCAAACACGTACTCTCCAACCGTTGTTGGTCACATGAGTGAGGAATTTGGGGCAAAAGAAAAAAACATGGTGAGATACAAGGCTTTGGTGCAAAAATTAGCCGCTAGCTTCCAGAAACTATCCATTACGAAGATTCCGAGGGCAGAGAATCAAGAGGCCGACCTCCTCTCGAAACTTGCTTCCTCCAAAGTTGAAATAACATCCCCCCTCAATATTCAGTATTTGCCGGCGAAGACAATTGATTCCCGACCTGAAGAGGAGTTATTTGAAGCTTAATTTAATGAGCCACGCCGATTGATCCAATCTTAACGCATTCTCCAAGATGGATCTCTACCTTCGGACTTCAAGTCGGGCACGCCAGATCAAGGTTAGGGCCAACCGCTTCACTATTCCGATGGACGCCTTTATAAGAGATCATTTACTCTCCCAATCGCTGAGGTGTTTAAGGCCCAAGTGGCTTAATTATGTTCTTCAAGAAATCCATAAAGGTATTGCAGGAGATCACACAGGGGGAAAAGCACTTTGTCATAAGATTCTAAGGCAAGGTTATTATTGGCCCACTTTGCTGAAGGATGCAAAAGCATTTGTCCAGAGATGCGATGCGTGTCAGCGCTACTCAAATATCCAGCGGCGCCCAGCTTCCCAGCTCACCCCTATTGTGAGTACCAGGCCATTTGCACTTTGGGGAGTAGATCTTCTTGGCCCATTTCCAAAAGCAGCTCGGCAGATGAAATTTTTGATTGTTGCCATTGATTATTTCACCAAGTGGGTGGAAGCTGAACCCCTCTCCTCCATTACTGAAAAGGTATGCCGAAAATTCTTATGGAAGTCAGTAATCTGTCGATTCGGGCTCCCCGTAGCATTCATCATGCATAACGGGAGATGGGCCATGAACGCCGTGATTCAAGAATTTCTGTGAGGAACTCGGAATTGAGCACATGCTTACTTCGGTCACTCAATCTCAAGCAAAATGAAAGCAGCGGAAGCTTAATTTAATAGAACCTTGCATTATACCCCTCAAGACTAGAGTGCTCCTAATCAATCTAATTGGGTGGATGAGGCGCCAGTAGCGCTTTGGGCCTGCTGTAACTATTTCTGCCAACTCCTACCGGAGAGACACCATTTGCGCTGGCATTTGGTGTGGAAGCAGTTCTTCCAGTTGAAATTGAAGTCCCAACCCCACGAATCCAAGCCTTTGATCCAACAAGTAATGAAGAGGTGCTTCGGGCTGAGCTCGACTTGCTGGAAGAGAAAAGAGAAGAAGCTGCCCTCCGAGCTGCTGCATATCGCCAGAAGGTCAAACGTCACTACGACGTCAAGGCGAAAGAGGTGACATTCCAAGTGGGTGATTTGGTCTTGAGGGAGAACATTGTTTAAGGCAACAAGAGTAGAACAGGGAAGCTTAATCCTAATTGGGAAGGCCCTTATGTTGTAACCAAGATTGTAAAGCCTGGCACCTATTGGCTCTCCAAGGTGGACGGAAAAAGGCTCAAACGCCCTTACAATTCCGAACATCTTAGGAGGTACTATCAATAAAGCTTCCTGTTCTACAACGTGCCTAAGAATTTCTCAACAAAGTCTCAAGAAGTAGAAGCAAATAGCCCGAATCTTCCGAATTCAACTTAAAGCTAGACAGCGGGTCAAGGCTCGAGTCATAGCATAACACAAAGAGGTCCTTGCTAACTCACACAGCAGCGGGTCAAGGCTCGAGCTGTGATGAAAATAGCAAGCAACCTGGAAAATCACCACAAACTGCTCGATTGCTACACACAGCAGCGGGTCTAAGCTCGAGTTGTGACATAATAGCAACTAGCCAGTGAGGACAGTTCCATTAACGAGCCAATCTATCAAAGAGCCCCTCGGCAACCAGTTCAACAAATCCGATCTCCTTTCAAAGGAGCTCGGAAACCAAAGTTAAGATGGTAGCGGGTTTAGGCTCGAACCATCTTAAGTGAGAACGCACACTAAGGAACTCAAATGACGAACACATTTCTCCAAACAAGGTGATAGCGGGTCTAGGCTCGAATCACCTTGAGTGAGAACGCACAACAAAAAACTCGATCGTTGGCAAATAAGGAACTGACGAATAAGAAGCGCGGAATAGAAGCATGACAAAGAACTCGAAACCCTTTCCATGCACAGGTAAAAGTGAATTTCATTTATCAAAATAATACTAACATTTCTAACAGGGAAAAACAAGCAAAACTACACATCATCAACGAGGGAGAAATACAAGACGAACAAGATCAGTCAAAAATCAAGCTACTCGCCGTCCTTCAAAGCAGCCGTGAGGACATCTCCACTTTTGCCGAGCTCCTCCTCAGCGTTAGCATCATTTGCTCCACCAGCAAGAGCTTCAAGGGCCTCAATATAAGTTAGATTGGCAAAATCAGCTTTGGGAAATTTCGTAACAAACTCTTTTCAAAACAGAAAACTTTCCTCCCTCCCTTCATCGCGTGCCTCCTCAAGGGTCGATTCGTCACTGACGAGCTTCAAATAAAAACCATTTCCAACTCCTCCACTTTCTGATTACTCTCAGACAATAACTTCCGACAAGCTTCAACCTCTTCGGAAATGCTTTCGTGATCTTTCCTTAAAGCATCCCTTTCCGAAGTGATGGCTATCAAGGAAGAATTACTATCCTTAAGTTGCATGAGAAGCTCGCCATTCTCTTTCTCCAAAAATTCAGCGACGCCCCGCAAGGAAAATACTTCCAAGGATACAGCTTTAACTTCTTTCGCCTCTGAAAGTTTTTTCTCTGCAAAGGAACGGTTAGATTCGGCAGACTCCGAATTCTTGAGAAGCTCGGAATTGTTTGCTCTCGCATCAAATACGCCTTTCTCCAAACAAGAAATCTTTTCTTTAGCCTTGAAGTTCCTTCTCCAAATGCCTCGGCCTTCTCATTAGACCGCTTCAACACAAAGATCTAATTTATTCTTCTCGCCGTAACCTAATCCTTCTCCTCTAAGCTCTTCAATTCCGTACTCAAACGGGTGACCTCCGCTTCCAAGTTCTTATTCCTCCGGATATATTCAGTCAACAACGACATCCGGTTCTCTTCCACTTCCTCTAAAATGCTTGCAACTCGATGACTAAGAAACAAGTTCTGCCAACAAACCGCAACAAGTTTATAATTGGCCCAAGTCAAAGATAAAATCAGAAGAGACAAACACTTACCGAAAGCCCTTGGAGACGGAGGAGTTCAGCGAGATCTTGCCGTGTTAAGCGATCAAGTCTAGATTCAACTTCTCTTGGCAGGACGGACTTGATCGTAGAGGCAGCAATCTTGGGATCACTAACCAAGATACCTTCCTTTGGATCTACGTGAAGTGACCCCTTGGAACCTTCAGAAAAACTGGGACCGCCAGCTCGGAAACTCGAGGAGGGACGTGTTGGTCGAGTAACACGGACCCGCACTGGCTCATAATTGATGGTGGAATCAACATTTGGCTCAGAGACGCCAATCACTTCAACTTCATCATCCAATAAATCCCTAAGAGACTCAGGGAGATCGGGCATGCGTCCAAAGATATCTTCTTCGGCAGGCATAGAAGGGAAGGCTTCAGTCGAATTCCTCTGCCTTTGTGAGTCTTCTCCTCCACTACGCCGAGATTCAGTGTTAGCGTCGCTTGCAGAAGTCTCTTTTTCTGTGGGAACTCGGGCAGATAAAGGAGATATGGCTAAGGCCCTCTCATTAGTAGGCTGTGAGACCAATTCAGGTTGTCTCTTTTTTTCTTTGGAGACCACCTTTTTCTTCCGGCTCGCCATCTTCCGAGCTGGTTCATCTTCAGCAACCTCTTCAGGGTCCCGAGCTCTCTTCCTCGAAATTGTTTCAGAATGAGTAGGCGGCTCAACCTCCACCGCTTGAGACGGATGAGGTTCAAGAGGTGTGGAAGATTCTTCAACAGCTACAGACTCATTGACGCTTTCAGCCCGAAGCTCCTCCGCCGCTTCTTTCGAGCTCACCTTCTTTTGCTTCTAGACGCTAGTTGTCGAGCTTCTCGGCACGGGCTCGAGCTTTGTCCAGCAAAGATTTTGTACATTGAGAAGGATCCATACCTTCACCTGGGGCACAAAAAAGAGGAGCTCAATCAGAAATAATAGAAAGCAACTCGGAAAAGAGTAACAGGAAGGTGACAATTCCTACCCTTCACTAAAAACAGTCCACTTCTCCGTAAGATTTTGTTAGTCAAGAAGATCTCAGGAGGAATCTGGGAGCACGTCCGTAATTTCTCGAGATAACGGATTTCTCTTTTAGAGAGCTTCTCCCTACTCAATACTTGAGTCCGAGGTACTCCCCATTCAGTTCGGACTCCAAAACCCCCTTCTATAGAAATGAAGAAGTATCTCTCCTTCCATCTCTTAATGGAAGTCGGCACAGAACCTAAGAAGCGTCTATCAGGCCTAGCACCGAAGAAGTACCAATCTGTGTTGGATTCTCTATTGAGGCAAAATAACGCCTCGAACAGGGATAGTGTGGGAGTAACTCAGCGATCTAAGCATACAACTACAAACCCACAAAGGCATCTCCAAGAGTTGGGAGTTAATTGAGACGGACAGACATTAAAGGATTGAAAAATTTCGAGAAAAAGAGGAGGAAAGGGGAGTCGAAGTCCTCCTAACAATGCATCTACGTAAATAACAAGTTCACCTTCCCTACCAGAACTCGCTCTATCAGAAGGATCAGGCAATCTGGTTTCAGGCTGGAAATTCTTATATCTAGTCTTATAGTATTTGGTTACAGCATCAATTTCCTCCTGATAAAGAATGCTAGGGTAGGAATCGGAACAAGAAAACTGCCTTTTGCTACGTTTTGCGCCTATATTGCTAGTGGAAGGAACAACACGAGAGGAAGAAGCCATACCTTGAAGCTTTTTAGGAAAATGTAAGAATCGCAAGAAGGAAGAGATTGCGGTTTCCGCCGCCGTGGCTTGAAGAAGAAGAAGAAGAAGATAAGCAAATTCGCGCTGGAGAAACCCAACGCGATATTTGGGGGTACTTAAGCGGCACGCAAAGATATAACGGCTCACATAAATCCATTTGAAAACTGAATAATCGCCAAGAGACACCTGTCCACTTCATCTAACGGGCAGGGATCGCCGCTTGCAAAGCCATCATGGATAAATGCCACGTGGACCGTGAAAGATGTGTCCATCATTACACATCGTGGTTCACCATACCGTCACTAGAGAAAAAGGCTATTGAAAGCCGTGCAGGCGGCTGGCATTGAATGCAACAACTATTCATTGAAGGTGGCACTTGCTACTGTCTCACTTAGAGCATCTCGGAAAACATCAGCAGAAAAGAATAGATCCTCCAAGAACTCCAAGATGCTTAGCTAATTTCGCCGAAAGATTCACAAAGGTATTTGCTCATCTTCCGAGCTCATCGCAAGCATACTTAAGGGGGGGACTGATGATAGGGTGGTTATAAGTGAGACACGCTATGCCATGTGCATATCCAGGCGTGCGCTTATCACGTGACACTCCTTACACGGCGTGGTTTACTTCCTCTCTGTGGCCGAGCCCCTCCACCTCGGAATTCATCATAATTTCCGAGGTCCTCATGGAGGAGCTCGGAAACTCACATGAAGGCGAGCCACCTTTGACTCTTTTTCCAGCAATTCTCACTACAGCACATCTCGAGATCTTCTAGAAGCCCGGCCATGCAGACAGCGGTTAGGATGCTTAGGAAACTAAGCTAAACGCTGAGGAGCCACCGAGTCTAGAAGCCTCTAGAAGCTGCCGAAATGGATTTCATTGAGCAAGATGCCGAAATGGCACTCACGTGCTCAAATTAGAAAGCTTGCTCTCCAAGCAACACCCCAGCTTCCATACCCTATAAATACCCTCTTCGCACTCAACAAAAACGACTTCGTATTACCACGGCTAAGCCCCTCGCTTCCTCAAGCGATCGGAGCCCCTCTCTCTTCCTTCTCCTTTCCCATCTCCATTTCCTTCATTCCAGAGCTCGATCATGGAGTTCTGAGTTGTAATTTCAGAAGAAGTTTAGTGGATTCATCCTCTGAGAAGAGGATCGTGGTTTTTTCCCCACATTTGGGGTTTTCCACGTATATTCTTGTGTGCTCTTCCTCTATTTTGAGTTTCTCCTTTGATCTTCTGATCCTTGTTCTTCCCTCTCAATATAAATTCAAAGTGTCGGTCGAAATTTGGGTTTGATCCAATTTTTGCACCAACATATTAATATATTAATATATTAATAGTAAATTTCGAGCTTTCGAGCTGAGCTCGATCGAGCTCAACTCGGCTCGTGCTTGGCTCAAAATTAATTTCGAGCTCGAAATTGAAGCTCGAGCTCAGCTCAAAAGCTTGAAATTCCGGAAATGAAAGCCTCGAAGCTTTACCGAAAGCGATCTCGAAATGCCGCTTAACAAATTGATCGCTTGATGTACCTAATCACAAACCAATGTCAACATGTCGACTACCACTTTGATTGTGACTTTATTTGGGTGTGAAAGGGACAACAACCACAGTTTTCCTATGTAGATTGTTATCTTGATTTGAATTAGCCTATGCCCTCAAACCATACAGCTGATAACATTCACATTAGGCAAATATGTGGTGACTGATGCCATCCCACCTCCCACCACAATAGCAATCATTTAAGCACCTAATTACAATCAATACAGGCAAAGGGGTAACTATAAGTTTGCAAATGATGAGTACTATAACATTCCGACAGTGACATTCAGGAGGCTTTTTTTCAAGGTTCTTCTCATTAGTAGTTACCTGCAATCATGCTGAATCAACTGAAAAGAAAAGGACAGCTGTTTGTGTATAATAAAATGAAAAAAACTTCACCTTGTTCTGGTAACTTGACCTAACAGCTGCATGAGGGATTTCAACATAATGGTTGTCTGTGGGAATTATTTGATATGATACAGAAGCCATAACCTAGAAATGGAAAGGAGAGATATTGATTAACCAAATTTAAGTCCAAAAACAGTTGTTACATGCAGAAATGCAGAAAGCTAGAAATACATTCACAGCCCAGGGAATATTTTTGTTTGAATGTGATTACAAATTCATTCTTGTTATAGGCTTGATAAGCATATTTGCTGCCAAATCATCCTTGGAATTTCATCACATTCAATCTCATGAGAATACAAACAAACCCTCTGGTAAACAAACACATTAGTTTTTCTTGAATAGATTGAGGTGCATATAAAGAATTTTTCTGAAGGTTGCTTGAAATAAAAAAGAAATCATGAGCATATGCTGGAAGATGAGATCACAAGATGTAGAAATGACACTATTTTTTAGTCTAACAAAATTGACCCACACAGTTAGGATCTTGAAGCCCTCAAGTTTCGATTTTCTTACCATAATTATGCTTGTTTGAAGTGTGGGGAGTTCACAATTCAAATCAACTTCACAGTTTTATCTCCTCAATTGGAAGAAATTAAAAATTTTAAAACTTTGATTATCTCCTTCCAAGTAGAAAAAATCAAATTACCCATAAGTTCGATGATGATCAGAAACAAGCAGTTTAAGAGCTCTTGCTTCTAATCAATAGTAATAAATTCAATATTTTGTGTTTGGCGACAATTTTATTGGTTATGAGTCACTAAACATTGTAAAACATGTTCTTCTGGTGCCAAACATGTAAAGATTAATCTATTTGAATATGAGGATGTCAGTAAATAATGAATCCTCAGTTGACAAATCTACCTTAGAAGTTTGCTTGTGAGGAAGGTCATGCATTTGATTAATTAAAAATAATAAATAAATAAATCAGCTTACAATTTTTTATTTATGTTTTCTCAAAACATATATTCACCAAAATAAATAAATCTTTAGAATTCCAAAAATAAGTTAAAATGAGAAAAGAGGACTTCATAAATGGAGAAAAACAAACGTAACTAACAAGAGCTGGAAATGGGAAAATTAAACAGTCGACATAGGAAGCCTGAAAACATAAATGAATAAGTAAATAGAAAGCATGCCCATAGTTTTTCTAATTTCTTATCTATCAGAATGTGAGGCACTACTTTTTGATAAATCCAGCACAATTAGTAAATCGTTTTCAGTTAAATAACTATAAGGGGGAAGAGGAATACAAAAGTGGGTTATTATTCAATATTTCAGCAGTTAAATCAAGCACAAAAATCATGCACATTACAAGATGGATGAGATGACTGGCTGGGGCTGCTATGATAAGAAAAAATGTCAGCGAATAATTTTTCCAACTTCACAGGAAGGAGTTTGAGGCATAGTGCTGTGACAAGAGCTAATAATGATTATATATAGTGTATAACAACTATATTAGATCCTTGTAGTTGTTTTTACCTTTTTCTCTTTTTCCTTGTTTTAATTGTTTTATTAAAGAAAGAGCAAAAAATACAAACAGCTAATGAAGTATTGAAAGGATTTCATAATCACAATGTCAAGAACAAGGCAAGACAATGAGTCCCTCTCCTTGTGGCGACTATCAAAAAGATGGTGTTTGTAATGTCAAATTAACATACTGGGTTAAGAACTAGAAAAAATACAGAGTTTTGAATAATGTATATAACTTGATCTGGCAGAACATAAAAACACTAGTTAAATGAAATAAACAATTCATAGGAAACATAATGGTTTCATACGGGACATTTTCTTATGCCTAAAATATTTTAGTTCATTAGTTTATGAAGCTAATTGAAAACTACACCAATTATTTGGTTCCTGTTTATCCAAAGATGATGAATAGTACTCGGATGAATAGTGACTAGGACCACGTAGTACTATCATGAATATTACATGATGATGACGTGGAAAAATATATTCCCTCAAGATAAGAAAGAATATATTCTCTTATCTTTGAAGCATCTAAGGACAAGGACAACCACATCATCATCCTAATATTTTAAGCATCTTCTTATCTCTTAAGCAATGATGTCATGTAGTCAATTGCTGATGCGCCCCTTATACCTTCTATAATTAAGGGCTAAGAGTGTTTGTAAGAGTCAGAGCAAGATCTAAGGTGGAGTTAGGTCTTCTCTCCACTCTCTATGGAGTCTCTTCAGATAGGAGTCTCTCCCACTTATGAATAAAAGAGTATTTATATTTTTACTTTGAGTTTCTTTCCTTGTTTCTTTGTGCAATAACCCCATCCTTTATAATAATGGTATCAGAGCTTCCAAGCCTTCCAACCGTCTACGCCGACGCAACTTCTATGTTGGTTCTCCTCCAAGCTTGAATCAGAGATAGTAGAAGACTTTTGCTTGACGCGATGCTAGTAGAAGGAGTTCATGCTGTGTGGAGCCAGTAGTAACGGATTCAGAGATGAAGATGAGGCCTGAGGTTGTAAATTCCCAGTTATTGCCCGTTTGTGCCGATGAAATGGCTTTGAAGGCTCTATTGGGTGTTCGTGAGGTAAAGCTCTGTTTCTCTAGGCTTCATTGTTCTATCTCAGATGGTCTTCGAATGAAGCAAAGGTTGACGGTCTTCGAACGGATCAAATATCAAGTTGATCACCATCAAAGTTCGCTCAGAAGCATGGTGGAATGAAAGAAGAAAGATGATGAATAGTACTCAAATGAATAGTGATCAGGACGACATAGTACTATCATGAATATTACATGATGACAACGTGGAAGAATATATTCCCTTAAGATAAGAAAGAATATATTCTCTTATCTTTGAAGCATCTAAAGGACAACCACGTCATCATCCTAATCTCTTAAACATCTTCTTATCTCTTAAGCAATGATGTCATGTAGTCAATTACTGATGTGCCCCTTATACCTTCTATAAATAAGGGCTAAGAGTGTTTGTAAGAGTCAGAGCGAGATCTAAAGTGGAGTTAGGTCTTCTCTCCACTCTTTATGGAGTCTCTCCAGATAGGAGTCGCTCCCACTTATGAATAAAAGAGTGTTTATGTTTTTACTTTGAGTTTCTTACCTTGTTTCTTTGTGCAATAACCTCGTCCTCTATAATAATTGTATATGTATATGTATATGTATGTGTGTATGTATATGTGTGTGTGTGTGTGTGTATATATATAAATGCTATATTGTCCAACAACTACAATTTTGATTCATTTATGAGGCAACAAAGATGACAAACATCCATACTATGCTGACTTAAAGGTTGTAGCTTTCAAATTATATATGAACAACCATTGGTTCAGCCCAAAACATATTTGATATGCAGATATCAGTTACCAGCATCATCATATAAATTTCTCATAGAAATGCAGATAATCCTCACAAACAAAAGCAGGGGAGAGAAATTCATGTTCAAAGTCATCATAAAAATCCAGCACATACCTTATCAAGCACATCACAGGAATTTGATCTCAAAATCAAAGTATTAGATTTCCTACAGAACAAAAATTATGAGAAAAATTAAAGCAGTCAGAGGATGTAAGATTGGTGCACAATAAAATAACAAACTAGAAGGTTGTCATGGGAAGGGTTGGCACAAGGAACACAAGAAAGTAGTTCCATTTACCCATTTAATATGGATCTTTCAAGGAATTGAGATTCCTTTCCAGTATTTGCCACATAATTCATTGTTGGAAGTTCTTTCAGGTAAATCTTCAGTACCTCCTAGAAAATGAAACAGAAAGATTGAGGCAGATCAATAGATACTGGTTAACAAAGTGAATTATTAGTGAAATCTAAAAAGAATATAAAATAAAACTACTATAACTATGAAAATCAAAAATGTAAATAATATACTCATGAGAAAACAATGCTGGATTGAGTCGGAGATTATAGGGCATATTAATCTAAATCAAATCTTTAGAAGGTATTCTTATATACAAGGGAACCTGTCTAAATAAATATCTCCAGTTTCAAAAAGAAAGTATTTGCAATTTATAAATCATATGAACAACTAAAGATGAAAGTAGAAGATACTTATCAGGGGAAAGTAAACTACCAATTACTCATATTAAGTCCTGTCTATTAATTACTAGAATTTCAAGATGAAAAGTTACATGCAAAAACTTCTGTCCTATAAAATACAAAGTTCAACCTAGTAATGATGTTCAAAATTTTAAAAGATTTATAAGAAGAAAGAGAAAACATGATATTGGTGAACAGATACACTGACATCAAAGGAAAATAAAAAAAAGATATGGCTTTGAATAAAAAGGAATATAATCACTCCAAGAAAAATAAATTTTTGAGTCTTTATTCCTAATTATCTGACTTTATGTCTGTTTGCCTGGCTAATTATCACTTTTAAAAAAAAACCAAAATGATGATGATGACGATAGTAATAATAATCCTTTAGGGGGCGTTTGGTTTGCCCGTTTTCGGGCGTTTTCCGCGTTTTCGCCGTTTTCCATTTTCTGCGAAAACGCGGAAAACGCGAAAACGCGTTTGGTTGGGCCATTTTCTGGAAAAGGCGGAAAACGGAAATGGTTGGAAAACGGAAAACTGGAAAACGATAGAAAGTCGTTTTCCAGTTTTGGAAAATGATAATGGCATAATTGTAAATAAACCAAACTCTAAAAATAATTATAAAAATACAAAAAATATCAAGTTTGTCATTTTAATTTCTACAAATATATTTTCTTGGACTTTTATTATTATAAAAATATATAAAAATATATTTTGAAATTGATAAAAATATCATGTTTCCCATTTTTTATTTTTTAAAATATATTTTTTAAAACTTTTGTTATTATAAAATATATAAAAATATCATATTTGTTATTTTTTATATTTTAAAATTTATATAAAAAGATCTAATACCCAATTTAGCCTCTCTATTATACTGAATTGGGTATTAGACTTTATAAAAATATCATATTTATTATTTTCATATTTTAAACTTTATAAAGATATCATGTTTTTTATTTTTTTTATTTCTTAAAATATATTTTTTTAAACTTTTGTTATTATAAAAATATCATGTTTATTATTTGGTATATGTTGAACTTTATAAAAATATCATGTAATTTTTTCATTTTCTGTTTCTGTAAATCGTTTCCATTTTCTGTTTCTGAAAACAGTTTCCAACAAACCAAAACCAAACAGCTTTTCCATTTTCCAGTTTCAGAAAACGCAACAGAAAATCCTTTTCCTTTTCTGTGTTTTCCGTCTTTTCAGAAAACAGAAAACGGAAAACGAACCAAACGCCCCCTTAGCTTTTCATGTAATACACTTTTATGAAGCTGGAGATAGCGCAACCTTGGAAGTCAACACAAGAAAAAATGGTCACCGGCGTTTTGCTCTGTTTGAGTACCTGAAGCAGAGATTTGCTCTGGTCATCAGCGTTTTTGGGATTTACAAGCAAAAATGAACAATCCTTCAAAAGAAAGCATCCATTTCCTTCAGAGAACAAAGCAAATCTATGAAAATAAAAAACTAATAGAAAAAAAATTCACAATATAATCTAAGAATAATTTTTTCACTAATCATTGGGCCAAAAATTGATTAGCAGCCAAAACTTGGAAAGAAGACCAATAAAATTGAGGAAAGAAAGAATTACCAGCATCTTGGGATTTGAGATCAGTTGAAAGATTGCCGTGGGAATCCATTGAATCATCCACTACATTCCAAGAACAGGGTACCAAAATTAAGAACATAGAAATTTAATAATAATAATAATAATATAAAATAAATAAATGAATAAATAAATAAAAGGCTTCGGATCAAATGAAGAGCAGGGGAACATAAGGAGAAATTTTTGCCTGATATATTGATCTTCGCCTTAGCTGCTACCGAGATTGTGAGTTGTTTCTCGTTCGGTTCGCATACAAAGTTTTTACCCTCGATTTCAACAAGACAATGCCCTACAAAAACATTAGGGTTTCCGTGAAAATCAAATCCATATTATTTGAGACTTTCAAGCTAGGGTTTACATTGCTCACCGAAGGAGATGAGCGAAGAGGAGGACGCAGAAGATCCCTTCTTTCCCGCCATTGGATACCTTGGAAATGAGATGTATCGTGATGGCGGCGATCGTTTTATAGTGTCACTCAACTTTCAAAGGCGCCAACAAATTGCCAGGGAAATAAAAGCAAGTTTTGGATTTCGAGTTTGCCCTTCTGATTTGGCCCATTGGGCCAAGTAAATGTCTTCCCGTTAATATTTATATGAAGCATATTTTTTGAGATTATATATATTAATTTTTTTGTATTTTCATATTAATTTTTCACTACCTCTTTTTTGTAGTCATATACAGTTTAGTGTAGGCATGTTTACTTATAAATTATTTATTTTATTTTTCAATATGTATATATACTTATGTTAATGCTGAGATCGGATTCACCTCAAGACCAAATCCAATTTCGAACCAACAGTTGAATTTGTTTTGGTATTGGGACTTAGAACAGTGAGAAAATGAAGAAGAAATCAATCAAACAAGAAGAGAGGCACCAATTTAACATGAAAACTCTCAAATCGGGAAAAAACCACGGGCTTTATCGGTGAGAGCTAAATCCACTATTCATTTCTCAGTACAATAGAGAAGAAGAAGAAGTGGGAGAGAAGCTTGGGAACTCAAATCCATGGAAAAGAGGATGGAGAGGAGGTGAACCATCATAGTGGTAGGGCTTCGCCCTCTTAGATTCTCTTGCCTTAAATGAACTAGAGCCGTCACCTTTTATAGGCTTCGGTAGCTTTGGGTGGAAGCCAGGAATTCCAACATATGCTTTGAGGAATTTTGACATGTGCTTTGCCACCTAAGCATCCAGCTATGCTCCAGCTAAGCAACCAGCTGGTTCTGAGCTATCGACAGTTGTAATTCTTCTGGAGGGCCAGCCTGTTAACAGCTAGGTTCCTTCTAGAAAGTTAGAGCCGATGTATGGTGTTGTTCTGAAGAGCTAAGGATGTTTCCCAGGCCGGTGAGATGGCAAACAATTCCGATCCGATGAATTGGCGTAATACATCGGATCGGTTCGATACTCCAATCCGATATATCGGTTACTGAATGTCTCGAACTTCCAAACCAATGAATGGGCAGAATGTGTTTCGTGTAACTATCATCATTAAGGAAGTTGGTTGGGCTCAATCTGGTTAAGTGAGGGGTCTTAAGATATAGACACGTAGCTGATTCGGATGAGCATCACATGTCCAACCATTTTTCCTCCTATCAACTTACATATAGATTTTTATTCTTTTCATTTTTCTATTATTTTTTTATTTTCCTAATTTTAAATTTTAAGATATTATTTTTTTTGTTTTTTATATTTTAATATATATGAAGCTCCAAGAGAGCCTATTTTCATGACGAGCCCCAAGGTCGAGCTGAGCACCATGTCGAGCTCCAAGGGCGAGCCGAGCTCCTTCAAGGTAGAGTCGAGCCCATGGTGACCTCCAAGGCTGAGGCACTCCAAGGTCAAGGCTGAGGCTGAGGCCAAGCCACTCCAAGGCCTAGACCAAGCAACTCCAAGGCCAGTGCCAAGCCGAGCTCCATAAAAGCCTCATTTCGAGCCATGGTCCATGAAGAGCATTATGACGAGGTCCTTCACGTCGAGTGGAGCTCTATGAAGACCCTCATGCAGAGCTCCATGAAGAGCATCACGCCGAGCTCCACGAAGACATACACATGGCCTCATCCCGGACATACACGTAGAGACATCCCGAGCGCTCATCCCCCTATGGGCAAAACGATAAGGTTGATAAAGTCATGCATGAGAGAGATATGGGGCAAAAAGATAAGCACCAATAATGAGATCCGAGATACGTGGGAGTCATGCACCACCTTGGCGAACGATTTTAATCAGAATAAGAATGAATGAATACGGTATGCAATCTCTTGACTGAGAAACCCTCCCCGACCTTCAAACTCCCTCACTAACTTGACCGTTGGAGTGAAACCGGGGCCTCAGGCCTGCCCCGATGAGCTCTTTCTCCTTGTTGCGCACACCGATGAGCGAGGAAGGACCGATTGCGACCTTCTCTAGCGACCATCAATGTCCCTTACTACAGACAAATCTCAACCGTTGGTCAAGGATCAGGCTCGATCATGAGGAAAAGCTGATTTTTGCATCAACAAATATGATTTCATATTAATTCTTATTTGAGGGTATTTTTGTTGTTTTATTATTTCTGCAACCATACCATACCATCAAAACAAACACAAACAGGTTATTAACCATATCATACCATACCATATTTCCAAACATGATAAACAGTAATTACAATACCATATCATACAATATCGTATCATATCATATATTACTAAATCATGGCTATCAATCATCCAAACATGGCCTTAGAGGTATGGTTAAAAATATATATATATATATATAACAACAACAACAACAACAACAACAACAACAACAACAACAACAACTAAGCCTTAATCCCGTACTAGATAGGGTTGGTTATATGGATTCTCTGTCTCAATGTTGCTCTCAAATATGAAAATAAAATATAATATAATAAAAAATACAATAACAACAACAAAAACAACAACAACAATAATAATAATAATAATAATAATAATAATAATAATAATAATAATAATAATAATAATAATAATAATAATAAATAATTCTATAAGAGATTAGAATGTTAAAAGCAAAAAATATTCCCCACAAACAAAGCTAATGAAAGAGAGATTTTTATCGGCTTATCCGTAATCCCATCCTAGATGGGATCGGCTATATGGATTTTTTGTGTCCATATCGCTTTGTCAAAAGCAAGATCCGGCTCAATATCTAACATAGTCTTTAGACACTACCTCTCTCCACATAATCCTAAGCCTACCTCTATCCCTCTTCTTACCTTTTATAACTAAACTATCACATTTTCGAACCGGAGCACCTGGGGGTCTCCGGCATACATGTCTAAACCAACTTAAACACCCTTCTCTTATTTTATCTTCAATTGGTGCGACATGTATCTTTTGTTAGATGTGTTTATTTCTAATCTTGTCCAATCTTATATGGCCACTCATCAGCCTTAACATCCTCATTCTTGTCATATTCATATAATGAATATGTTGATCTTTAGTTGCCCAACACTCACTCCCAATAGCATGGTCGGTTTAACTACCGTCCTATAGAATTTTTCCTTCACTTTGTTAGGCATCTTCTTATCATATACCACACATGTGGCACTTCTCCATTTCAACCATCCAACTTTGATTCTATGGGTTACATCTTCATCTATCATTCCATCATCCTGGAAAATGGAACATAAATACTTAAAATAGTTAACCTTAGGCACTACCACCCCACCTAGTTTAACTTCCCCTTCATCTCTCCTACTTTGACTAAAATTATAGTACATATATTCCATCTTATTTCTACTTAACCTTCTAAAGTGTTTCTCCATAGTACTAGCTTTTGATTTACTCCATCTCTAGTCTCATCCACTAGTACAATATCATCTGCGAACAACATACACCATGGAATGTCATCTTGGATATAACTAATTAACTCATCCATTACTAGAGTAAACAAGTATGGGCTCAAGGCCAATCCATGATGTAAATCCACTGTTATAGGGAACTCCTCCATATCACCTTCCCCTGTTCTCACACTTGTAACTGCTCCTTTATATATATCCTTAATAATATTTATATATTTTACATGAATGCCTTTCTTCTCCAATACAGACCAAAATAAGGACTTGTCTCGATACCCTATCATACACTTTCTCTAGGTCAATAAAAACCATATGGAGATCCTTCTTCTTCTATTTATAAATCTTCATCAAGTTCCTTAATAGGAAATTGACTTCTGTTATGGATCTGCCAGGCATAAAACCAAATTGGTTCTCTAACACCTTCGTGATATCCTTGAGTCGATGCTTTATTATCCTTTTCCAGAGTTTCATCGTATGGCTCATTAGCTTAATACCACAGTAATTGTTACAATTTTGAATATCTCCCTTATTCTTATAAATAGGAACCAATACGCTCTTTCTTCCATTGTTTGACATTTTCCCCCTTTTAGGATAGAGTTGAAAAGTTTGGTTAACCACTCTACCCCCAATTCTCCAAGGTACTTCCAAACTTCAATCGGGATGCCATCCGGGCTACAAGCTTTTCCAGCCTTCATCTTTTTCAGTGCCTCCTTGACTTCCTTATGCCTGATTCTACGTGTGTAGCTAAAGTTCCTTTCTATCGTTGATATATAAAAATTTGTAAAGTTATCCTTATGACTTGCATTAAATAAGTGATCAAAGTAGCTTCTCCATCTCTCCTTGATTTTCTTAGCCGTGCTATCTTGTATATTTCATTTTCCTCTTCTTGTGTTAGGAAAATTTATTGCAGTAGGGCTTTGATAGAGTAATCTCTGTCCTTAAGGAATTAATGCCCCCACTATAGTTGTTGTTGGGTGTAAGACAGTATCCCTCCAGGAATTTATACAAAGCCTTCCAGAAAACTAGACAGCAAAATCTAGGTTTTTCGCGAACAAAACACATTGGAATTGTAGAGATAAAGAGAGACGATAAGAGTTGTTTAAAAGTTATCTTATCATGGAGTTTAAACATGTATTTATAATACCTTAATCGATGTGATTCTTGAGTCACATCTTTTCACATCAGACATATCCATTCACTTTAAACATATCTGTTGACTTCAAAACAGAGTTAATAATATAATTTAACAAACATGTCTCTTGTGACATATCCCTTCAACCAACAGACATATCTCTTTGGATATGTAAATTTGCATATACACCCTTATAAAAGTGTCTAACTTCGACCATTAAATTATTATACGTAATTCATTGTCTAATTTGATTTTTTTTTCCTCCAAAATTTCCATACATTTTCTCTTTTCAGATATGAGATTATTTTCTTTTTATCACTAACTATATTATATTAATACTAACAATCCCTCACTTAGTTAGTGATTAAAAGGATTTATGCATATAGGTGTCTTTTGACTTTAACCTACTACTTGTATAAACTTTTCAACTCATAGTCGAAATTGATGGTTAGATAATTCTCTATTAAACCACAACTCACTTGTTGACAAGACGGAAAAATTTATACACATAAATCACACGAATTTCATAACGTGTTCACCATAAGCTTTAGCACCATATTATGGCCTTGTGCTACCTTCTGAATTCATAAACACTTACAAAGTTTTATTTTCCAAACTTTTGATTGAAGCGACACCACTTCTTGTGTTTACATAGGTGAAGATTTCACTAAGTACTTAATTTGGACTTACTTAATTAGTTCTTAACCGAACTCTGTTTCTTCATTAAGAGTAAATTATACTCACCCACTTTTTCATAAGTACTATAAATTTTCTAGACTCGCTAGCTGTCACAAACTATAACTTGTTACCTTTTAAACCTTTAGAATTGCTAAGCAATAATGAAGGTAAGGTTCCCATTACTAGTGACAAATCAAATTATCTTTAGACCCATAGCACTTGTAGTACTATTATATCTCTCAGAAAGTCCTTTAGTTAATGGGTCAGCAAGGTTATCTTTAGATCTTACATAGACAACTGTGATAATACCATCAGAAATCAGTTGTCTTATGTACTCATGTCTTAAAGCAATATGTCTAGATTTTCCATTGTAAATCTTGCTAAATGCCCTAGACATGGTTGCTTCACTATCACAATGCAAAAGGTGAAAGGATTGAACGAAAGACCTGAGCAATAGAAAGACGAAGAAGAAGAAGCACACACACACAGTAAAAACAGGATTTACGTGGTTCGGTCCAATTTTGACCTACGTCCACGGCCGCAGTAGAGTTTCTTACTTCTTTCCTCACCAAAAATTAGGGTTTTACAAAATACAGGGATATTTATAGAGTCAAGAAACAGGGCATAAAATCCCACATGGGCCTGGGCCTAAAAATAAAAATTTGCTTCCAAGGGCGATGCCCCTGGAAAACCCCGCAAAGGGCGTTGCCCCCTTGACCCCCGCTCGCTGACCCCGCCGAGGCGCTCGCGCCCTCGGACTCCCACAAGCAACGTAGTCAAGGTCGTCAAGGCATCCATCAGACTCCACATACTAAAAAAAAAGGCAGCTGGCATCGGTTGTGGCCACAACTCTATATCTAGTAATAAATTTCTCAGCCATTCTGCCTCTTTGCCTACAACTGCTAAAGCAATAAACTCAAATTCCATTGAAGAATGAGTTATACATGTCTGTTTCTTAGAAGCCCATGAGACAGCTCCTTCACCTAAAGTGAAAATCCATCCAGACGTTGACTTGTTGTTATTAATATTGGTTATCTAACCAGCATCACAATATCCTTCTAATACCAAATGGTATTTGTTGTAAAATAATGCATGGGACTTTGTCCTTTTAAGATAACCAAGGACTCTTCCTATTGCTTTCCAATGATCGCTACTAGGCTTATGTGTATACCTTGACAACTTACAAATAACAAAGGCAATATCAGGCCTAGTGCAATGTGTTGCATACATTAAACTTCCAATTGCACTAGCATATTCTAGTTGGCTTACAGATCATCCAGAATTTTCAATCAATTTATTAGAAACATCAAATGGAGTATTAAATTCTTTAATACTCAAATGATTAAACTTGGAAAGAATCTTGTCAATGTAGTGAGATTGGCATAAAGCAAAACCCCCCACTACATTTTTTTTTTAACTTTAATACCTATGATAGTATCAACTTCTCCCAAATCCTTCATTTTGAACTGAGAAGTTAAATAATTCTTAGTATCTTTTATCCTTCATTTGATAATATAACACTACAAATTTTTCATGTCATTGTTTAGGAGCTTGTTTTAATCCATACAATGACTTAACCAACTTACAAACTTTTTCTCATTTCCGGGAAGAACAAACCCTTCAGGTTGCTCCATATATACTTCTTCATCAAGATCACCATTTAAGAATGTTGTTTTAACGTCCATTTGATGAACATATAGATCTTAAATTGTTGCTAATGAAACAACACCCTAATTGAGGTAATCCTGGCAATAGGAGCATATGTATCAAAATAATCCACTCCTTTTTGTCTAAAACCTTTAGTAACTAGTCTTGCCTTAAAGGTTTGTAGTGAACCATCAGTATTGTATTTTCTTCTAAACACCCATTTACATCCAATGGGTTTAGATTTAGGAGGTAAATATGTCAATACCCCCGTACCATTAGATAAAAGAGAATCCATTTCATCATTTATTGCTTCTTTCCATAAAGAAGAATCTCTTGAAGTCATTGCTTCATTGTAAGTTTTAGGATCTTCTTCTAAATTCAAAACAATAGGAATTTTATTTAATATTTTATCTCTACTTCCTTCAACTAAAAATGCTAATGCTCGAGAAGAAATAAAATCAGAATCTAAGTTCTTTTCTTTTCTTGCTCTTTAACTTCTTCTAGGTTCAATAGGAGATTTAATTGCCTTTCTTTTGCTATTATTTGAAGAAGTGCTAAAATCCATATTAGTACAAGGAGTTACAGTAATATCATCCTGAGTTACTATATCATAATCATTGGTTCCTGTAGTATGATTGTCTTGGTTTACTACATCAGTACATGAATTCTTTGAATCACCAATAAATTTTGTTTCTAAGAACTCAACATCCTTGGATTCTATAATCACATTAGATTCAATGTCTAATAACCTGTATGCTTTGGAGTTCTTAGCATATCCCACAAAAATACTTTTAATTCCTCTAGGTCCCAATTTAGTTCTTTTCGGATCAGGAATTCTATAATAGGCTAAACAACCTCATACCCTAAAGAAATTTAAATTAGGTTTTTTTCCTTTCTTGGGAGGTATTCTATTATGCACAAAGCAAGCTGTTAATAAGGCCTCTCCCCATAGATTCATTAGTAATTTAGCATGCAAAAGCATAGCATTAATCATATCCACCAATGTTCTATTTTTTTCTTTCAGCTAGGCCATTTTGTTGTGGGGTATAAGGTGCACTTGCTTGGTGAATCAAACCATTTTCTTCACAAAATGGAAAATTCGTTTGAAAAATATTCACCTCCTCGATCACTTCGTAGGATTTTAATTTTCTTTTCTAATTGATTTTCAATTAATGTTTTGTAACTCTTAAACATATCAAATGCTTGATCTTTTCTTTTCATTAAATAAACATATGTGAATCTAGAATGATCATCAATGAATGTAATAAAATATCTTTTACCACCTCCAGTTAAATGCCCATTTAATTCACAAATATCAGAATGCACAAGGCCAAGCAATTCTGTTGTTCTTTCATTACTTGGAAATGGTTTCTTAGTCATCTTAGCTTGTATGCAAATTTCACATTTTTTCTCATATTTATTCACATTAAGAATCTGCCCATGTTTAGACATATATTTAATTGTTCTAAAATTAACATGTGATAGTCTAGCATGCCATAAATCAAAAGATGACTCAATCATATAAACAGAACATCAACTTATTAATATTTAATTTGAACATGCCATCACAAGAATAGCGTTGTCCAACAAATACACTATTCTTAGAGAAAATAACCTTTTCTGTCTCTATAATAGCTTTAAGGCCTTTTTTACACAACAAATTAGCATAAATTAAATTCTTTCTAACATCAGGAACATGAAAAACATTTATTAAAATAAACTTCTTTCCACAAGTAAATTGAAGCTCCACTGTTCCGTTTCCAAATTGTCCTCGGTAGTATCATGATTCCTCATCAAAACTCTTTCATCACTTAATGTAGCTTCATAATGTTTGAAAAAATTTCTGTTGTTGCATATGTGAACAGTAGCACCGGAATCAAACCACCAATTTGCAGATTTTTCGATTACAACCATATTGCATTCAATAATCATACTAATGTCTAAAGCCGCAACCATGACAATTATTTCTGAAAGAGAAGCTTGTTCAACAACATTAGCCTTTTTCTATTCAGCATTCCCTTCCAATTTTACCTTCTTGTAAAATCTGCATTCTTTCTTAAAATGTCCCTTTTTGCCACAGAACAAACATGTCTTGATTTTCTTATTGGTAGAAGAATTTTCACTTTAAGGATCAATATATTTTCTCCTATTTCCAGCCTTATTAGGCCTTCTAGAAATATTATTTGGTTTTCTAGACTC
The DNA here is from genome assembly GCA_026586065.1 of Dioscorea zingiberensis. NCBI lineage: Eukaryota > Viridiplantae > Streptophyta > Magnoliopsida > Dioscoreales > Dioscoreaceae > Dioscorea > Dioscorea zingiberensis. Next base: position 59,924,043 of record CM048820.1, on the reverse strand, counting down.
AACATTCTTCACCTTAGAACCAGATTCTAAGGTATAATTATTCTCACGAATCCTTGTTTCTTCTTCAATTCAAATATGCTTTATCAATTGATCTATGGTGAAATTTTCAGAAGTATGCAATAACTTCTTTCTATAATCATTCCAAGTTGTTGGCAACTTTGCAATTACCGCAACCACGTGAAGAGATTCGGAAACATCCACCTTTAAATCTTTGAGTCTTGAAACCAACAATAATAATTCATCAACTTGTTTCATGATTGATTTACCATCTACCATTTTAAATTCAAAGAATTTCATACTCAGAAATCTATCTGTGCCTTGTTTTTCTGAAGTATACTTATTTTCCAAAGCCTTCCATATTTCTTGTGGTGATTTAAATGGACGAAATAAATCATATAATCGATCAGAAAGTGAGTTTATGTAAAACCCAAGGTTTTTATGAATAATTTGATGTTTTCTTTTTGTTTTAATTATTTTATTAATGGAAGGAATTCCCTAAACATGGTATTATTTGGAAAATGAAGGATTAAGTGGAATAAAACCTTAAATATGGTTTTTGAGGTTGTCAAGGAAAAAATAGGAATTTAGTGAGTTATGGAGGACCTGACAGAAATATTTCCTCTCTCCAGTTCAAGTAGACGAGGACTTATTTGTAAAACCTGGAAAATACTGGATTTAAATAAGAGAGTGCCTTATCTCATAATGGAGACTTGTGTGCAAATAGAGTTAAAGTCAGGGGTTACTTACTAAAATTACATAAGAACATGGAAACTTGTGTGCAACTAGAGTTAAAGTCAAGGGCTACTTACTAAAATTACATAAGAAGATGAGGATAAAAGCTTCTCCAAATCTTGTTTTAAACCAGATGCCAACGAGATTTGATCGTGTGGGGGATTTTTCGCGAGCCCTATAAAACCCAGCGTTCCTAGCGTCGTTTCTTTCCAATCGTTCATAGCCAAAGCCACCACTACCAAGGGATAGAGAGACATTTGGAAGGGAGGCAACATCGGGGCTCCACCACGGGATCAGTGCCACGTTCAGCCGTCATCACTGGTGAGTCTTATGGTCCCTGAGGTTTTAATTTGGAGGTTAGTTAAGTAATAGCATGCATAGATTGTTTGGAGATCTTCAAGAGTCTTAGATGCATGATTAACTTTGAGATGAATTCTATGAGGTGAGTTGTTTGTGGTTCTTATTAACTGGTAGAGTTGCATGAGTTCTTTTTAAACTTCATTCATGGAGGATGATGGAGGTGGTGATGATTGTATTACTTGAATGTTGCTAATAGTCTTTGTTGAGGTGTTGTTAATGATAGAGGATTCTTATGGTCATGTGTGAGAAGTATAGGCTGTTAGATGAGAAGTTTGTTTTTGATTTGTTGAGATTCATGCATGGCTATTGTTATGATAAGGGTGGATTGCACATAAGACGATGTCTTGTTTGTTGTTATTCTCTGAGATATTTGAGTTAGTAATGGCTAGGGTATTAGTGCAAGAGTATGGGTTGTACTTATTGATTTTAGATTAAAGAACTGGTGGTGATGAGTTAGTATTAATCAAGGTAGGATTGGTTAAGGGCCTGCAGACTGGCTATCACCTTCGAGGGACAACTGGGCAGCCTGTGGTTATCCAATACAGGCGTATAATATACCGTTGGAAAGATGGGGAAGATATCTTTCCAACGAGCCTTAGATCAACTTAAACGGATTTCGTAATCAAACGTTATGAGTTGTTCTTTAGGACTACGCATTAGTTTCAGAAATTCTGCATTAACATTATGATTAATAATAATAGTTCACTTTGTGTTGGTAATGGTACTGAGTCGCGATTATCGTTACCAGATATCGTCGTTGAGCGTTGAGCCACGCCAGGAAGGACACGGTTCAGTCGGATAGTTATACCAGTTGAGGTAAGTTACTCTTGCCTAGATTCCACCCATTGTTTGGGTTCCTTGTTTTGATGAATGTTGTTGGTTGGCATGTCTTTCTGTATGATACCTGATGTTCTTGGATGTATGCACATACATGATAGTTATTGCTCTCTTTTCTCGTATGTGTGTGATTGATATGCTAGTGGTAGTGTTATTATTACCTGTTTGTTGGAATGCTCTGTTGGACATGCCCACCCGTGGGCTGACACTTGATCATGGGCACATGGTCTTGTGTGCTGGCTGAGAGGTATGCGCCAACAGAGTTTGATCTTTCGCCCAGTTCAGTGGAGCATTGAGGCTCCGGTTTGGGAACGTTCGGGGATGGGACACCCTGGCGTTTCAGCTTGCCATGCCAGAGGGAATGTACTCTGGTTGTCCTGCCTGTCAGTGGGGTTGATTCACTGGCCGTGTCGACACGTGGGAGAGGTGGCGCTACCAAGGAGCGATAAGTTAGTCGTGTGCGACCCGACGTGTTCTTTGTCCGGGGATCGTTCTTTGAGCTATTTTAGAATTCTCTTCGAGCAGGGGGTTGTCCACGGGCCGAGTCGCACCGTTGCTGTTGATTGTGGTAGACTCCTAAGGTCTGATTGTGCGGGGTGTAGCCCCATTGTGTTGATGATTGTTTTTTGATTTGATATTATCTTTATTGGACCACATCTTTGAGATCCTTGTAAGGTACTTACTGGGCTTTCCATTCGAAAGCTTATCACTTTTTCCCTTCTCTCATTTCAAGTCCTGAGGAGTAGGCGACTCGAGCTCAGGAGACGTGCGAGAGTCGGGATGGGATATTTGCTGAGGTCGGAGGATCTCCTTATCTTTTGTTTTTGTGTGAGAGACATTTTGTTTAGGACCCATGTAGGGCCTATATTTATTTAGGGAACATGGACCCTTTGTGATTTGCTTTATTTCTGTTGTGGTTGTCTTGAGGATATTTATTATTGATATTGAGACTTTTGATTATTACTTGATATCTGCTTTTGATTACTTAGGCCTTGTACTCAAGTGGGGCTCATCTCCTCTTGGGTACGGCCGATTTGTTTACGTGCTCGAGGTCCTGGAATTCGGGTCGGGGCGTTACAGTTTAATATAACACCTCTACAACGCACTTCATCTTCCTCACGCTTACTGCGATTGTCTTGATTTCTTCAGTGTCCTTATTAGATGATTCTGGGATTGCAGGAAGATCAACACTCAGCAAGTAGGCAATCCCCAATTCAGTAAGAAAAAACAGTAGCTTGTCCTTCCAGCGAGTGAAGTTGGTGTCGTCAAAACGATCCAATTTGAACACCTCCGGATTAAACCTCTTGTTGAAGATAGAGTATCTAGGTTTCTTGCGAACACGTTAGAATTGTAGAGAGAAAGAGAGAAGATAAGAGTTGTTTAAAAGTATCTTATCATGGAGTTTAAACATGTATTTATAATACCTTAACCGATGTGATTCTTGAGTCACATTTTTTTGCATCAAACATATCCATTCACTTTAAACATATCTATTGACTTCAAAACACAATTAATAATATAGTTTAACAAACATGTCTCTTGAGACATATCTCTTCAACCAACAGACGGTGAATTCTAAGATACCTTGGGTATAATTCCCCAAGGTAGCATATTTATGTGTGCAAAGTTATACAAATTGGGTGCAAGCTTATAGAAATTGTGTGCAACGGCCCGGATTGTGTAAAACGGGCCCGTTTGTGATTTATGTGCAGCTCTATAGAAATTGTGTGCAAGTGCATGTAAATTGTGTGCTACGGTATGCTAACTTGGCACTGTGGCAAGGTATCTTAGAACGCACCACCAACAGACATATCTCTTTGGATATGTAAATTTGCATATACACCCTTATAAAAGTGTCTAACTTTGACCATTAAATTATTATGTAATTCAATGTTTAATTTGATTTTTTTTCCTCCAAAATTTCCATACATCTTCTCTTTTCAGATGTAGGTTTATTTTCTTTTCATCTCTAACTACATTATATTAAATACTAACATCTTGTGTCCTTAACTTTTTGATACAAAGAATATATATATATATATATATATATATATATATATATATATAAAATAAAGTAATATGATTATTTTAAATATATATAATCTTCCAAATAATATTATTTTTTACTTCCCCTGTTTTTTAGAAGAAACCCCTCTACTGAAAAGTAGACATTTTAGGGTTGCCTCACTTCAGATGAAAGTGCACGTTTTCCCCATTTCTCCCGATTTTGATAAAATGAAATGTTTGTCCATTTCTAAACTTTCTGGCATTTTCGACCAAATGAAAGGCCGGTTAGCTTCCAAGTGGCAGACTCCAACAAAAGTAATTAATACACATTGATATGGGGATGGATCTTTGAAAGCATAGTTATCAGAACCGGACCGGACCGGCGGTCCGACCGGTTGAACCGGTGAACCGGCCATGGAACCGGTTCGATGATGCTTCAACGAGGAATTGAGCAAGGATGAGCTGGGGTGAGCGAGGGTTGAGCAAGGTGAACAGGTCATTGAACCGGCCATTAAGCGGTGGTTGAACAGTCAATTTTTATTTTTTATTTTTCAAATATTTAAATTATTTAAAACATAATTTTTTTATTTAAAATAGTTTTATAATAGTTTTTTATAACAATTTTTAAAAATAGTTTTATTATAAATTATTTAATATAATTTTTATTATTAATATTTATATTGGCATCGATCCAATCGATTGGACGGTTGAGCAGGTGAGCCAGAATCGATTTTGACCGGTTCAATGTCCGGTCCGGTTCTGATAACATTGCTTGAAAGCATTGGTAGTGGCTAGTTTTGAAACACAAATATAATTGTGTATGGTGGACGGGGCCAGCAAGCATTGGATCCAACCATGACATGACAACACCCTGCCCTCTACACTACTCACTCTAATCAAACACCACCGATGTTGATTGGATATATAGCTTATTTGCATTTAATCATATATTTATATTATAGTTTAAAAATATATTAATATTGTATTTAAAATAAAATTTTAATTATTTGCAAAGGCAATATTTTCTAGCAAAAATTAATATAAACCATCTAACTTGTCTAAAGTAAAACCACTTTCTTGATCAAACTTATCAATAAACTTTTTATATATTTTTACTCTTTTTATTTTCTAACTCATTATTTGGGTTGTTAACAATTTATATGTTAAATCGGTCCCTCCTTTTATAACCACCAATATGGTTTATCTAGTTACGTTTTCATTTATAAACTTGAATAAACCACGTTCACTCAGTTTCATTAATTTAAATTATTCAATTATTTATCATGCTTTCAAAAATTCAAAATCATAAAATTTTTATTCAGAATAAATAATATATTTTAGATAGTTTGGACAGTTTAGTGGGGAGAAATAATAAATTTACCAAGGTATTTTATGTTTAGTTTTTTTTAGTGAATTTGGAAAAAAAATTTTATTGGCCGAATTTTGAGTTTGTGAGTTCTTAACATGTATTGGCTGAGAGGGTATTTATACACCTATACATAAAACATGTGCCAAGTGGAAAGAACCTTTTTTCCCATACATAAAAGCAAACTCGCACTAGGTCCGTCCTTCAATGAATACCAGCGAAGTACATTTGAAATAACAAAACATGCGTTAAATGCTAAATAGATACATACACAGATGAGATGAAGATGCAAAGAGGAGCGGATAACACTGAAGACCAAAGCACATGGAAAGCGCCCATAATTTTCTGCTTACTCATAGCATTAGCTAGGAGACCACGCATGATGTCTGTCTGGTGAATCTCTAAACCGAGTTGTTGTCGATCTTGAAATAATTGATAGACATGCCGGCGACGGTGACATGAGCCTCTTTCTTGTCAGCGACCTGCTGGATGTCCTTGATGACTAAAAACTCTGAATTTTCCTCTTCGTCGAGCTCTTTGGGTGGAAACGGGGACCCCTCGTATGTTGTATGTGCAGAGGTTTGAAAGGTTGAGGCAGTCTTCCAACTGTTGTATGTTCAAAAATAAAAATCATTTTAAGAGCACTTACATCCCTCCCCCTTAATTGCTCGGGCTAAAATTATCCAGGCAAGAATTGCCATAACAATTTACACATCCAAAAAAAACTTCCACTCCAAACCTTCAATTGCCCGGGTAATTATTATTCATGAGTATTTTTTTATATTTTTGGTTGATTAAATTTTAATTTTTATTCATAATTAATGTCGAATTTGTATTGCAATTAAGGTCATTAATGAAAACAAAATAATTACATTAATTAAAATAAAATATATTAATTATAATTATAAGTACATTAATTAAACATAATAATATAAAAAAATAACATACAAACAAATTCATAAATTTAAGATTAAAAATAAAAAATTTAACAATAGAAGATTTTTTTAAAAACTAATTTATAACAATTTTATAAATATAAATATATTTTATAAAAAATATACATATAACTGTCAAAATAATCCATTGTTTTAATTTTTTTTTAAAATAAATCATTCTAACTAGTCTAACTAATCTAATCCAGTATTTTTATTTTTAAAAATATGTGGACCCCACCATTAATCTAACTACTAACATATCAAAAGTATATTTTTTTTAAAAAGGCGGGCCCCACAACAACTGCCCGATTAAGCTCCCGGGCAACCTTTGCCCGGGCGCTTAACTGGGCAGGTGGGGGCCACCACCTGCCCGGGTGATTTCCCACGCGATGTGGGAATTTTTTTTTTGGCAAAGTGTAATTGTTGCACTTTTCCCTGCCTTTCCCCTGAGGGGTGAAGTGCTCTAATAAATAATAATAATAATAATAATAATAATAATAATCGTAGCGCAGTTGCGTGGCTCATAAGAAGAGAGAGAGAGATTGTTGCTTAGCCTTACACGGACCACCTAGCGGTTTCATCGTAGAAGAGGAAGTTCGTATCCAGCCAATCATGATTGTTGAACTCAATTCTTTGAGGGTACAAAAATCCCATAACTTGTAGACGTTAGCGTGCATGCCATAGTGCATCATGTCGGGGCCGGCGGTGGAGAAGCTTTCCTTTTCAGTATGGGTTATCTCCTTCCGGCCAACCAACTGGTGGAAGGCATTATGGATGGGCTCCAGCTGCACAATGGAAATGCTCATGGAGGCCACCTCCCTAGCCCTCACCGGGTCCCTCATGAACAACTGCGGCAGCCCCTCCTTGAAGATCTTCCGCATCTCCATCACAACTTCATCCCCTTCAACTCCTATTTCCATGCCTTCCTTGTTGTCGAAGTTCCAGTAGGGCAGTTGGAAGGACTCATCCCCCATGAGCTTCTCGAGAATGCTCTCGTAAAAGTAATACAGGTTGTTAGCAATTTCATTAATGTGGACTCATATGTTTATCTTATCAATTATATATAAAAGGTTATCCAATTAATTAATGTGCCCTATTTAATAGTGATCCATTGAGGAATATTTTAAAAGGGTTTAAAAAAATATCAATTTAGATAAAGTATGGGTTTAAACAATGTGTAGAAACTCTTATCAGTAATTAACTATTTATGATGGGCTAATGGTTAATTACTGAAATATCCTTTATGATAAATAAATAGGATTGTGGTCCCAACAGAGAGATGTTGTTTTGTTTTCTTTCCCATCTGCGAAATAGATGCACAACGATCTCTCGTGGCTTTGAAGACCAAGACCCGTTCAATTACTTATCTCTATGTCTTATTCATCTTCTCTAATATCTTATGCAATGATTTTGGAGAGATACTTTTTACATGACATAGAAGTCTATTAGATTAATACATGATTGTCATGCTAGAAGTTCTTGATTTTATTTCCTACAAGTGGTATTAGAGCCAGGTTTGCTAGAGGATTAGAGATAGATTTAGGATAAATATAATTGTCATTGTTGTGGTCGTCGCTAGGGGTATAATCGAGTCGAGCTGAGCCGAGTAGTAAGCTGCTCGAGCTCGAGCTCGAATGAAAACTCGCTGCTCAATACTCAGCTCGAACTCGATCGAGTTTTGTTTTTATAGCTCGAGCTCGACTCGATACATAACTCGAGCTACTCGAGCTTGCTCGATTAATTTTTTTTATTTGATATAAATATTATTCTACTCGAACCTGAGCTCGATCTCAATTAAAGCTCGACTCGAACTCGAGCTCGGGCTCGATTATTCAAAGCTTTTGCACTTCATTTTCATTAATTTAATAAAAAAATTTCATCCAAAGTACCTGATATTCCACATTTATATATCTAATAAAAAAACAATATTACAAATTTACAATAACAACAATAACATCAAAAATATAAAAAAATAATACACCTAACAAAGAAAAAAAAATGTTCCACTTGCCCTCCATATTTACACTTGCACATGCAATATGCATAAATAATAGAGCACTAGAAAGAATTAATCTTTGAATTAATTGAAGGGAAAAATATTGTAGAGAAAAAGGTTCAATTGTCTCAGGCTCTCAGCTGCTGATTCTCTCCCATATATTAGCTTGTCCTGTGTTCCATTTTATCTTTGTTGGAGATCATTTGACACTTTCAGTTGTTGTAGTTGATGATGTGAGGAATGATGATAACTTACTTTCAACTTCTCCAATTACCACCTCCTCCGGCTGCCCTACATAGTGCATACAGAATGATGTGAATCATGTGATGAATGATGATAACTTATTTTCATGAATGATGATAACTTACTTTCATCAACAAAAATTTCAGAATCAGAATCAACATAATCTGCAATCGACTCCTTTGTTCCATCTTCTCCAATTACAACCTCCTCTTGCTGCCCTGCATACAATTCATACACAATTACACAACAATAACTATGAATATCAGTGTTTTTCGATTAGGAAACTACCAATTGTCTGAGATAAAATATATATATGATCCACCGTGCTTCCTTGTTCAATGATCACTTCTTCAAGGAGGAAGAATTCTTCATTCAACTTCATAACCTACATATAAAGTTTGCAACCGAATCAAGTTAGTGAAATTTATATACAATTGGATTAGTGTTCATCAAGGAAGACACACAAATTTTGATTCAGAAACTCATCTGAGCATCCTTTGAAGTTTGAACAGAGAATGGTTCAGAAACACACAAAATTCTCTCTTCACTGCCTCAATATTCAAGTTCTGTGATAGCTGCAATAAAAAAAAACCATAAAAAAGAAAGAAAAAACAGTAATACAAAGAGAGAAAACACAATAGATTTATAGACTAATCAAAGGACATCATAGATCCAAAGCGACCTTGTAGAAGCTTGTTGAATCACAAAAACAAATAAAATCGAACCTTCAATAGGAAACTAAATCCAGAAAGTCTAAACAAATGATAACAGCTTCAAGTCGAGGAAATGAAGACAAGATAGGAGCTAGGTTTGTACAAAAAGTAACAAAAACAATCAAATGAATTGAACCTTCACAGCTTAAAATCTAGAAAAAAAAAGGCAAATTAAAGAAAGGTACTAGACTATTTGGAGGAAGCCGGAGGCCCGGAGCACTGCTTGCTCTGTCTCAATGGGACTGAAGCGAGATATCTATAACAAAGATTAAAAACAAGAAACCAGCGATTAGATGCCGGATCGCGGAGGGAGGAAGACAGAGCACTGCTTCAATGTATTTTTAATATTTATGTGCTGGAGAATAGGATAAGGACTGAAATGATACCGGATCGCGGTCGCGGACTCACAGAGGTTCGGAGGAGAGGCTTGGTGTGGTGGCAGCGTGGCCTGTGTCTGTCGCGATCACGGTCATGGAGGACAGGGTTCTTTGCCTAGAGAGAGAGAGAGAGAGAGAGAGAGAGAGAGAGAGAGAGAGAGAGAGAGAGAATATTTTAGAAGCGTGGCACGGTGGCGGACTGGGCTGCGGCGTGGAGACTTGAGATTGGAGAAGATGGTGGTAGACTGAGCGACGGCGTGGAGGCTGGAGACTCGGAGAGGATGGAAGCTCGAAGCTAGGGTTACTTTTATGAAAAGATTTTAAAGTTTTAATATATTCAAGTTTTTTTAATAAAGAAAAGATATTTCTGTGTTTTAAATACTGTTGGAGGATAAAATTGTAATTTCAATATAAAAGTATATATATATATATATATATATATATATATATATATATATATATATATATATATATATATATATAGCTACTCGATTAGGCTCGCGAGCACTCGAGCCAAATATTAAAATACTCGAACTCGGCTCGTTGGGCTACTCGAGCTCGAGCTCGGCTCACCAAAACCACGCCGAAGTTCGAGTTTTTCTCGAGTCGAGCTCGAGTAGCTTGCGAGTAGTGGTGTATCAGTTACACCCCTAGTCACCGCGGCCACTGGTTACTGGCATGTTGGTTGGAGAGTTGAAAATTTTAATTCTTTTTTCTTTCTCTCATTATTTTCATTATCTATATGAAACAATCGGCCCAAGGGAAGGTTGTTTTGACCGGATACAATTGGATATGCCTGATCCTTGTGAAACAATCGGCCCAAAGGAAGATTGTTTTGACAGTGTCTTTTTTTTTCTTTTTTTTGAGGACATTATATTTTATTTTTATTTTAATTTAAATGCATGACATTATCCTCTATCTTTTATTTGAATATATGATATTTTAGATGTTTGAAAATTTAATTTATTCATTCATGAATAGATAAAGGTTGTTTTGATTTTCAAAACTATTTATATAGAATGATAATTTTTATGTTTAAAATTGGGTTAAAGCCATTTTTGGTCCCTGAAAATGGGACCAATGTTCATTTCCATCCCAAAATTCAAAATGGATAATGGTAGTTTTAATTGTTAAAACCATTCATATATGGATTTAGTGGATAATGTTAATATTAAAATATTTGAGCGCCTCCCACATTTGGGGAATATTGCCCAAATATTTAAATTTTATTATTATTTTTACCATATTGATTGGATATGGTTAGTTTCAAATATTTGAAATTATTTATTTTGAGATGATAATATTTTAAATATTAATTTGAAATTATATTATATCATCTTGACTGATAAACATAGTTTTGAATTTTTATTTTATTATTTCATAATATAGTCTTGAATATATTGCTTTACCATGCATATATTATGTCAGTCCAAAGAAAGGCATAATATTAGGCTGGTCTAGTTAATTAATATTCTTGTATTATGATTAAAGAGTACCACTTACAAATTGTTATTTCTGTCTAAATACTAAATAACAATGTTGTGTTAGGTATCTTAAGATGGGCCCACCCATAAATACATGTATATATTTGAATATTATTTGACATTATCATGTATACATGTTAATTGGATTGATTATTAATTGTGTGCATTATTTGTTTTTCTTTATAGTACTTTAATATCGGCCAACATGAATAATATTCCCATACTTAATGGTACAAAATTCAAGACATGGAAAGAGCACGTAATGATAGTGCTTGGTTGCATGGATCTTGACCATGCATTAAGATTTGATCGCCTTCGCGGAACCGATTCAAAGGAAAGCACCGATGGTCAAATCCGCATACGAGAAGTGGGAACGATCGAACCGCATGAGTCTTATGATCATGCAACACTCAATTCGAAACCATTAGGGCGCATAACCGATGAAAATGCCAAAAGTTTCCTTAAGCAACTTGCAGACCGATTCACTGAAAGTGAGAAGGTGGAAACAAGCACTATCTTAAGTAAGCTTATTTCAATGCGGTATAAGGGCAAAGGAAACATAAGGGAGTAAATCATGGAGATGTCCAATCTTGTGACAAGACTGAGGAACCTAAAGCTTGACTTGTCGGAAGACATACTTGGTCACCTAGTCTTGATCTCCCTTCCAGCACAATTCAGTCAATTTAAGATTACTTATAATACTCAAAAGGAAAAATGAACTCTAAATGAGCTTATAGCTCAATGCGTGCAAAAAGAGGATAGATTGAAACAAGAGAGGGTTGAAAGTGCTCAGTTGGCAACTGGTTCTCAGCATAAAAGCGCCAATAAGAAAAGGAAGAGGAATACGGGTAAGGAAACTGCAGACTCAAGAACATCGCAGCATAAAGATCAAAAGAAACATGATAAGGTTACCTCCTGCTACATTTGCAAGAAAGCTAGTCATGTCAAGAAAGACTGTTCCAAATATGCCGCATGGCATGTAAAGAAAGATAAACTTCTCAACTTTGTTTGTTCAGAAGTTAATTTGGCTTTAATACCAAGTGACACTTGGTGGTTAGATACTGGTGCAACTACTCACATAAGTGTCACATTGCAGGATTGCCTTCATTACCGAGCGCCAATTGATGCTGAAAGATACATCTACGTGGGCAATGGAAATAAGGTTGCTGTTGAGGCCATTGGTGTCTTTAGGATTAGTTTGAGTTCTGGTTTATTTTTGGATTTATTAGAAACTTTTGTTGTACCGTCTTTTAGACGAAATTTGATTTCTGTTTCTTGTTTGGACAAATCAAGATATTCTTGATCATTTGGAAATGGATTATTTAGTGTTTCTTTGAATTCGAATTGAATCTTATTGGTACTAAGACTTTAATTGATAAATTATATAAATTGGACACCATAACTACCAATGATAATGAGAACCTGCATTCAAGTAATTTAAGTACTAAATGCAGATTAACTAATGACAATTCATCCATGCTATGGCATAAGTGATTAGGTCATATCTCTAAACAGAGAATTCAAAGGCTTGTGTCAAAAGGAATTCTTGATTCCCTAAATCTCTCAGATCTTGAAATCTGTATAGAATGCATTAAGGGAAAACAAACAAACAAAAGAAATAAAGGTGCCTATGGAAGTAGTGAACCTTTAGAGTTGATACATATGGATATTTGTGGTCCGTTCCCTAAAGCAGCATAGAATGGACAACAATATTTTATCAGCTAATAAGTGTTTATTTGAGCATAATTTTATATTATATTCCTATATGCTTGGCATGTAATTGTGAAGACTTTTTGCCCACCGATACTTAAAATGCATTTATTTTCATCAACAGGACATGATATAAGGACCCCGGAAGAAAGAAAGCATTTCGAGAGAAACCGGGATCCCAGAGCACCTAGAAGGACCCATACGGGCAAGCATATGGGCTGTCATACGGCCGTATACTGGCCCGTATTCCCAGGGCCAGTATACGGCCCGTATGATAGCTGGTATGATGATGATTAGCCCTTATACGGGCTGATATATGGTTTGTATACAGACCCGTATGAAGGTGGCTGGCCCGTATACGGGTTGACATACGCCCATATATGGGCCCGTACATCGTCAATTTGGGCGAATCTGTAGATCTTGAAGGGGGCAAATGGGTAAATCTTACCCTTAAAACCCTAGGGGTATAAAAGTCAACGAATGAGGGGTTTCAGGGGGAGAACAACTTGGGGAGAAAGAGGCAAATCTTGAGGGAAAGCTTGGAGGTCTTCACCTAGGAGCTATTGGAGCAAGAGGGGGAGAGGCCTTTGGAAGAAGATCAAGAAGCCATCAACGGTGATTTCATTAGGTTTACATATTATGTCTTCTTTGATTGCTTTCATCTTTGTTTTAGATTGTTGCCCTCCTACCATGGAGGGCTAATTTTGTAGATGCTTGGATGATTAATGAACCCTTGGACATGATTTAATTAATGTTGGTTTTCTATTCTTAAATGCTTGGTTATATTCATTGAGTCTATTGGATGTTTTAATGTGAGTGAATCCCTCTATATTGCGAGAGCCCGGAGAGATTCTCATAGTCCATATGGGGGAAGAAGCGAATGTCTCCCCGTGTGTAGACCATCTCCAATGGAGGGGATTATGAGTATACTGGGAACCCGAGTACTAAGGAACCCTTGGCCAAGAATTAACCAAGTGTTAAGATAGAGAATAACATTCATCCTTTAGAAGTCCAAGGGGGATTCAATTGTCCGAGCATCCCCCCTTTTATGATTGTTTGACCTTAAAAGCAACCCAATTCCTTTGTTTGTGATTTCAATTTGATTAGTTTAGACATAATATAATCAACCACCCTTGGATTGACTAATTAGTAGAAGAATAGTGGTTACTAGTACTTCCATCTCCCTGCGGATCGAGAACCCGACTTTCACATCCATTTTATTACTTGATACGACCCGTACACTTGCGGTTGCATCGCATCATCAGCTTTATAGATGACAACTCTGGATATGGTTACCTGTACTTAATTCATGAGAAGTCACAATTGTTGGATATGTTCCAAAATTTTAAAGCCGAAGTTGAAAATCAATTTGGCAAGAAAATCAAAGTCGCCAAATCTGACCGTGGAAGTGAATATTACGGTAGATATGACAGATCATGGGAACAATGTCCGTGGCCTTTTGCCAAATATTTAACAGAATCTTGGAATTGTTCCTCAAGATACCATACACGGAACTCCTAGTCAAAATGGTGTGGCTGAGAGACGAAACCATACTCTTAAGGACATGGTAAGAAGTATGATTAGTCATTCTTATTTACCTAGATCACTTTGGGGAGAGGCCCTAAACACTTTCGCTTATATACTAAGCGATTATGTACCTAGCGAGCAAAGAGCTAAAATCCCATATGAGATGTGGGATGTGCAAGATGCCTAGCATTAGGCACTTGCATATTTAGGGTTATCCGGTGAAGCCAGGCCTTATAGGCCTAACAAAAAGAATCTGGACTCAAGAACCATAAGTTGCTATTTTGCGCGTTACTCAGAAAGATCGAGGGGCTTCAAGTTTTATGTTCCCTCCAACATATCCTTTTTCAAAACTGGGAACGCCAAGTTCATTGAGGATGTTGATTACAGTGGGAGTAATCATAAGGATAGCATTGTGTTTGAAAAGGAACGTGTAAACATTCCTACTACAGTTCCAGTTGATAGTGATAAGATAACCATTCCTATCACTATTCAACTTGTAAATCAGGAAAATATCTCAAACACAATTGCACCAATTCACATTCCCATTCAAGAAATGTCTCCCATTCAAGTAGAAGAGTCACAAGAAGTGATTCCTATGGAGATCTCAGATCAACAACCATAATATTAAATGCCTATAAGGAGATCCACAAGAGAGAAGAGGAAGGCGATATCTGATAACTATGTTGTCTATCTCAATGAACATGAATTTGACTTTGGGTTGGAAAAGGATCCTACCTCATTTAGTAAAGCTTAATCATGTACAAACTCTGAAAAATGGATTGAAGCCATGAAAGAAGAGTTAAAATCTATGGACGATAATGGTGTTTGGGATCTTGTCGAGTTGCCACGAGGGGTGAAACCGATTGGTTGCAAATGGATTTACAAAACCAAACGGGATTCTAATGGCAACATCGAAAGATATAAAGCACGCCTAGTCGCCAAAGGCTTTACTCAAAAAGAAAGGATTGATTTTAAAGAAACTTTCGCTACCGGTTTCAACGAAACATTCTTTTAGAATTATCATAGCACTTGTAGCTCATTATGACTTAGAGTTACATCAAATGGACGTTAAGACAGTGTTTCTCAATAGAGACATTGATGAAACAATTTATATGGTGCAACCGGAGAATACTAAGTCCAAGGACTTAAAGCACCTTGTATGAAAACTAAAAAAGTCCATCTATGGCTTAAAGCAGGCATCCCGCCAATGGTACCAAAAATTTGATCAAGTGATAACCTCTTTTTGGTTTTAAGGAAAACACCGTTGATCAGTGTATTTATCTCAAGGTCAGTGGGAGAAAATTTATTATCTTGGTGCTATATGTAAATGATATTCTGCTAGCGAGCAGTGATATAGGCCTATTGCATGATACCAAGAAATTTCTATCAAGTAAATTTGAGATGAAAGATCTTCATAACGCATCTTTTGTTTTGGGTATACAGATAGATCGAGATCATACTAAATGTATACTTGGACTATCTTAGAAGGCCTATATTGATAAGGTGCCCAGCCGTTTTGGCATGTAGAACTGTGCACCTGGAGATACACCTGTTGCCAAGGGCGACAAATTCAATATGCTCCAATGTCCATGGATGGACCTAGAGAAAAAGGAAATGGAAAAGATCCCATATGCATCTGCAGTTGGGAGTCTTATGTATGCACAAGTGTGTGCGCGTCTGGATATAGCATATATAGTGGGAATGTTAGGTAGATATTTTAGCAATCCGGGTATGGATCATTAGAAAGCAGTTAAACGGGTCATGAGATACTTACAAAGAATAAAGGACTACATGCTCATATTTCGGTGGTTAAATCATTTAGAGATCGTGGGGTACTCCGATTCAGATTTTGTTAGATGCATTGATAGTAGGAGATCCACTTCAGGCTATATCTTTATGACTGCTAGAGGAGCAATCTCATGGAAAAGTGTCAAACAGAAACTTGTTGCTTCCTCCACCATGGAGGCTGAATTTGTAGCCTGCTATGAAGCATCAAATCAAGGAATATGGTTGTGAAATTTTATCACCGAATTACAAGTGGTTGATGGAATTGATAAGCCACTTAGGATAAATTGTGATAACAAGGCCGCTGAATTGTATCCAAGAACAACAGGAGTTCATCAAAATTGAATCATATTGACATCAAGTATCTTGTTGTGAAGGAAAGAGTTCAGAGTCTTCAGGTTTCAATAGAGCACATAAGTACAATCTCTAATATTGCGGATCCGCTCACCAAAGGTTTGCTACCTAAGGTGTTTCATAAGCATGTTGCTCACATGGGTATAGTTAGTCTTGATGACATATCTATATAGTGAGAGTTTGTTTTGGTTTGTTGCTTATGACATTATTTATATTTATATTTTGTTTATGTTCTGTACAGACTTCAGTTTTATAATATTAATGAAATTCATGTTTGATTGAATACTCTGAAACTAAAGATTATAACTTTCTATCGTGGTTGACATCAGGTATTAGAAAGTTAGACTCTCGGAGTCATAAAGTAGGACGAGTTGGAAATAAGCATGATCTGGATCACATTACGTGCAATTTCCATGCTACACATCCATACTTGATCTATGTCATTAATTATGTTGATATTGTGACCATTGATAGGTTTACTTACGGATTTATGTGACGAAAGCCGCTTTGATCCTATATTAACATGATTGATGGACAGATTGTTTAGGATATTTCAAAGTTGAGATAACAACAATTGTGCACACTAAAGTTTACATCTTATACAATCTTAGGAAACATATGTAGCCCAAGTGGGAGATTGTTAGCAATTTCATTAATGTGGACTCATATGTTTATCTTGTCAATTGTATATGAAAGGTTATCTAGTTAATTAATGTGCCCTATTTAATAGTGATCCATTGAGTAATATTTTAAAAGGGCTTAAAGAAATATCAATTTAGATAAAGTATGGGTTTAAACAATGTGTAGAAACTCTCATTAGTAATTAACTATTTATGATGGGCCAATGGTTAATTACTAAAATATCCTTTATTATTAATAAATAGGGTTGTGATCCCAAAACCAGAGAGGTATTGTTCTGTTTTCTTTCCCATCTGAGAAACAGCTTCATAGTGATCTCTCGTGGCTTTGAAGACCTAGACCCGTTCAATAACTTATCTCCCTTTCTGTTTTTGCAATGGATTTAGGTATATCTTATTCATCTTCTCTAATTTCTTATGCAATGATCTTGGAGAGATAATTTTTCATGACATAGAAGTCTATTAGATTAATACATGATTGTCATGCTAGGAGTTCTTGATTTTATTTCCTACACAGGTAGCACGTGAGCCACGGGAGGAAAAACGAGCGATTACGCACCTACATTGGGACTTCAGGGTGATCTATCTGATCATACTCGTTGTTGTAGTAAGCGCTGTGGATCTTCGCCTGCTGGTAGAACTTCCACGGGTCATCATCAGGGAGCTCCTTCATCTTCTGAATGGTTGTCTTATATTTCTCCTTGTATTCCGGGTCATTAGCTACCAAATGCATGAGGCGCATTTTGCAAGGGCGTTCTCGGGAACTTGTAGTCAGTCATCGTGGTTCTCTGGTGCACCACTCCTGGGTCTGAAGATGGCTCTGAGGTCCACATGTCGTCTAAAGAAATCATCGACATATTGATTGAGAGAATAGAGAAGAGGTAGGTTTTCTTTGGTTGTGCCAAGCTCCCCAGCTAGTACCACCTTATATAGAAGTCTTTGCCAAGAAATTATAGTGGTCCATTTGTCAAACTAAACCTTGTTAAAATATTGAATTTTTTTTATAATCTCAGATTTATGTTAATTGTTAAAATAACTATAGAGTTGCATAGTCAACAACCACAATACTGACTGAAATAAAAAAAATTATAAAAAGTTATTCAATGATTTAAATAAAAATATAATATTTAAAAAAATTATAAATTTTTTTAGGGGCCTAAATGTAAAACATAACGTTTTATAATAAGGGATATTTTGGGGGTGTGTTCTACAATACCGTGGGTTGATACCCATAGTCTCATACCACTGGGTTCTAAACCATTATTATTGGGTTCCAAGCTTTATTTATTGGGTCCAAAGTTATTGTTCATTACTGTTCACAAAATGGCGGCGCTACTCTAGCTTCGAACCCAACCCGAAACCCAAAACCAAACATTAGAACCCACAAAATAACACCCCAGGACCTACCACGGTATCACACTATAGGAATACCGTGGGAACAGTGCCTAGGGTATCCTAGAATTCACCATATTTTGGGGTGAATTCTAACATAATGTGTGAACTGTTCACACGACATCAGACCTTGGGGGGTCCTAGAATGTTATTTTGTGGGTTATATTGTATAGTTTTTGGGTTCGGGGGGTTCATTTTGCTATAGTAATGCCGTCATTTTCTCCTGTAGCCTAGAACCCAAAAATTAAAGCTTAGAACCCAAAAACTGAAGCTTAGAGCCCAACGGTCTCATACCATGGTAAAAACCCACGGTACTATAGCATGCACCATATTTTGGAGCTAAGTGGCTTTTCATAAAAGACCATATAGTTCTAGGGCTTTTGAGCTAAATGACCTTTCGTGGTCATTTAGCTCGGTAAATTTTTTGATAGGTCACCTAACTATACACTTATTTCATTTTGGAGTCCAAACTTCAATTTGAAGCAAAATGGTCACCCAACTTCAGTTTGATTTCACCGTCAGTCACTCGATGGATTCTGATTGAGATTAGGCGTAGTAGTCACGGATTGTCTACGTGGATTGTCCACGTCAACCCTAAATCTTAAAATATTATTTAAAAACAAATATTTAAATTAATTAATTTAATTACAATCAAATATCATTAAATTAATTAACTAAACCTTAACCCTAACATTAAGCCCCCATCTCCAATAGGCCATGCGATCCCGCACCACAGATCCCATCACGCTCAAGCCATCCACATCGATCCTCGTGCCTATCGTCATTATTTGTTTTCTTGTTTTCATTTTTCATTCCATTTTCCTTTCAAAAAACGAAACAAAAGAACTGAAAATGGAGGACAGTTCTTATTCTCTGCAAGCCACACCCCCTGTTTCATCACATCTTGGAAAGCATAGTGAAACGGAGAAAGAGAGATCCATCACTAGCTTCCAGTTGATACCTCCAAGAAGAAGGGGGAAGCTATTGCTCTAGCACCACGATCTAGCAAGCATCAATCCAGATCGAGGAAGCCATGGCTGAATCGAGATGAGCGGGAAGGAGGGGCCAAATCCAGCCTCTGGAGGGGAGGAATCGGGCAGTCACGTGTCCTCGCAACCATCGGAGGCGAACAAGCAGAAGGAGAAAGCAAGGGTTGAAATCATGGCGGGCCGAGGGATAATCGGGCCGGAGAGAGAGATGGGGATCGGCGGCGGCTATGGGAGATGTGGGTTTAGGGTTAGGATTTAGTTAATTCAATTAAGGTAGAATACCCGAATTGATCCCTATACTTTTCTCTCTCTAACCTTTTAGTCCCTCTACTCAAAATTGGCAGAATTTAGTCTTTGTACTTTTGAAATTGGGTAAATATAGTCCAAAATCTAACTAGCGTTAAATCTCCCGTTTATTTACACTGATGTGGCATTTTTTAGGATTAAAATATTAATAAAAAATCATTAAAAAAATAAAATTAACCTACACCTCTCCTGTATCACTCCTCTCCCCTGTGTATCAATAATAAATAACATTCTCGAAAATATAAATTGTACATGTATAAGAATTCGAACATAAATATTGATCTTATGAAAAGTTAGTCAATGCATTATCATCAATCTACATAAATCATGTCAATAAAAGTAAAAATCTCGAGTGAATTCACATACATCTATGGTCATTGACTCTGTCTGCTTCGACTTTATTGAACAAGAATCTCCCTTCTCCAACAATGCGGAGCTTAGTTAATTAGAAGGAATCTTCGATGAAACTTGTCTAAGAGTCGCATACAGCGATGGAGCGTGTGGAAAGTGAACATGTTCTTGCATTGATATAAAGACATAGATCAAGGACGAAGGCTTGGCACAGAGATTCCCAAAAGGTGGGGCTATGTCTAGCTACAAGAATGGCGTATAGAGAAGAAGAGAAAAAGTCCATTGATGATATTTGGGAGCTTGGAAGCCATGGTTGTGAAGATTGGTATATAAAGAGAGAGGAAGAGGGGATCAAAGGTGGGTGGAAGGATGGAGGAGGGTGTTGAAATTGAGTTAATGGTCGTGTTTGCTTCTTGGAGACTTCTTTCATGAACGTCAGAGCTTCTCAGCTGTTGGATTCATGTTTGGGTGGTGGATATTGGAGGAACTTGCATTCAGGTTTGTGGTGTTTGAAATCTTATCCGTTGGATGGGAATCATGGGATAAGCTTCCAAAAGGATCTTATTTTTTGATCCCACTTCAAGAAACTAGTAGAATATTATTTTTGACATTTTTGTTAATATTATGATTAGTAGAATATTTGGTAAATTAAGATGAAAAAAAATAAAATAAATAAAAATAGTGGGATAATAGGTCACTTACTTTACAGGGTGGTTGTATCACTCAATCTACATCAAACCAAACAGCGGAAAGATAAATATAACATTATACTTACAACAAACCAAACAGATTCGAAAAAAGTAAAATCAAGGTTGTCAGACCTGGTCCGGGACATTGACCCTACCAAGCCCAGGGGTCAGGGGTTAAGGGTTCAACCAGAGTTGAACCAGGGTCAATAATAAAATATTAAAAAATAATTAATAATAATTAATAATAATAAAATATGATATAAAATAAAATTATAATAATAAAAAATATGATTGATTAACTAAATTTGATATTTATATTTAGTCCATGCTCAAAACAAACACATACTAAACAAAACAAATTAATCAAACATATTAAAATACACAATTAAAATATAATCATAGTTATTAAGTATACAAATACAACTTTTTGTAAACACATCTCATTTTGGGCCTTATTATGGACTTGTTTTTAAAAGTATTGATTTCAAATATTCAAAGACTTAAAAGTATTTAGTCTCACATTACTTATGGATAAAACTTTCACTCTCTTTAAATATGGTTTTATTTTACCAACTAATAGACCTTATTGGTGAAAAGGCTATCTCACGTGCGCACACAGGGGGGTGCAAATGTCGGATTTGGGTTGTCTTGAATGTACGAAACTCATGTGCGGGTGCATGGTGCGCACACGAATGCCACCTCAATTTGAGGCTCCCCGTTCTCCCATGTTTTTTTTCACTTCCATCCAACCGGCTGGGTCTCAACACCCTCGGTTCAGGGGTCCTATCCGTCCCGGCCCATCCCCCGATTCCCGGTTTTTCCGATTCAACCAGCCGGGCTGAGCCGGGTCCGTCAACAGTGAGTAAAATACAGTATTTTACTGATAAGTTCACTTGTGGGTAACCAAACCGGCCTTAAAAGGAGATATTATTTCAACGTTACAACATTATATATAAACCAGAACATAATAAAAACCACCAGCTAAAATCTAGGAACTGAATACTGAAAGCAAGTTTACATAACAACCACTAAGTTAACAACTAAAGACTTATTCAACCCACGTGCTTCTAACTACTTAATGACTTACTCCACCCACGTGCTTCTTCACAATGGGTTCACTAAACAGCGACGTCACATTATCAGCTTAATGTATGCAGCTTTAATGAAACCCAACACTTTTTCCATTCATATCTAGAACCTTGAATGGCAGCGAAATACATTTGAAATAAACAAAACACATAGAAGTACATTTGAAATAAACAGATGAGATGAAGATGCAAAGAGAAGCAGAAACAACCCTCGGTAACACTGCAGACCAGAGCACATGCAAAGCGCCCATGATTTACTGCTTATTTATAGCACTAGGAGACCACGCATGATGTCTGGTGAATCTCTAAACCGAGTTGATGTCCGTGTCAATAAGATCGATAGATATGCCGCCGACGGTGACATTGCCGAAACGGGGAACCAAGGTGACGACGATCTTCTCTTCGTTCTCGGCCTGAAGGTCCTCGAGAGCATAGGTGATCCCCAGCTTCAGTTTGGTCTTCTTCTCTTTCTTCTTTGAGGGTTTTCCAGAGGACTCGGCCAGGGTGACGAAGCTGCCGACGAAGTCGCCCCTGTCACCGCCGACTTTCCCATCAGCGTCAGGAACGGAGACGTATACATCGAAGCGAGCCTCTTTCCTGTCGGCGATCTGGATGTCCTTGACGATGAGGACCTCCGACTTTTCCTCTTTGTCAGTCTTGCTCCGGTTCGTCTTCGGCCGAGATACCAGCACCCGGAGGGTGTAATCTAGCTCTTTGGGTGCCGAACCAAACTCCTTCACCTGGACTAAGGAGCCTGACTTGGCCTTCCTCACCGCCGTGGTCTTCTTTTTGGGCACGGCACCAAGCCATGGAGACGGGGACACCTCGTATGTTGTGCAGAGCTTTGAAAGGTTGAGGCTGTCTTCCAACTGTGGGTGGTATATATGTTCAAAAATAAAAACCATTTTCTCAACTTCATATCATTCTGATAATTAATAAAAGAAAACCTTGGACCAACGTCTTCTATACTCCATAAAATCCAAGTGTCAAATAGAAAGAAATAATAATAATAATAATAATAATAATAATAATAATAATAATAATAATAATAATCGTAGTGCTGTTGCATGGCTCATAGGCAGAGAGAGAGAGAGAGAGAGAGAGAGAGAGAGAGAGAGAGCTGCTTACCCTCACGCGGACCACCTGGCGGTCCTCGTCGTAGAAGACGAAGGTCGAATCCAGCCAATCACGATCGTTGAACTCAACGCGATAGCCCCTTCGGCTCCGGTACAACTCCCACAACCTGTCGACGTTAGCATGCAGGCAATAGAACATGCAGTCGCGGCCGGCGGTGGCGAAACTTCCCATATCGGTGTGGGGTGCCTCCTTCGGCCCGACAAACTGGTGCAAGGCGTTATGGATGGTCTCCAGCTGCCCCATCGAAGTGCCCGTGGAGGGCGCTTCCCCAGCCCCTCACCGGGTCCCCCATGAACAACTCCGGCAGCGGCTCCCCCTCCTTGAACGTCTTCCTCAAGTACTCCAGGTTCTCCTTCACAAGCTCATCCCCTTCCACATCTCTATCCCCGCTCGCATACCCGTACCTGAAGTCCACCAGATCCGGTGGATAGTGGTCCGTGTCGCGGCTGGGGTTGTAGAGCGGCGAATTCTCTTCGAGGAAGATGGAAGGCATGGTCATGCCTTCCTTGTTGTCAAAGTTCCAGTAGGGCAGTGCGAAGGAGTCATCCCCGATGAGCTTCCCAAGAATGCGCTCGTAAAAGTGGAGGTAGTACCTGTGCCATGGGAGGAAGAACCAGCTGAAATGCACCTGGATTTTGGCATCGGTGTGGTCTATCTGATCATACGCGTTGTTGCAGAAAGCGCAGTGGATCTTCGCCTGCTGGTAAAAGTTGCAAGGGTCATCTTCAGGGAGCTCCTTCATCTTCTGAATGGCTGTCTTATATTTCTCCATGTATTCCGGGTCACTAGCTACCAAATGCGCTGGGCGTCGCACGCGCAAGGGCGTTCTCGGGAACCTGTAGTCCGTCGTCTTGACATCAGTGCCTTGGTATGGCGGGCAGCATTTCAGAAGATCAGAGTCTGGGTCCACCTTTAGGATTCCTTCATCGAATGCTCTGTGGCATGACTTCCCATTTAGGTCCGGCGGTTGCAGCGGGTTTGCCAGCGCCGGCATCCCTCCAGTGGCTCCGTAGAACCCACCGAGGGTGACGAGCATGTCTCGCCGGTCCATGATGAGGCCTGATGAGCTTTTCTCATCTTGGCCACCATCGTTCAGCTGGCATGACACTTGAGTCGTGGTGGTTCTCTGGTGCACCACTCCTGGGTTTGAAGAAGGCCCCGAGGTCCGCTTTCTGGAAAAGCGATCTCGAAGAGGGCATGCAGAGACGGTGGTGTTGAGGAAGCTGAGAGATTGGGACAAAGTCATCGACATGTTGAAAGAGAGAAATAGAGAAAGAGAGGAGAGAGAGATTTTCTTTTGGCTCAAAAAGCTGTGCCAAGCTCTCCTGCTAGTGCCACTTAAATAGAACTCCATGCAGCAGAGAAAAGTAAGAAATTATATTATTCTCTCAATTCCTCCATTTGTGGTGGGACCGCGCGCGGTGCATGAATGTTTTTAAAGAAAATTTACGGAAACTTAGCATTATGATTTTGGTTGCAACTGTTCAAATGCACTTTTTCTGCCTCAACAGTACCTAATGTTTACTTAAGAAAATAGTTATCATCTGTCTGCATGTATATGTACTTAGGACGGAATCACGACTCACCAGTAGGAACTGATTTTTTATATATATATTTTTTAATTTAATCCGTATAATATTATAGTATACAAACTTGGTTAACCAAAAACTGAATTTCTAAATTTTACTAACTAAAACAAAACATTTTAATTTTGTGGTTATTATCCAAAATTTTAAATGCACTTTTCTGCCTCAACAACACCTAATTTTTATTTAAGAAAATAGTTATCATCCCACTGCATGCATATGTACTCTTATAAGGGCCATTTGCCAAAATGGCCCTAGTTGATTTATTTTATTATTTTTTTCGCCCCAGAGCCATTTTAATTGTCAAAATGGCCCTGGGGCTGCTTGGTCAGCAGCAAGGCTGCTGATTGGGACAATAAAAAATTATAAAAAATTCTTCAGGGTTCTAATCGGAAATAGAATTGTTTTCAAGGGTTAAACTGCAAAATCTCCATAAATCCCCAACCACATCCCTACACGCTCGACTCCCATCTCTCTGAGCTCGGCTCCCATCTGAGTGAGAGAGGCCGGACGATCTCTTGACGGAGCGAGGGAAGCCGGACGAGATCTTGAAAGCTCCCATTTGAGACGCCTCCATCTGAGAACGAGAGAAGCTACACTATTTGAAAGAAGTAAGTTTTGGATCCTCCTCTTTCTCTTCTCCTCAATGTGTTGATCTTTTGTTTTTCCTCTTTCAAGCGAACATTGTATTTTTCCCCTAAAATGTTGTTTGATATTTCTTTGATCTTGGCCTTAAGCTGACATTGTACTTATTTTTGCCCCTAACAATCTAAGCTCGACTCCCATCTGAGAGAGACCGGACGACCTGACGGAGTGAGAGAAGCTGGACGAGATCTTGACGGCTCCCATCTGAGAGCAAGAGAGGCCGCACTATTTGAAAGAAGTAAGTCTCATATCTGCCTCTTGCTCTTCTCCTCAATGTTCTGATCTTTTTCCCCCTAAAATATTGTTTGATAATTAAAATTTGTTTTATCAATTGAAGGACGGAAAGGTTAAAACACTAGAATCAAATATTTTACATTTTACTGAGATTATTTAATAATTTAATGATTTTTCTTTGGAGAACTTTGTGGTTAGTGCAATCTTTGAGCTTTAATTCTTGGTATATAATTTGATTTGTTGTTTAAGTAAAATACTTTTTTTTGACTGAAATCTTTGAGCTTTATGGTTAGTGCAATATTTGATCTTTATCAATTGAAGAACAGAAAGGTAAAAAAAAAAAATTTATCTGAACATTAATTATTGCTTCATTCTATAGGGTACAAATTTAGTATTAGTTTCCACAATTTGTTGTATTATATGGGGTACACATTTAGTTTCTAATTTTTCATTGCGTTATATAGAGTACACCTTTATCATTCCCTTTGCTTTTTTCATAAGGTAGTGAGAGGATGAATTATTTCTAACTTGTTTTCTAGTGGAACATGTGTTACATACTTTATATTTTGCTAATAGTCAAGTATATCATGTTTCCTCTTTTCAAATACTTGGACAATTCCATAAGGTCCATGTTTTTCAAATACTTGTTTTATCTTTATAATCTGCATTTTAGTTTCATGAAAATCTACATGGTTGACTTGTTATTGAACTTTTGAAATATCAATCAAGAATATGTTTCAAGCATCTGTAGTGTTGTTAATTTAAGAAGTCGACACACTTGAAGATTATTTATTTACAAATTTTGCGTGAAGGTTTTTACTCTCCTAGATCAGTTTATAACAACATATCACAACAGAAGGTCTTTCATTTATAGTTTCACAATGACATTATTTTGAGGATAAGCTCCTTCTCTAATTTGTCATTTTATCACCAACGACATAGTAAATACTTTTGCAACTGGGCATGGCAAATGCTTTGTTTGGAATTTACCATTATATTTACAATTTTATAATTTACCAGGATGAGTGATACTCAAGTGCCTGTAGTAGTATGCTGGGGGGGGACTATAAGGGAGTCAGAGAGAGGCCCTAAATATTGCAATGGGCATAAAATTGTTTTGGGGGTTCACAAATCAATCACATTAAGTGAGTTGAAGGATAAGATTTCCACCTCAATTCTCTTCAACCTAGCTGAGAACGAAATGGACATCAAGTGTAGATGGCCAATTGATCAACAAACCTGCACCATGGTAGATTTAGTGAGCAATGAAGCAACGTCATTGATGTTGAACCTATCATGCACGCCGGTCTTGTACGTGGTTAAAGGAGGCTTGCATGGAATTCCAACAACCAATATTGTTCATAGTGTTCTCGATCGAGATCATGTTGTTGGATATGCAATGGGTCAGAACGAGTTAGATCACATCGACAACACCCAGTAAGCATTTAAAGTTATTCTAATGTATCCAAGTACCATGTTTGAAATAACATGATTATCATAATAATTAAGGTTACATTATTTATTCTTTAGACCTTCACAACCATCACAGACGGTGTTTAGCTTAGCGACTCCAACAACCTATGGAGGTGGGCCGGCAATATGCATTGAGAGTGGTCCATCTAATTTTCAGTGTGGCTACAATCAGGCCAATAACAGTAATGATGGACCAAATGAAACTCAAAATTGGGGACAAAATGAGGATTTACATGAAAGTAGACGATCCTCATGCAATAGTAGCGATGATGAAGATGGACTTCCCATTGATATGCAAGATGGCGTCATTGCAAGGGATGCCATTCATACAACAAATTCAGATATGGAAGGAGGGATAAATATCGCGTCCAATGAGTACACACAATTTGAGCACGTTCCAGGTATTGAACCAATTGAAGAATGGTACGATGCTACATTGATTGATGAAGGTAATGTTCATGCCATAGTTGAAGAAGAAAGTGATCTTAATTTTGATAATTGGGTAGGTCGGGAGTTCACTACAAAGGCACAACTAATAACCCTATTAAACCGTTGGTCCATAAAAAAGGCGGTGGAGTTTTCACGTGTCAAAAGTAACAAGTCAAGACTGACGGTTAGATGTGTTCACGAAGATTGTGCATGGCGTCTTCACGCTTCTGTTTCATCAAAGAATTCATTGTGGATTGTGAAAACATGCCCGAGAAACCATAGCTGTGTTAATGAAGGAATTCGCGCCGATAGTCGGCAATGTACTGCAAAGCTAATTTCTGATTTGATCTTTCCCTCGTTGAAAGCTAGTCTTACCCTTTCTATAGCACAAGTACAAGCTATGGTAAAAGAAACATATCATGTTGAGGTTGGTTATCACAAGGCATGGAAGGGTAAGAATAAAGCAATTAAACGTATATTTGGTTCATGGGAGCAGTCTTATGCAGACCTAAGGAAATATTTTGGAGCACTAATCACCAGTAATCCAGGATCAATTGTAGACTTCGATTCTGAATATGGTCCAGGTTGGGAAAGATTCAAGAGGATGTTCTGGGCTTTTGGTCCAACTATTAATGGATTTAATTACTGTCGTCCGGTACTCTCAGTTGATGGAACATTCTTGCATGGCAAATACAAAGGTACATTGTTAATGGCGACAGGTGTTGATGCGGAAGATCATTTATTCCCTTATGCATACGCTGTGGTCGAAAGTGAAAATAAAGAAAGTTGGACTTGGTTTCTAGATAAAGTTCGGAGAACATTAAATCCAAATCGACCAATATGCATCATCTCTGATCGGTTCACGGGCAATGTGAATGTTGTTCGACATGTATTTCCGCCACAATATGGTTACGCGCACCGATACTGTTTAAGACACCTCACGGATAACTTCCGCCAATTTTGTAAGAGTAAATCAAGTTCAGATTTTTTCTGGAGTATATCAACAGCAACTTCAACTAAGAAATTTGATGAGTTGGTTAATAGACTAAACGAACGATGTCCCTCATTTACTGAATTTGCTTCAACCATTGGTCCTAAAAACATGTGGTCAATGGCATATGATGAAGGAAGACGATGTGGGCGTCATAGTACAAATTTATCTGAGAGTTTTAACTCTGTTCTAAAAGGTGCACGTGGCTTGCCAATTAGAGCATTAGTATGTGCGACATTCCATCGTTCAGTAACGTACTACTTTAAAAATCGAGACTTGGGAGCTAGCATGAACAGGAGCCTTACTGCCAAACAAGAGGCAAGATTACAAGAAGGTATTGAAAAGGCAAGATACTTAAGTGTGCGTCGCTTCAACCATAATGAGTTTCAGGTCACTGAATGTACTAATGCGCGTACACTAGACTATGAAGTAATTGTGGATGTCATTAATTCTACGTGTACATGCGGGGTTATGATCAGTGAACGATTCCCATGTGTACATATTTTAAGGGTGTGCAGTGCTGAAAATGTGAATATTAGTCCCTACATGTTTTGTCCTCCTTGGTATTCTGTTGAATGGTATAGGCAAACATATGCTCCATGTTTTCATCCTATACCTAGTTCACAATTTTGGCAACATGTGCCTGGACCATTGATGGTTCCTCCAGTTGTCCGTCGTAGTGCTGGACGACCAAAGGTGAAACGTAAACGCATGCACATGGATAAGGCCATCAACTCAACCAAGAGAAACACATGTTCATTATGTAAAAAATCTGGACATTATAGAACCACCTGCAGGGGACAAGTTAGGGATACACGATGGTTAGTATTTAAGGTGTTACGTTTTAGTGCATAAGGTTCATATATTGTATATTACTTTATAGGTTATATATTTGATATTTATTTACTTTTTTT
The DNA here is from genome assembly GCA_026586065.1 of Dioscorea zingiberensis. Lineage (NCBI taxonomy): Eukaryota > Viridiplantae > Streptophyta > Magnoliopsida > Dioscoreales > Dioscoreaceae > Dioscorea > Dioscorea zingiberensis. The sequence goes on along the minus strand of CM048820.1, from coordinate 59,894,755 downwards.
TGTTTCACTAATCCTTTTGTGTTTTCTTAATCTCAGATATGGAGTTTCCCACTAAAGCTTGTGAGATAGCTAACCTAGCTTGAAGATAGGGGATGGAGGCAAACATAGAGGCATGGACCTAGAAGGACTTGAAGTCTTACTTTTTATGATTTTATACTTTTGAGTTTGTGTTTGGATATTGTGTTTGCATAGGACACTGTTGTGTTTGTACAAGATACTAAAATGGTCTTTTAAGTGCCCTTTAAAAATGCATTGTTCTATTTTCTAGTTTCTTCTCTTGTAATATGTGTGTATTCGCCGAAGTATAAGATTCTTCTCTATCGTTGTATATGATATTTTTCTAGTATGAATCAGTTTGCACATCTTCTTTTTGGGTTAGGTGTGCCTATCCCTACAAATGCGTATTCTTGTACTATGTCTTGTATATGATACTTTTCTAGTATGCATTAGTTTGCATACTTGTCTCTGTCTGACACTAATCGGCCTTTGAAAGGCCGATTAGCCTCAAAAGACACTAATCGGCCTTTGAAAGGCCGATTAGCTCCATAAAGCTGGTGTCACTCGCTGTCTGATACTAAACGGCGTTTCAAATGCCGATTAGCTCCAGAGAGCTCACTAATCGGCCTTTCAAAGGCCGATTAGCTTCAGAAAGCTAGCGCTGCTCTCTGGCTGACACTAAACGGCGTTTCAAATGCCGATTAGCACTAATCGGCCTTTCAAAGGCCGATTAGCTCCAGAAAGCCCTCCGTTTGACACTAATCGGCGTTTGAAAGGCCGATTAGCTTCAGAAAGCCACTAAACGGCGTTTCAAATGCCGATTAGCTCCAGAAAGCTGGTGCTGACCTCTGTCTGACACTAATCGGTGTTTGAAAGGCCGATTAGCTTCAGAAAGCGCTCTCTGTTTGACACTAATCGGCGTTTGAAAGGCCGATTAGCTCCAGGAATATTTGATTTCATTGATCAACAGTGTATTGATACTCCAACATTGTCCCATTTCCTTGATATGAAACAAATAACATCACAACTAGTTTACAAGGGATATGCACATCTGATATAAATATTTAATAATTTATGTTCAAAACTGATACAAATACCAAGATGCAAAGTATATATAGTGGTATAACAACATATCACAAGAGAAGATGGTAGAAAATCGAACAATGAAATTTTTAAAAGCTACCGAAAATGCCACTCAAAATTCTATACAAACACAACAATATCCTTTATGAACACAATATCCAAAACACAGACTCAAAAGTATGAAATGATACAAACGAACACATCAAGTCCTCTGAGTTCCACGCCTCATTCGCCTCCGTCCCCTATCTTCAAGCTGGGTTAGCTGGCTCACAGGCTCTATCTGGTCAGGCATATCATCCGCTGTTGTTGATGGACCTGCCTCATCATCATGTAGTCTTGAAGCCTGTCTGCGTCTCCTCCCTCGACGTGGAACCTGTCCAAGTGAGGTCGGATCTGGATGATACTTGTCCGGAATTACATGAAAAGGAAGAGCACTAATAACCTGCTGATAATATCTCCGAATGTCTCTTAATCTATCACGATATACAACAGCATCTAACACAACATCGCTATCAGCAATTGCAGCCAAATCAGAGGCATTCACCATGAAGTTCAACTGTAATACAAGGATTAAAATAAAAAAAATAACAATATCAAACAATAAATATAGTAAAATACAAAACATATCATAATATAATGATTGAAAAACATTAAAACTCACCATAGCTGTCTCCACAAATCCCCGAGGAGTGTAAATAGAAGGATTTGCGGGCATAGTCGGGGTAGACACGTAACGTCTCGTGATACTCCAATACCAGGATATATAATGCTGCAATGCTTGCTCTCGTCGATGCGCTAAGCCTCGTGACTGTTGGACTATTGATGTTCGACGAGCGGCCCAACGCTGTAACTCTGTCTCACGTAATCTGAGCAAGCTCGCCATTGGTCGGTACCGCCCATATCTTCGTGGTCTAAGCACATTCTCTGGTATGTGCTGAATCAGCCCGAATTGTCGCATAACCCTGTCCGGGAGATGCATCTCTGCATAATCCATACAAATAAGAGGCACACGTGCCATCCATATATCTTTACTCTCAGTGCATATCTGTGGCAATCGCCGGATTAATTCTTTTTTGTATGGTTTCCATACAACCTAAACATGAATGCAAACATTACATTCCAAATAATACGCAATCTAAACACATGCACAATTAAAAGAGATCTTTACCGTTTCAGCATGTTGTACATCCAACTCATTTCTATAAACCGATACATTGCTTGAACGTAATTGATGTTGAAAATTAAGACCTATTGACCACCTGCACATAGCACATGTGAATATAAGATCAACACTTTATGATATGAATGTTTAGAAGTAGGCCAAAAAATACAAGAACCTGCTACTTACCTGGCTCCATATGGGTAGTCTAATGGAAGTGCATTTTCACTCATAAATTTCACTGGCGCTAGAGCAGGGAAATACTCCCATATCCAAATCTAAAAGAATCAAGGGCCAACAGTCGTATTGGTAACAAATATGTATACATGTAAATAAAAGGTCTCTAGAATTAACATGATTTTTAATAAAGAAGATGATACCTGCAGCAACGTGAAAAACCCTGCGCATTGCTCTCTACTAGGAGATGTAGCCTTCGATAGCTGACCATACAAATAAGACAACACAGCAGCACCCCATGCAAAATGGCCACATCTGTCTAGGTCTGCACATAATGTCAACCATCTTAAGGAGACCTTGTTCCCGGTACTATCGGGAAATAGACGTGAGCCAATAGTGTATAATATGAAAGACCGTGCACAACACTCATTGTCCTCTGCATGCTCACATATCTCCCTGAGGCTCTCCAGCTTCACCTTTCCACTCTTCGCATCCAAGGGCACTGTGCCAAGTGTTTTTGCACATAACTGCTCATAGTTGTCAGGATCCTCACAAATAACCGGGTCTCCATCAATACGCAAACCGGTTAATATTGCGACATCCTTCAGAGTAATGGTCATCTCACCAACCCGTAGATGAAATGTGTTGGTCTCTGGACGCCAACGCTCTATAAAAGCATTCAGTAGAGCATGATCCAATCTCACAGCTGGCACCTTTATACCCCAAAAAAAACCACTGCGTTGTAGTATGTCATGTATCCTTGCCGGTGCACTAATCCCACGGGATGTGTGGTCGATGATCTTAACTATCCCGGGATCCTGATGAAACAAAATGAATGTAGTTAGCTTACTAATATGTCTGAATATTAAGTTATATGATGGAACATTATAAAAAACAAATTACTACTTACATCTCCCATGTAAATGTGCTCAGATCTATGGTCACTCTGATTTGTAAGAACCGAGGCATCGTCAGGACCTGGTGGAGGAATGGTGGGAAACTCCATATCTATAATTAGGAAAACACAATTATAAAATGAACAATATTATATAATACATTGATTAATGATTAATATCTACATTTATTTGGTCTCAAGTAGCCTAATAGTAAACATAGAAGGCTACTGTCAGGACACCTATATAACAAACCATGAATATAACATACAAATTAAATCATCAAACACAATGATATATAAATGGTTGCAACAAATGAAAAGTATAGATGTCAATCATGTATTCTTGAAAATAAATTAAGTTATATATATTCAGTAATGTCACAATATTGCTTCTAATTCACGGACTGTTAATAGATCAAAGGTACACCTTGAGGACATCAAATGATGTGTTAATCCTTCAAGTGAGAAGTAGATATCTACAACACTCTCATGTCTCATGTCTTCAACCAGAAACTCATTCACAACACCATTGATCTCAATCAAACTTGTTCCTGCATCCTTTCTTATGCCTTTGATTTTCTTAGTTTCCTGAGTTTCTTCATGTCCTCCCACCTGTGAGCTTCACTATAAATGTTTGACATGAGAACATAGGTCCCAGCATTGCACTGTCCCAGCAAGTAATTCAATATCTGATTTCCAATCCTCAAATTGCCATGAATCCTGCATTGCACTGCCCCATCTCCAGCAAGTGTTTCAATATCACAGTGAGTATAGTATTTATCTATCTATTTATGCATTTGTGTTGCTTTTGATGTTTAATTCTAATCAAAATTCAAAAAATCATGATTTTCCAAGTGCAAGCATGTAATAAATGGTCCTACGATCAGAGCACCACCACTTGGAATGGTTCAGATTTACAAACAAAAAATCAAACCAAAGTTAATAAATTAACAGATAATCTCTCTAAAACATAAAAGACTTTATTTTAGGGTTTTTCCTTTCCGTCCTTCAATTGAGAAAACAAATTTTAATTATCAAATAACATTTTAGGGGGGGAAATACAATGCTCCCTTGAGACCAAGATGGAACGGTAAAAAAAAAAAAAATCGGAACATTGAGGAGAAGAAGACAAAGAGGTGGATTCGAGACTTACTTCTTACAAATAGTGCGGCGCTATCATATGGGAGTCGTCATCTTTCTCGTTCTCAGATGGGAGCCGTCAGGATGTCGTCCGTCCGCTCTCGCTCCGTCAAGAGATCGTCCGGCCTCTCTCACTCAGATGGGAGCCGAGCTCAGAGAGATGGGAGTCGAGCGTGTAGGGATGTGGTTGGGGATTTATGGAGATTTTGCAGTTTAACCCTTGAAAACAATTCTATTTCCGATTAGAACCCTGAAGAATTTTTTATAATTTTTTATTGTCCCAATCAGCAGCCTTGCTGCTGACCAAGCAGCCCCAGGGCCATTTTGACAATTAAAATGGCTCTGGGGCCAAAAAAATAATAAAATAAATCAACTAGGGCCATTTTGGCAAATGGCCCCTCTTATAAATCATATTCACTTGTATTTCATCGTACACTTCTTTTTTTATTTATATTTTTATAATTAAAAAGTTTATTTTATATAAAAAGAACACAGTTTTACCCTTATACCAATCTTCTCCTCTCCTCTCTTATATTCCATCATATATGCGAAAAATTCTTGATGTAATTCTCTAAATAGTCCCTCTAATATATCAAAAGTGCTCTTTTGGTCCCTCTATTCGAATTTGATCCCTTCAACTCCCTCTATTATTCTAATTGGAAAATTTCAATCCCGAGCCCGACATCCGTTCCTATTGTCATTTTCTCTGGCTGACGTGGCATTGTTTATGTTCTAAAATGTATTAAAATAACGATATTTAAGTTGAAATAAACTAAACTGGTCAGATCCTACTGTTTGGATCCGAACGTACCCACCCATCCTCACTCATCCCATCCCCTATGAAATCTCACGAACCCTAATTCATCCCTGATCACTATTGAAACTCTGATGGGCAATCATCCCTGATCACCGATCACCCCCATCCTGTGTGTAGTTGTGAAAGACCAGAAGTAAAATTAAGGGGATGCTGACTTCAACTTAAAAAAAATATAAATATTAAAAAAATTACATTAATTCAAACTTATTATTACTTTTTATACTAATTCCTATGCTAAAAAAAATAATAATTTTTATTTTATTTTTTTAATTCTTTGGGTACAGGTCTAATTTCATCCATGCTTTATTGGAAGAAAGTCGGTAGAAAAAATATAGAAATCACAATAAAAAAAATTATGATATTGAAATTAAGTTCAAATAAGAAAAGGAAATATTAAGATATGAGGTGAAAAGAAAAAGATTTGTTAGAAATATATGAGTAAAATTTAAATTTTATAAATGATATCAATATTAATTAAAAAGAAAACAAATTGTGACTACTTGGATTCAAAACCAAGTTTCCACCACCACAACATGGAATTCTAACAAGCAAACTACAACAGCATTCCCGTATTGATTGAAAAACCTCAAGTGGGAATAGGAATAAGTTTTGAAAATTTTAAATTTTTTTGGAGGGAGTTTTTAAACCAAAGGTATTAATGATAAGATGGTGAGGTGTCCTTTATGTATTGGTGGGTTATATTTTTAAATCTTAATTAAAACTTTTGGCGGGAAAATTTTTTTCATGGGAAATCGTGTTGGGGATAACCCTTGGGGTTATCCCCCAACCAAACAAAGCCCGAAGGCTCAAATACTGCTTTCATACTTAACCCCAATTGTGGACCACTAATGTCCACTGTTAAACGCATTGTTTTCAGACCCATATTTTTGAAAAAATAACAAAAAAAATTAGTGAAATAGAAAGTTTGAATTCAAAGCTTGATGATAGTTTTTTTAAGAGGAAATTATCTATAGGTCTCTGGCACTGTTTCCAGTGACCTTAAAGTCAAAACCACTCACACAACACTAAATAATAAACAAACACCCCCAAGGACCTCAAGACAATTAGGGCACTATTCCAGGAACCAATAGTGAATTATCTATTTTTATTTTGTAAACTAAAAAAATGAAAATATGATGAGAGATCTTCATTTTTTTCTCCACTTTCTAGATTAAAGTTTTTGCTAATGATCCCATATGTTATAATATATATGTATATAAAATCTACATGAAAACAAAACATTTTTTATTTTTAGATATTTGATATAATTATTTATATTTTGGTATTCTTTACGTGTAGTTGGCATGGAGCTGATGTCTGAATTTATATCTTAAGATTTTTTTTTTTTTTTTGGAAAATATGAATAAGCCGTAGATGGCAGTTTAACCAAAATGCACCAAAACAAACTATTAAAAACCAAGGTTGTCATACCCGGCCCGGGGCATTGACCCGGCCAAGCCCAGGGGTCAGGGGTCAAGGGTTCAACCGGGGTTCAACCGGGGTTGAACCGGGGTCAATAATAAAATATTAAAAATAATTAATAATAATTATTAATAATAAAATATGATATAAAACAAAATTATAATAATAAAAATATGATTGATTAACTTAATTTGATATTTATATTTAGTACATGCCCAAAGCAAACGCATACTAAACAAAACAAATTAATCAAAAATATTAAAATACACAATTAAAATATAATCATAGTTACTAAGTATACAAATACAATTTTTTTAAGCCCATTTCATTTTGGGCCTTATTATGGACTTGTTTTCAAAAGTATTGGTTTCAAATATTCAAAGACTTGGAAGTATTTAGTCCCACATTGCTTATGGATAAAACTTTCACTCGCTTTAAATATGGTTTCATTCTACCAACCAATAGACCTTGTTGGTGAAAAGGCTCTCTCACGTGCGCACGCAGGGGGGTGCAAATGTCGGATTCGGGTTGCCTTGGACGTATGAAATTCATGTGCGGGTGCATGGTGCGCACACGAATGCCGCCTCAATTTGAAGCTCTCCGTGCTCCCAAGGTTTTTGTTTATTATTTATTTTTCACTTCCATAAAAAAATTAAAAAAAAACAATAAGTTTTTCCTCTACAGGTTCACTGGGTGGGCCGCCGGGTCCCAATCCAACCTACCGGGCGTTGACGCGTGGCGGCCGGGTCTCGTGCCCCCGCCATGGGGTCCAACTCGGCCCAGCCCATCCTCCGGTTCCCGATTTTTCCAGTTCAGCCGTAGAGCCGGACCGTCCGCAAACCATGTTAAAACAATTCAAAAACTAATACTCCACCAGCCTACCATGATGACCTATTAGTGCTTGGGTTTCTTTACTAAGAGGTGAGCTTCGATCTTCGTGGACAAGTTCTAAGATTGAATCTTTTCTCTTGCAAAGTGTGAGTGTAATTGTGTTTAACGGGTTCTGTTGCCCATTCTTGACTTCTTTTTGGAGACGTTTGTCATCTTTGTCAGATTAAAAAAACTAAACTGATACTCATCTAACTTCTCAACTCATCTCAAAATATACACTAGTATGAAAATAATGCAAAGATAATATATATGATTGGCGGGCTTTCGAGTTGGATTTTTCTTGTTGATAACATTGATTGATAGCAACGATCAAGTAAAAAAGGAAAAATAAATAATCAGAGAGGCAAGAATGATTTAGTCCTTTGAGTCACTTTAAATGTAATATTTATGTGGCACATGGTCCAGCAAGATTTGGGATGCCACCAGACTCACAACAATCCCCAGTCTTAATAAGGCATCTATTACCCCAGCCTCAATAGTTGATGAGTCTTCTGTTGATTGAATTGTGGCTCTGTATTTTGACTCTGCATGCACGTCCTTGACACTTTATTTGAATACTTTGGTCATACTTTATTTGAATGCGTTCTTCACGAGTGAGGTTTTGCTGATGGGACTTGAAAGAATATGTATTTTATGGTTGACTTAGGATTCATTTAATATCATTTTATTTTATTTTTGTATGATTCACATGGACAGCTACCCGAGTTGACAGGCAATTCCAGGATTTGTTAATCTTGGTTTGTTACCGAGCTGTGGTCTTTTTTTCGCTTTAGTTACCGAATTTCAATATTTTTTTTATACTAGAAATCAATTTCATTTCACCAAGAAAGTATCCATAGAATTTTGACCATTTTAATCCTACATGGCCACGGAATTTCCATGTTGGATGCCACATCCCCCACACCTTTGGTCTTTTTTCAAAAACTCCTTTCTTCTTATTTCTTTTTCACCAGAGAGAGGACGTGACAGAGAAGATTCTCTCTTCTCTGATCTCAAATAGGCAATAAGCATAAGATTTTCTCTTCTTTGATCTCGAATTGGATATTTTTTTAATATATTTTATTATTGAATTTTTTAATAGTATTTTTGGGTTGTAGTTGTAGAGGATGGCGTCTTCTTTGAGGAACTGAACAAGGTCCTCATGAGAGCGTTGGCTCGGGATGGCTACTCCGGCGTTGAGGTCTGTGTCACCCCAATGCGCACCTAGATCATCATCCGCGCCACCCGCACACAGAAGGTCCTTGGTAATCTCTTGTTTCCCTCCACAGATCCGATTTCTAGGAATTTTGTGTTTTTGGTCTTTATTGGATTCGATCTTCAGATATCGGTTCTCTAAAGACCTCCTAAAGACCTTGGACATTGGAAAAGAGTGGTTTTGATTCCTTCTTTAAAAACAAGTTTTTGTCTTTTGGTAGGTTTTCTAGGTTGTCAGTTGTTAAGAACTAGATTTTTGTTGTTTTCAAGTGAGAAGGGGAGGAAGATTAGGAAGTTGATCTTGATCGTCCAAAAAAGATTCAACTTTTTGGATAACTACGTCGAGCTCTATACTGAGAAGGTGAATAACAAAGGTCTCTGTGCTATTGCACAAGCTGAGTCCCTTCACTATAAGCTTCTTGGGGGGCTTGTTGTTCCGAGGTTTGTATTTCTTCTTCTTCTTTTGGGATAACCTTGCGCTTCTTGCTTATTCGAGATCAGAGAAGAGAGAACCCTCTCTGTCACGCCCTCTCTCAGGTGAATAAGAAAAAAGAAAGGAGTTTTCATAAAGGGACCAAAGGTGTGGGTGATGTGGCATCTAACGTGGAGATCTCGGCGGCCACGTAGGATTGAAATGGTCAGAATCCCATGGGTACCCTCCCGGTGAAACAAATTTGATTTCTGTTAACAAAAAGAAACAAATTGAAATTTAGTAACCAAAGTGAAAAAACGTTATAGTTCGGTAACCTACCAAGATTTTTACTCGATTTGTTAATGATGAATTATGAATAGGTCGAATTAATTACAACTAAATTAAAAATTCATAGTTTAATTGATAAAGTTAAAAGTTCATAAACTAATTAAAAATCTAATTGAATGATATTATTAAAATTAAATTTATTTTTTTCAGTTTATTTGACTTAAAAAAAAAATAGATAAACCATATTCATTAGAAATTAAGGGGACTCATAAAAGAGCTAGTAGTATAACTTATAGGATTACATAAGGTAGTTACATCAGTAGTTCCTACCGGTCCTCTGGAGGATTTTCTGTGTTTATGGTTGCCTTGTTTGATTGTCCCCTTTCTCGAAATTCACTTTCGGGTCTCACGATGACTACTCCTTGAAGGTCAAGCTCCACTTCATAATGGTTTGAACTGTCTGCATTTTTAGTTTCTTGGTTGCATGTGTTGGCAAAAAAACTGGAAAATTGAGATTAGCAAGACAAGAAACAAAATCAAAAGACTGTAATAAAGGAATAAGTTTATCAAACAAATTGTCATGCCGTGGTTGTCCACTGCCTTAAAAGCTATTTTGGCAGACCCTTGGTGCAAGTCTGAACGCTAGTCACTCCCCAAGGTTAACAGAGCCTTCTCCAGACGTGTGTACTCACGACAGGAAAATTGGAAATCAGTCAAGAAATAACCCAGAGAAAAGAAAAGGAAAAGGTATATGAAAGAATAGGAAGCATTGAGAAAACAGAGATGACAACCTTTTGAAGTTTGAGTTTTTCCTCCTAGTCAAATGCAGTAGCCCCACTCATATGATGACTTTCAGATATGAATGTGCCCACCCAAGGAAAACTAAATTAGCAGAAATAAAGGAGAAAGAACCAATAGTGGGAGAGAGGAGGAACCAAAAAATTGAAACTGAATTCAATGGCAAAAATTAAAGAAATTAGGCCCAAAAAGATAATTGGGACAAAAAGATAAATGCGCTCATCAAAAAGAGTTGATGCCATTTCCAACAATCCCCCACAAATGACATGCAAACAACAAGAAGTTATGGGTATAGACAGGGTCAATTATTTAAGCATCAATATTTTCTAATTAAATTGACATATAGTGAAGTGAGGCAACAAACAAATCCATAAAGTGAAGTACTCTTGAACTTAATGTACATTGTTTAAGACCCCCATAGTACATATCAAACCCTTAGACTTAAAAGATCCCCGCGATACAAATAATAGTGCTATTACAAGGCCATGCGCATACCTTGAGACTCATGAGTGCTGTAGGAAAACATCCCAAAGTCTTCCATAGGAGGTGGCCAAATCCCCACACTCACGTAGGTGAATCCATCAAGTGTGTCTCTATAGCAGCACCACAGAAGGCTATGGATCCATTAAGAGCAACTGTATGCGCAACCTCAACAAAAATCAATGAACCCATCAAATCTGTCTCAATTGCACCACACACCAAAAGGGTTATGGTTTCATACAAGAGCCAATGACTCAGTCACATACTAATCATAAGGATGGAAAAATTTTAAGCATCAATGTGGTTTCGTTTGACCTCAAAAAAAGGTATCTACCACAATTCTGCTTAAACATAGGGCTTAAGACCTATCCCTCTTGAGGAATCCAAAACCAATTTCCTGGTTAGACCTTTAATAAGAGGGTTAGCCAAATTTCTTTCAGATTTTACGTAATCCAACGAGATAACACCATTCCTCAGCATCTGTTTAACCGCACTATGTCTTATGCGAACATGCCTCCTCTTACCATTATAGACACTATTCTTGGCAATTCTAATAGTTGCCTAAGAATCACAATGAAGAGAGACTGGAACATTCGATCTTCCCCACAAAGGCACATCTTCCAGTAGATTCCTCAACCATTCTACCTCTTGACCTGCTAACTCAAGGGCGATAAATTCAGACTCCATAGTAGAGCGAGCAATACATGTCTGTTTAGCAGGTTTCCAAGAAATGGCTCCTTCACCAAAGGTGAAAACATAACCACTAGTATAACTCACTTCATCGTTATCAGACACCTAGTTAGCATCACAAGATACCTCCAAAACGGCAGGAAACTTGCTAAAGTGCAAACCCCAACCCATGGTTCCTTTCAAATATTTAAGCAAACAATAAAGTGCATTCCAATGTTCATTACTAGGATTGTGAGTGTAACGACTCAACCTACTAACTGCATAGGCTATGTCAGGACGAGTATAGTTCATGAGAAACATCACACTACCTATGATTTTTGCAAATTCAAATTGAGATACACTATCACCTTTATTCTTTTTAAGGTGTATACTAGGATCATAGGGAGTTCTTACATGCAACACATCAAAGCAGTTGAATCTTTTCAACATTTTCTCTATAAAATGAGATTGACACATTGAGAAACCATGTTCTGTTTTTGCTACTTTAACCCCAAAAATCACATCAACTTCTCCTAAATCTTTCATATCAAACTGAGAGGACAAAACCCTCTTGGTTTCGTTGACCACATTAAAATTAGAACAAAAGATTAACATGTCATCCACATAGAGACATATAATCACACAATCTGATCCAAACATTTTCGAGTAAAGACATGAATCAAAGGCATTGACAACATATCCATTGGTAACTAAAATGTGATAAAACTTCTAATACCACTATTTGGAGCTTGTTTAAGACCATACAAGGGCTTTCTAAGTTTACACACTTTATTCTCTTGACCAGTAAACACAAAACCCTCAAGTTGCTCCATATATATCTCTTACTCTAAAGTCACCATTTAAAAATTTTGTTTTTAAATCCATTTGATGCACAACTAAATTATAGATAGCAGCTATAGCAACTAGAGTTCTAATGGTAGCAATTTTAGTCACAGGAGAATAAGTGTCAAAATAATCAATGTCCTTTCTTTGGGTATAACCTACTACTATGAGCCTAGCCTTGAATTTATCAATGGTACCATCAGGCCTCAATTTTTTCCTAAATATATATCCATTTACATTTAATTGGTTTACACCCCTAAGGCAAGTCTACTAAATCCCAGGTATGATTCGTCAAAATAGAATCTAGCTCACTTTTTATAACATCTTTCCAAAAGCTAGGATCTATAGATGTTACCACCTCTTTATAAGTTTTTGAGTCTTTATCAATCAAGAAAGCAGAGACCACATGTTCATTTATTTCATCAGAATTTTCAATCAAGAAGGCAATAATTAAATCTGGTCCAAAACTTTTTTCAGTTCTTCACCTTTTACTACATCTAAGTTCATCAACATGCTTATTTTCATTAGAAGAAGAGCTAGGCAAAGACAGAGGTACACAAGCAACATTTGTAGAAACAGAGTCATTGCTAGCACTAGATTTCTTTAAAGGACACACATGTTCAAAAAATTCTGCATCCCAAGATTTAGAAATGCAACTATCTTTTAAGGACACAAATCTATAAACAATAGAATTTTGAGCATAGCCAATAAACACAACATCATAGGTTTTAGGTCCTATAGCAGTCCTCTTAGGAGGAGGTAAACTAACTTTAGCAAGGCACCCCCACACTTTTAGAAATTTTAGATTAGGAGCAAATCCTTTCCATAACTCATAGGGGGTTTTATCTAACCTTTTATGAGGAACCCTATTAAGAATATAAAAAGCAGAAAGAACAGCTTCCCTCCCACATGTTATCAGCTAAACTTGAGCTTATAAGCATAATATTCAGCATATTTTTAGGAGTTCTATTTTTCCTCTCAGCTATACCATTCTGTTGGGGTGTATTGGGGGCACTGTGTTCATGGATAATCCCATTCTTTTAACAAAATTCCTTAAGGTAAGTAGTATATTCCCCTCCTCTATCTGACCTAACCCTTTTTATTTTTGTATCCAATTGATTTTCCACTTTTGTCTTATATTTCAATTTTCAAGAACATTTCCTCAGCCTCATCTTTTGCCCTTAGGAGGTAAACTCTAGTATATCCAGAAAAGTTATCTATAAAAGTCACATAATATTTTTTTTTCCTCCCTTACTAATTCTGTTTTTGAAATCAGCCAAATCTATATGGATCAATTCTAAAAGTTGTCTTCCTATTTTCAACAAATTTAAAGGATTTCTTGGCATATTTAGCTTCTACACAAGCAGAGCATTAAGAAAACTCAATCACATTCACAGCAGGAATCAAGTTTAGTTTTTAAGTCTTTTAATAGAAGCAATGTTTACATGACTAAGTCTACCATGCCATAAATTAACAGATTCAACAATATAAGCAGAAGCAAAAGAACTACCATTGGCAATGTTCAATACAAAGAGACCCTCATTCGAATATTCCTTCCCCAGGAATTCCAAATTTTTGGTAAGAACTACTTTATTAGCCTCTAACACAACTTTCATACCAACCCTATTCGGTAAAGCACTAGAAACTAAATTTCTACGCAGAGAAGGAACATAAAGCACAATGTTTAAAGCTAAAGTTTTTCCAGAAGTGAGTTAAGGGAAGATCTTCCCTTTACCGAGGACTACGCTTTGGTTGCCCATGTAGATGCACTCTCCATCTGTAGCATCTTCAAGGCCATGGAACAGGTCCTTGATGGCGCAGAAGTGTCTAGAAGAACCCAATCAGACTTGTTCTCAACCATATTTTCTTCAACAACCATTACAGCAATGACTTTATCTGATTCACAAGGTTCGCTTGATTTACAGCTTTACCATTAGGTTTTTCATTAGTCTTTTGTCGTCCACGACATTGGTAGCATTGATAAGTGTAAAATCCACACAAATTATGGAGTAATTAAATGCTTGATTAGGTACTAATTATTTTTAGACAAGTAAGGGCCTAGTTCAAAATTTAATTAAAGAATGGGACCCAAATGAAAATGGGCATTCATGAATATATATTGGCTAAGAGGAGCATTAAGTGCATGATTAGATGGATTGGTACACTATATATATATATATATATATATATATATAAACGGATTAGCTATTTAACACATTAGAAGCATGATTAATGTTAAGGGGATATCATACAATATATTATATAATATAATAGGATATATTATCTTATATAATATAAAATAATATCTTATATTATATATGTATATAAAGATATGCATATATATATTTCATATGGTTGGCTAGGCTTTAAAAGCATGAATTGATGGTGATGTGGCTGAGAGAAGCTTTAAAGGCATGATTGATGGCCTAAATGGATGAATACACCATGAATATAGAAGGGAGTTAATATAATCAAGAGGGTGACGTACGTGCATGACTTGACTTAGCTGTAAAAGAACACCCCAATAGGAACAGTGGAAATAAATATTTTTTTTAGATAACTAATATTAACATTTGTCCTTAGATGAAATTAAGAAATAAATCAAGGGTTTATTTACAAATGAGAGAGAGAAAATGTGCAATTAAGAAATTAAGAAGGTTTATATGCAAAATGGAGTTGATTGGAAACCTTGGTAAATTAATAAACCAAGTGTGACAAAATGAGAGAAATAAAACATAGGGCTAAATTGCAAATAAAATAACTTTAATTCATCATGAGATTTGATAAGAATTCAAGGTTGTGAATGAAAAGAATTTTAATTACAAGATTAAATGAGGTAATGAAGGTTGAGAGGCAAAATGATCATTTTGCCCATCAAGCCAACACTTAGCAATTTAAGTGAAATGAGAGAATTAAAAGTTAATTCTCTCTCTCACTCCCTCTCGCTCGTATGGGCAAGGGCATAAAAACACTGTAGCAGTTTGAGGATTTTGGAGGAATACTCATCAATCCTTTACATTGAGCTTGAATTGAAAGTAAGGATTGGTTGGGTAGTAGATTTAATTCACTTGATCTCCATTTGGAGTCTAATATGCATGATTATGAACTTGAATCCATTCATTAGATCTTGGAGAAGAAAATTGAAGGAAATCGAGGTAAAGCCCTGGAATACGAAATTTGGAGCTTGAATCTTTAAGAGGTACGCTCAACACTACGTTAGAAGCATTTGGATGATTTCAAGTCGAGTATTCATGCATTTTATATCATTGGTTCATGAATTGATGAATGTGAACCATTCATGGGATTTCAATGGACGAAATCATGTATAAATGGG
Source organism: Dioscorea zingiberensis (assembly GCA_026586065.1). Classification (NCBI taxonomy): domain Eukaryota; kingdom Viridiplantae; phylum Streptophyta; class Magnoliopsida; order Dioscoreales; family Dioscoreaceae; genus Dioscorea; species Dioscorea zingiberensis. The sequence continues at coordinate 59,879,156 of CM048820.1, read as the reverse complement.
TGAAAATGGATGTAGAACAATGTATAAGAAGTTTAGGATTGAATTATAGATTATAGAGCCTGATTTGGGAGAAGGAATAATTCTTGGATTAACTGTAGCACTACAGATTTTCGTGGGTTTTCAATTTGGAAAGTTGAACTCTTACTCTCTTCATGGTTTATTAAGGACTATGGCAAGTATGAAACCTATTGAGCTTGATAGAACCCTTGGATGATAAATTGGGCTTACATGATTTTATTCCATGGATTTTATTTGATTCATCTCCCATGTTCCTATGGCTAGAGGTTGAACTCCAAATAAAGGAATTCTGCAGGAAGCATTGTAGCACCTGCAGAACATCGATTTTATTCCATTTTATTATGGGCTCTGTAGAGTTGATAACGAGACCAATTCTAGGGGCAATGAAAGATAATATTGGAAATATAACATGTTAGAAATTTGGGAAAGAATGGTGAAGATTTGGAACTTCAATTTGAAGTTCCGAGTTCAAGTTTTATGCAGTTACTATAGCTACCAAAATAAGGAGTGAACTATAAACTCCAATGTTTTCAAAAAGACTCGGAATTCGATTCCGATAGTCCCGATAGTTTGGGGGTATATTTAAACTAATGAAAATGGTGCAGGCAGGTGTCTAAGAGTCTGGATCTATCGGTTATAAATAAAAAGCTGACATTTTAGTAAATTCACAATTAGGGTATTTAAATTCACGCAATTCATCCAGATGTTTATGTAATGTTATGTGAAGAATATTTACCATGTCTAGGACGTGGTAAGGTGGTAGAGGACCAGAATGGAAGACTCAAACCCGAGTAGGCATTATAAGTGAAAAAGGTAGGCTCTCGCACGGGGGTTGTGAGTATTCCTTCCTCCTACCGTACTTATGAATTTTGTGCTCTTATTTCCTTGAGATGTTTCCTATACATATTCGAGTTGAGTATCCTCATATGTATTGGCTTTACGTCTCGAGGAGATATGTGTTTCCATGTTTTCTTATACGTATTTCAATTGAGTCGCTCCTTAAATACATATTGGCTTCCGATCTTTAGGAGATCACTGATTATTATATATTCAAGATGTTGCTGCCTTGGATATATATATATATATGTATACCTGTTGTTAGGTATTCGTACTGGCAATCTCTTACGTACAGGCATGATACATCGGACGGAGACTCAGTCAGAGAGTGTATTTTCTGGCCATGTATACATGATTGATATAGCTCTATCCGGTGTAGATCGGAGACGATATCTGGAGGATATCGTACGATACTGTAGGTATCTTAGTATCATATATGTCAGGAGATTGAGTACATCTGTGAATTTATTCACATCCCAGAGACATGTTATTTGCTTGTGATTTTGTTTCACTCGCTTGTTTGCACTTTCTTTATTCCATTTCTTGTTTATGGTTTTCGCCATATTTATTGATTTATTTGCGATCCTACTGGGCCTTTCTTTGGCTCATGCACTTGGTTGCTCTTTTTTTCCCAGGTGACAATGAGTAGCTAGGAGCGGGACTCAGGAGGGAGCTTCAGCGGGACAGCCTAGAAGTGTCGGGGATATTTTGAGCTGAGGTTTGCGGGCCTCTATTACTTTTTGAGTGAGAGTTGTATCATTCAGGACCTGCTAGGGTCTTGTATAAACCTTGTATCTATATTTTTCACTGATTTATATTATTTTAACTCTGTATTAATTATCTGCTTATATTATTGAGCCTTGTGTGCTTTTGGGGTGATCCTATAAGTACGCGGTGTCTGTCGCGTGCCCCGAGGCCCGGGACCCAGGTTCGAGGCGTGACAGTACCTCTCTCTTTTCCTCTCTTTAGCCTAGATAGATGAATGGAAGGCTGGGAACTAAAGTAGAAAGGCAAGAACGGCTTAGATTTGGAAGTAAATCAACAAGTTGGAAATGAGCAACATGGGGATATTATGGTCTGATTTGCAAAAGAGCTTTGACGGACGCTCATGATAGAGACGTGTGAGAGAGAGGGGTAAGCTCCTCTTCTTTTCTGAGGGTCAACGATCCACCGTCCAGCAGAAGATCAGATGAATACGAGACAACACGAACTAGGGCATTCCTTCGTTACCGGCCATTAAGCGCGTGTCTTATCCCGGGATCTGCCGTACTAAGCTGCCGAATTCTCTGTTCACGCTCGACAGAGAATAGACAAGTTATCCCGTTACCATAAACTGCTATAGTGCCTTGAGCCCACCCCGGTTGGCCTCCGTCAAAGCTTAAAGGAGCCAGAACCCAAAGGAGCACCACCACCCCTCTTCCAGCCAAGATGAGACATTAGAGTAACCCACCAGACCTCGTAGGCAGGAGGAAAAGAGCCACGACCACCCACCAAGGCCTAGCTCGCGCCCCACCTTCGGAGAACTCCGACCGAGTGCCGGTCGCGACGGAGAGCGTGTGCAGGCCTACAAATGATAACCCTACCGGAGAGAGGACTGCCAACTCTGGACTGTAATCTCTAGCGTTCCCTGGAGGACAACGGAGTGCTTCCATAAAGCATGATGCAATGAACCACAATCATCTCGGAGACCCTGGAACCCGTACAGCACCGGCGAAGCCTTGCAACCTTCTCGAGGTCAGTGGCGATGATAATATGCATCATAATTTAATTACGTGGGTTGCATGCAAGCATGAATGAAGGCTTAGTGTTGATTTCATCTCCAGCACCTTGCAAGATGTCAAGGATGATTAATTTACTAAGGCAGAGGAGTGCTTGAAGATATGAGTTGACTCTGTGCTTTATTTATTCTCCTTATTAGCCACTTAGACCAGCAACATGCTAAGTGTAAAGGAAAGAGATCACCCTCAAGAGCTGTGAGCATACAAGTATGCATGAGCTTTGGGTTCTTGGGACCTATAGACACAAGTGGTGTGCAGTGTGAGTGAGTGATGAACACACACCGTGGGGGGCAAATGAGTCATAACTTCATATAACTAGTTATGCATGGAAGTTAAATTAAGGGATTTAATTATTGAAGAAAACATGAGTGTTATGTGATTGGCAGGGTATTGAGCGGGATCATGATTAAAGGCTAGATGAGTTAAGAATTAATGAAAAGGAAAATAGATTTACTTGTTATAAATGGCCACCTGTATGCAGAAATGAAGCTAGTGAGAGTGTGTAAATCCTTAGTCTCACTATAACATGTGTGATGAGTCACTAATATTATTTGGATAATCTTAGTGGGTTAATGGGCTTATGGACCATATAGAGGCAAAGTGGCCTATGGCCCAAGTGGGGGGCTTAGTCAAGTTATTAAGCAAACTTTACAATTCACAAATATTTATACGGGATATGTTCAATGACCAAATACTGACTTGATATTGAGGATCACATAGGGGAAAGACACCAGACAACCATTAGATACTTATACCCTCACAGGTAAGTGCCTTTGGCTCTCACCTTTATCATGTTGATGTTTAATCTCATGTTTGTGCATTTCCCAATCATTTGTTGATTATTCCCGTGGTTTGTTGATGCCATGTATGCTTATTTGTTGTCTTTTATTATTGCTTCCTTGATTTCTTGCTTACTTGACTTGTTGGAGTATTACCTTGTTGATTGCATGCTTGTGCATGTGTGTGTGGTTATATGATGTTTCTTTTCCATTTGATATGTGTTACTCTTGTGGAATCTTTCGCCCGGATCAATAGAGCGTGGGGGCTCCTGTGGAGCGTTCGGTGTTGCAGATACCCTGGCGCTCTGATGGTTCCATGCCAGGGGGAGGATACTCTTGCCGTCCACCTATTAGTGGGATGATACACTGGTCGTGTCGACATGTATGAGAGGTAGTGCTACCGATTCTGACCAAGGGTCGATACCAGCTCAGACTGATGATTGACCGAGGGATACTTTGAGAATCTTCTTTGGGTTGCTCCTTTAGGGCTTCAAGGCCGTAGTAGTGACTAGGAGTCCCTACCGTTATTTATCTTTGTGGTGGGTGTGAGACTCTTAGGTGTTGGTTGACGTGGGGTGTGACCCCACTTGCTTAGTTTAGTTATGTGATTGATTTGCTTACTTATCCTCTGCTTATACATGACTTGTTTATGATCCCTACGGGGGTGCTTACTGAGCTTTCCTTCCGAAAGCTCATACACTTGTTCTCACTCCTTTTCAAATCCCGCGGACTAGCGAAATCGAGCTACATGAGCTGTGTATAGGGCATAGGGATTGTTGTTGAGGTTGGCTACATTTGATTTCAGCATTGTGAGTGAGGACACTTTTGGTTTTGTCCATGTGGACCAACTATGTACTTGACATTATAGGGTGCCTGGACCCTTAGGATTTATCTTTCGCTGATATTCCTCTGGCTTTATATTTATGCTTTTATTATTCCGCAGCATATGTGTTATTGCTTTATGATCACTTAGGCCTTAAATCCGAGTGGGGCCCGTCTCTGCTTGGGTACGGCCGGTCTGCTCACGTGCCCGAGGCTAGGGATTTTGGGGTCGGAGCGTGACAGATTAAAGTGGTAGTAGAGAAGCAAGCGGATAAATGACAACCTAGGTTCCCTAGTGACTTAGTTAAATAGAATGGACTGAGTGTGGGACGGGATGGACTAGGAGTTTGAACAACTAATGACGTTTTTGTCTGGCAGCCAACGATGTCCGACTCCGAGGAGAGTTCTCACGGGATGGAGGTAGTCCAAGAGAACTCCGTTCTACTAGAGCTGGAGCACCACAGGCATGTACCCGATAAATCACCTCTAGGTCTGCAACAGGCCGAGGAGCGGCAGCCGGACCATGAGCAGCAGCCGGCCCAGGGGCGACAACAGAGGCGCGAGATTACTTTGGGCTCATCCACCGCTTGATTGACCATTCGATAGGACTACACCAGATAATGGTATGGTGCATGGAGAGGATGGAAGTACATGAGGCACTAATGATGCAGCACACTGGACATATGGACCAGTGTATGCGACAAATGGACAAGGCCTATAAGAGGAGGCCCCGACTAGCGGGTAACGCGCGGGAATATCGTAGGAGCCTCACGGTCTGTCACGCCCCGAACCCGGTCCTGGTCCCGGGCCCCTCGAGCACATGACAGACCGGCCGCACCTGGACCAGGGACAAGCCCTGGCCCGAATGTAAGGCCTGAGTGTTATATCAACCTTATTACAAGCATACAGTATAACAACAATACTAATAACATATCATATAATAAGCGGAAGCATGAAAGGGTTTTACATAACCTAATAACAAACCACGATACACATCGTGTCTCAAATACAAATACCCTACAGGGTTCAAATACCTCACACACAATAAAAGGTAAACATAACCCTCCTCTATGGCGCTACAAATCTCGCCGGGGTATAGAAAAGTCTCGAAGTCCGCACACAACTCCCTCCTGGTCTGCGCCTGATACTCCTTTACTCCTCTTGATCTGCAAGGAGTAACAACTGGGTATCTGAGCCAACTAACTATGGCTCAGTGGGGACCACATACAAATCTCATGCATAAAGAAATATAAAAACAATAAGCAGCCCATAAATATGAACATAGGGCCCACGGAACAAAACATTAACAATATAGATATACATTAACTGGCCAGGCGGCCCAAAATATCTATAAACACTGGATCCGCGATCCAAAATACCAAAAGCGTGCCAAAAGCACACGGGTGCCATCCAAGGCGCACACCTTTGCCGACCACTGAGTGACTACTCGGTTCACGGCCCTTACCAGCCCCCGCGAAGCTTGCTCAATCCCTCAGTGTGGCCCCCGGCTAGTCACCCCGTCGGGTGGAGCTCACTGGCCCATGTAGTCACACGTCCTGACCCTCGAACCCACAGTAGGCCGAGTCTACACGACTCTCAACACTCAGTGCAATTCGAGTCTGACTCCAATCCCAATATAGATCACGTCATCTCTCGAATCCTGATCCCGGGTGGAACGAATCCACTCCCCATATCGAGTCGAGCCTCAAAAAACTAAAGTAATAGTCACGTATAATGGAAATACATTTGCATACATTCACAGATGAAATAATCATACCTTTTGAAAAAGATCTTTACATGCAAGGTTTAAAGAAAGCACATACCGTGCGTTTTTCCATATAATTACCCACCTGATACTAAATCCTGCTCTAGTCCTCAACGTGCCTGAATGATCCATGCCAGGATCTAGATAACATAGTATATAATCATCACTTCCCGTATATTCATAACATAGAAATACACTACTTGTATTAATTGGAATTACAAATCAGAATTTCTGTCAACTATGTGCAGTCCGAAAGAACCACTCATATCTTTCAATCTGTGAGTCAGATCTTATTGATCCAGAATATGTTGGAAAGCCCTTTTCATGACCTTTCTAACGATAGATTATACACCCCAATTGGATGCATAAAAGGGACCAAAATGGCCCACGCAATCTAACTGATGGGATTTCACAGTTTCAGCAGCTGCTACAATAACTAAGAAAACCCCAGACTTAAAACCTTAAATTGAAGCTCAGAAACTTCCTCATTCTTCCCCAAACTTCTAGTACATTAAACTTCTAATATTATCTTTCATTTCCCCCAAAATTGGGCTCGTTATCAACTCCACAGTGCCCATAATAAAATGGAATAAAATAGGCGTTCTACTGTGCTACAGTGTTTCCTGCATCCTACACTAAAAATTTCTATTCAAACTCTAGTCCTCTCACCCTTCTAATGGTCATGGATTCTCTATAAGTTTACACCTGCAGGTCTGTCATTCAATTATGGGAAACTACTCACCATATAACTTGCAATTTAATATGGAAATTCTATTTACCATGGTACCTGGACATGGTTTCCAAAATGTTAAGAGATAGATGTACAATCTTTTGATCACATATTTAAAGTCACAACACTTAGTAGATTTCTCAACAAAAATCTCTAGGACATAACATATACTCAAACTAATTGAAACCAATAGTAACAGTTTCATAATCTCTAGTTTACTTATTCATACAAGCATGTTTTAGAAAGATGGTACTCCAAGTATTGGTTCATCAACAATACCAATCTTGTTAACCTCAACTACATGGAGGTTCTCAGGAGCAATCTATCAAACACTTGACATGCAGATCTTCTTTCTCTCCCACTACATGGCATCATGCAACTAAATTCTTTCGATTATACAAATCATACATTCTCATGATGAATTTATACTCCTACGATTTAAAGAAACCCCATAACTTCCTTAACATGCATTTTAAATTGACAGGATTCCCCCAACTCATCACATTGGATTCATATAACATGTGAAGTTCCTCACCAGGCCTGCGGTGAGTCCCCAACAATTTCTCCAAATTCTTTAATGGTGTTGATCGGCTACCGCCCGCTTGAGCTTCTCCCCACCTTCAACACTTATGAATAACTTCACAGCATAAAATGTCTAGCAAGGAGGGAATCGTTAAGATAGAGGTGATGTTAAAAGGCTTTCAAATAACACCAAATTGATATCACTTGTCTCTGCCCACCTTTTTTTTTTTGACCAAATGAGCAAACTGGCTAGGCCAGCAGCTGATAAGAATCATCAAACTGACAGGCTAGGCCAAATTGATATCACTTGTATCTGCCCACCTTTGATCTGAACTTCACACAATTTGTTCCTCTCTCTCAGTTTATCAGCCACACCGCGATGCTCTCAGTCCTACCGCTCACCGTGGCTCGGTCGCTAGAGACGGAGGGAAGAAGAAGGAAGAGGGTTGTGATCTCTCCTCCTCCGTTGCTCTTAAGAAGAAAGCTCCCGGTCGCTATTGATTCACGAGGATGCAATCGCCATTGCTGTTGGTTCACGTGGTGGAGAAGAGGTGCCCGACCGAGATCCAAAATTCTCTGGTACGAAGGAAGCTTTTCTCTATTTACCCTTTGACCTCTTCTGTTAAGATAGTTAGGTTAAACTTAATTGATTAACTCTTAATCAATTCCAACCCCTATAACGGATCATCTTAAGTATTATTCAATCCCCCAACTTTATTTAATTTCCATACACTTCCCTTTATTTGTAAATAAATCCTTGGCTCATCTCTTTATTGTAAGAAGGCTTGTATTTAAGCAAATAAACCCTTGGTTTATTTCTTAATCTCCCTTATTGTTGAGATTTGCAATTAAGCCCTCATTTTTACTCCAGATCTTTTGAGAGGCATGTTTTTTTTTTATTTACATGATTTATGGACTTCCGTTTTACAAATTAGCCCCTCACTTAAGTATAAATTCAGGACAGACCCGTCAATCAAACATCTAACCAACGGGAATTTTATTAAACACATAAAATTCCAAACAAGAACAGTACCCGGAATTTACAGTTCAGGCTGGCATCAAATGCGTCGCGTCACCGGCACGGAGCAATCATATAGTGAGATGCCCTTACTATAGGGGCCCCATTTCGATGCGATTAATACTGCGGCGAGAGAGATGCCTCCATTTGTGGAAACTATGGACACCCATAACAGAGTATCAAGGCGACCCCAGTTGTTGTTTGTGTTGCAGTAGTCCCTATCACCTCATGATGTTTTGTCCCAAGGACCCTCCGGGATCAGGTATGGGTAGGCTGCCACCAGAACAGGGAAGCCCTCCATTCGCTTAGAACGAGGAGTATACCCTGGAGACGTCATAGGGACCAGACTGATTATTTTTTGTACTGATGTCAATACTTACCCTAGATATTATAGCAGTCCTACAAACTATATATGTTGTATGAACTGCTTTTGTTGTGAGGAATCTTATTTTGCTCATCTTAATATCAGTGTTTGAGGAATCTCGCTATGTTGTGTGGCATGAATGATGATGTTTAAACTCCATCTTATTAATACTTCACAGGTAGGATAAGGCGTGGTGGAGGACGACGGGGACGACCCCGACGAGTCGAGGTACCCCCGCCTCCAGCAGGGGAGGTACTCCCACCTCCTGAGGAGATGGAGGTTGAGCAAGAACAGCCTGCTCAGTCTAATGTTGCAGGGCCTCAAGCGGGAGGCCCATACCCGAAGGGGGAGGTACCCCCCATCACCATGCTTGAGTTGATGAGGGAGATGCACACCCTCATCAAAGAGCAGATACAGCAGTAGGTGCCAAACCTCCTCCTGTTGCGTCGACCACACCAGCCACACCAGTCACCGGTAAGAGTTTGCTTGGGGAGATCAGGAGGTCATCTCCTCAACCGTTTGTGGGAGTTGCCAACCCTTAGGAGGCAAAGCTCTGGATTAGGGAGCTGGAGAAGGCCTTTGAGTATGTCCAGACAGATGAGGCCGGGAAAGTCAAGACCGCTGCCTACCTATTATAAGGTGGCGCAGAGGATTGGTACCTCGGGGAGGTACGGACCAGGAAAAAAGGACCCTTCAGGACATGGGAGGAATTCAAGGAAGCCTTCTATGCGAAATACTTTTCTCAGGGACGCCTGGTGCAGATGGAGCAGCAATTTACCCATCTTATCTAGGGTGGGATGACTGTGGAGCAGTATGAGGCAGAGTTTGACCGTCTAGCTAGTTTTGTCCCCGACATGGTGCAGACCGAGGTCGTCAGAGTGCGGAGATTTGTGTGGGGCCTCCGGCCGTCACTCAAGAAGATCGTATATGGGTTCATGTGCACCAGCTACTCTAAGGCGGTGGCCAGAGCCAAATACATCGAAGCCTCTTGCCAGGGAGATCCATAGGGGCCACCCTAGAAGGAAAAGAAGGACAAGGGCCTAGGTCCCAACAACAGCCAGTCGTCCGGAAAGAGTGCGTGGCGATCAAGGTCTGAGTATAAGTCGCGGCCATACAGTAGATCCTCCAGATCATCAGCCGCCTCTGGAGGTAGAGGTTCTTCTGACAGTATATCCCAACCGATCCGATGTTAGACTTGTGGGGGGCCCCACAAGAGGGCTCAGTGTCCGAGCATCACCAAGGGTTGCTTCATCTGTGGCAGCCTTGAGCACTGGAGGGTGCAGTGCCCACAGGCCCAGGCTGGGCAGGCGGCAGATGGAGGCCTTGAGAGCTCACGAGAGGTCATGGGGGCCTCGAAATAGTCCGCACTCGAGGCGGGGGTAGCATGGAGGAGATAGGAAAGGGAAGACAACTTCGGTAGCCTTCCTTTGAGTCATGTGGACACGTGAGAGGCCACTGACCCATGGACGAGTCTATCACCTCACCACCGAAGAGGCGCAGGCATCACCCAGCGTCGTCGCAGGTACTATTGCAGTTAGTTCCATTTATGCCTGCACTTTGTTTGATTCTGGTGCCACACATTTATTTATTTCTACACTATTTACACGTAGACACTCGCTACCAGTGGTAGAGTTATCATACCAGCTGAGTGTAGACACCTCGATAGGGGCGGCCAGATTAGTGAGCAAGATAGCGCCAACATGTATCATAGTGATTGAAGGCCAGGAGCTACCGGCCAATCTACATGTGATGGACATGAGAGATTATGACGTTATCTTGGGGATGGATTAGCTATTTTTTGTATACGCGGTGGTAGATTATCGCGGAAAGAAAGCACACTTTAGGATACCCCATGATGAGGAATTAATCTTCCATGGCAGCAGGAACTATTCTTTGGTGAGAGAGATTTCAGCCGTTCAAGCGCCGAGGCTTCTTGATGATGGATGCGTGGGATACCCGGCCTCAATGTCTGAGGCTAAGAAGAGAAGTAGCCCCGTCATTGCACACGTTTCAGTGGTGAGCGAGTACCCAGATGTGTTTCTTGAGGATCTGACGAGTTTACCTCCAGAGAGAGAGCTAGAATTCTCTATTGAGTTGGTTCCTAGTATGGCCCCTGTGTCTAGGGTCTCGTTTAGGATGGCACCCGCAAAGCTGAGGGAGCTGAAGAAGCAGTTGGAGGAACTGCTGGAGAAGGGTTTTATTCGACAGAGTATGTCACCTTGGGAAGCTCCAGTGTTGTTTGTCAAGAAGAAGGATGGGTCTTTAAGGCTGTGCATTGACTATAGGGAGCTGAATAAGGTGAGGGTTAAGAATAAGTATCCATTGCCGAGGATAGATGATCTCATGGATCAATTGCAAGGGGCACAAGTGTTCTCGAAGATTGATTTGAGATCCGGGTACTACCTAGTACAGATCAGAGAGGACGATGTCCCGAAGAGTGCCTTTTGGACTAGATATGTGCACTATGAGTTTTTGGTAATGCCGTTTGGGCTTACCAATGCCTCGGCCGTGTGTATGGATTTGATGAAATGGGTGTTCAGGAGATATTTGGACCAATTCGTAGTGGTCTTTATTGATGACATACTTATCTATTCCCGCAGTCGCCAGGCACACGTTGAGCACTTGAGTATAGTGTTGGAGATTCTGAGGCAACATCAGCTTCATTCTATGTTCTCTAGGTATGTATTCTGGTTGGACAACGTGGCTTTCTTGGGGCATATTATTAGTGGTACTGGAGTATTGGTGGACCCCAAGAAGATCGAGCCAGTAGTTGATTGGAGGAGACTGACACCGTCAGGGAGATACGGAGCTTCTTGGGATTAGCCATGTATTATCAAAGATTCGTTGAGAGCTTCTCCCGTATGGCAGCACCCCTAACGAGGCTGACCAGGAAGGGGGCTCGATTTTTGTGGATCAAGGTATGTGAGAGGAGCTTCCTGGAGCTGAAGCACAGATTAGTATCCGCACCAATCCTTGCCTAACCACAAAGTGGGTGTGGGTACACGGTCTGTAATAATGCTTGTAAAATACGCTTGGGGTGTGTGTAGGATGGGCGAGTTATTCCCTATGCCTCACGTCAGTTGAAACCATATGAGGAGAACTACCCCACACACGACCTAGAGCTAACTTGTGATGCGTGTTTTTGAAGATCTGGAGGCACTTCTTATACTATGTACCGTGTGAGGTGTACACTAATCACAAGAGCCTCAAATACATCTTCACTCAGAAGGAGTTGAACATGAGACAATGACGCTGGTGGGAGTTAATCAAGAACTATGATATGAGTATTCATTACCACCCGGGCAAGGCTAACGTGGTGGCAAATGCCTTGAGCAGAAAGTCCAACTACTAGATCGCCGCACTTTTGACATCGCAGAGGCCCTTGTTGGAGGACATGAGAAGGTTGGAGTTGGAGATTATTTTGCCAGATATGGAGGTCAGTATGGCAAGTTTGTGCATACGACCTTCCTTGTTGGAGAGGATTCAGGAGGCCCAGCCCCGAGATAGGAGACTACGGGAGATCTTAGGCAAGGTCAAGCAGGGTGAGTCGACACATTTTCATATCGATGAAGATGACACACTCAGATATGGTGACCGAGTATACGTACCCAATGTTCTAGAGCTGAAGAAAAACATACGCGAGGAAGCTCACTACTCGAGCTGCGTGATCCATCCTGGGGGGACCAAGATGTATCGAGGTTTGAAGGACCATTTTTGCTAGAATGACATGAAGAAGCAGATCACAAGATTTGTAGCACGGTGCCTTACCTGTCAACAGGTGAAGGTAGAGAATTAGAGGCTAGCGGGAGCTCTGACCCTTACCCATTCCTGAGTAGAAGTGGGAGCATATCAACATGGATTTTGTGATAGGGCTACCCAACACTTAGAGGGGACATAAGTCAGCATGGGTGATAGTGGACCGACTGACTAAGTCGGCATATTTTATACCTCTGAGGATAGGAACTACATTAGAGCAACTGGCCTGGTTGTATATCGATGAGATTGTCCAACTACATGGAGTGTTGGTGCCGATCACCTCAGATCGAGAAACCCGATTTATCTCGAGCTTCTGGGAGAGCTTGCACCAAGCCCTGGGCACCCATATGGCATTTAGTACAACTTTCCATCCTCAGACAGATGACCAGTTAGAGAAGACCATTCAGATCTTAGAGGACATGTTGAGGGCATGTGTCTTGGACTTCACATACGAGTGGGACAAGCGTCCGTACCTAGCAGAATTCACCTACAACAACAATTACCAGGCGAGTATTCAGATAGCACCTTATGAGGCTCTGTATGGGAGGAAATGCTAATCACCAATTTGTTGGGGAAACATAGGCGAGCGAAAACACGAGGATCCAAACTTCATCCAATGGACTGAGGAGCATGTCAGGATGATCCAAGAGAGGCTAAGGGTTGCTCGGAGCTACCAGAAGAGTTATGTTGATCGGAGCCGCTCTGAGTTTGAGTTCCAGGATGGCGATGCGGTGTTCTTGAGAGTATCACCCATGAAGGGAGTCATGAGGTTTGGGAAGCGTGGGAAGCTTTCCCCATGCTACTTTGAGGTCACGGAGCGGGTAGGAACTGTGGCCTACAGATTGGCTCTGCCCCCGGAATTGGCCCAGGTCCATAATGTGTTCCACATATCCATACTGAGGAGATACTTCCGCGATGACTCTCACATAATCCAGCATAGCCTGGTAGAGATTCATGAGGATATGTCCTACGAGGAGCGACCAATGGAGATATTGGGTCACGAGAAGCGGCGGTTGAGGAGTAGAGTCATCCCTTTTGTCAAGGTGAGGTGGAGCAATCACTCGGATCAAGAAGCAACCTGGGAACGGGAAGAAGATATGAGGGAGCGTTACCTAGAGTTATTTTACCTTTGAATGATGTGTGTTAGGAAGAAATTTCAAGGACGAAACTTTTGTAAGGGAGGAGGATTGTAAAATCCACACAAATTATGGAGTAATTAAATGCTTGATTAGGCACTAATTTTTTTTAGTCAAATAAGGGCCTAGTTCGAAATTTAATTAAAGGATAGGACCCAAATGAAAATGGGCATTCATGAATATATATATATATATATATATATATATATATATATATATATATATATATATATATATATATATACAGGAATGACAAGGTAAGGTTGGCCGGAAACACTGTTTATTTACGGTCGCCTCCCATTTGGCCACTTGGAGCATGTTTGAAGAATTTCCAACCTTATTGATGGAAAGAACATCGAAAAATAAGCTAGCATGTTAATTTTCATACAATTTGGTAACTTGTAGGGCCTTCATCTTAATGTGTGAAAATTTATAGAAATCTTATTGGTTCAAAATTTCACCCGTTAAGATGAAGACCTTACAAGTTCTCAAATTGTATTAAAATTGACATGCTAGCTTATTTTTCCATGTTCTTTCCATACATAAGGTTGTATTTCCTCAAAACACTGTAACTGGGCCAAAATGAGGCGATCACACTTACACAGTTGTAAGGCCAGCCACAAAGTATCAGCCCCGTGTGTGTATATATATATATATATATATATATATATATATATATATATATATATATATATATATATATATAAGGTAAGGTCAGCAGTAATCATTGTTCATTTGCGGTCGCCTCCCATTTGGCCACGTGGAGCATGTTTGAAAGATTTCCAACCTTATGGATGAAAAGAACATCGAAAAATAAGGTAGATGTCAATTTTCATACAATTTGGGAACTTGTAGGGTTTTTATCTTAACGGGTGAAAATTTATAGAAATCTTACCTGTTCAAAATTTCACCCGTTAAGATGAAGACCCTACAAGCTCCCAAATTGTATGAAAATTGACATGCTATCTTATTTTTCGATGTTCTTTCCATCCATATGGTTGGATTTTCTCAAAATACTGTGCAAGTGGGCTAAAAAGAGGTGACCGCACTATATCATTACCCTATATATATATATATATATATATATATATATATATATATATATATATATACATGACCGTACCAATGTCGCTCTGTCAAAAGCAAGATCCGGCTCAATATCTAACATACGTAGGTCCTTAGACACCACCTCTCTCCACGTAATCCTAGGCCTACCTCTACCCCTCTTCTTACCTTCTACAACTAAACTATCACATTTTCGAACTGGAGCACCTAGGGGTCTCCGACGTACGTGTCCAAACCATCTTAAACGTCATTCTCGTATTTTATCTTCAATTGGTGCAACATGCACCTTCTGTCGGATGTGTTTATTTCTAATCTTGTCGAATCTTGTATGACCACTCATCCATCTTAACATCCTCATTTCGGCCATATTCATCTTATGCATATGTTGAACTTTAGTTGCCCAACACTCGCTCCCGTATAGCATGGCCTGTCTAGCTGCCGTCTTATAAAATTTTTCCTTTATTTTGTTAGGCATCTTTTTATCACATAACACCCACGTGGCACTTCTTTATTTCAACCATCCAGCTTTGATTCTATGGGTTATATTTTCATCGATCATCCCATCATTCTGGAAAATGGAACCTAAATACCTAAAATGGTTAACCTTAGGCACTACCACCCCCCTAGTTTCACTTCTCCTTCATCTCTCCTACTTAGACTAAAATGACAGTACATGTATTCAGTCTTACTTCTACTTAACCTAAAGCCTTTACTTTCTAAAGTATTTCTCCATAATTCTAGATTTTTATTTCTTCATCTCTAGTCTCATCCACTAGGACAACATCATCCGCAAACAACATACACCATGGGATGCCATCTTGGATATAACTAGTTAATTCATCCATTACTAGGGTAAACAAGTATGGGCTCAAGGCCGATCCCTGATGTAGACCCACTGTTATAGGAAACTCCTCCGTATCACCTCCTACTATTCTTACACTTGTAACCGCTCCCTCATACATATCCTTAATAATATTTATATATTTTACATGAATGTTTTTCCTTTCCAATACTGATCAAAGGACTTGTCTTGGTACCCTATCATATGCTTTCTCTAGGTCAATAAAAACCATATGGAGATCCTTCTTCTTTTTTTGGTAGATCTCCATCAAGTTTCTTAATAGAAAAATGGCTTCTGTTGTGGATCTACCTGGCATAAAACCAAATTGGTTCTCTGACACCTTCATGCTATACCTGAGTCAATGCTCTATTACCCTCTCCCAGAGTTTCATCGTATGACTCATTAACTTAATACCATGGTAGTTGGTGCAATTTTGAATATCTCCCTTATTCTTATAAATAGGAACCAAAATGCTCTTTTTTCAGTCGTCTGGCATTTTCCCCCCTTTTAGGATAGAGTTGTAGAGTTTGGTTAACCACTCTACCACTGCTTCTCCAAGGCACTTCCAAACTTCAATCAGGATACCATCTGGGCCACAAGCTTTTCCAACCTTCATTTTTCCCAGTGCATCGTTGACTTCGCTAGGCCTGATCTTACGTGTATAGCTAAAGTTCC
Source organism: Dioscorea zingiberensis (assembly GCA_026586065.1). Lineage (NCBI taxonomy): Eukaryota > Viridiplantae > Streptophyta > Magnoliopsida > Dioscoreales > Dioscoreaceae > Dioscorea > Dioscorea zingiberensis. The sequence continues at coordinate 59,863,050 of CM048820.1, read as the reverse complement.
TTTCTATCGTTGATGCATAAAAATCCATAAAGTTATCCTCATGACTTGCATTGAACAAGTGATCAAAGTAGTTTCTCGATCTCTCCTTAATTTCCTTATCTCCTGTCAAGACCTGTTGAGACTCATCCCTAATGCACTTGATTTGGTTTAAGTCTTTCCCTTTTTTTTATTTCTTAGCCTTGCTATCTTGTATACTTCTTTTTCCCCTTCTCGTGTCCCTAACTTTTGGTATAAATCAGCTAGGGATTTACCTCAGGCCTCGCTAACCTCTTTCTTGGCCTCCTTTTTGTCTTTTTATACTTTTCAAAGACTTCTCCATCCTCAGCTGTGGGTAATTTCTTATACCAATATCTTTTCTCTTTAATAGCCTTTTGAACCTCTTCATTCCACCACCATGATTCCTGTGGTCGAGGTCTCAGTCCCTTAGAGACCCCTAGGAGCTCACCTCATATTTTCTCAATACGATTCGACATCTCCTTTCCTAAGGTGTTTGCATCATCTTTCACATTTGTGCCTCCTTCCCATATTTTATTCTTAAATGCTAATTGGTTGGTTCCTTTTAACGCCCACCATCTAATCCTACTTTGCTTAACCCTCCTTTCTATTTTTACTATACCCATTTTACTATTTAGAAAAATATTTTAAATATTTCCAACCATATGGATGGAAAGATCATCAAAAAACAAGCGAGAATGTCCATTTTCATATAATTTGGTGACTGTTTGGTCCTCCCACATAACGGTTGAAATTCTGAAATTCTAAACTGTTGAAATTTTTATAAAATTTCAACCATTAAGTGGGAGGACCAAACAGTCACCAAATTATATGAAAATGGACATACTAACTTGTTTTTTGATGATCTTCCCATCCGTACGGTTGGAAATACTTAAAACATTCTCTAAATGGTAAAATGGAGCCGGCTTCACCTAAAGATAGGTGGAGTCAGCTCCATGCAAGTGCTTCCCCTATGATCTACCCATACAATTGACAAAATTGACAATTCCAATCCCAAACACAAAATATTAATTTTTTTTTCAAAAAAAATCAAAATATCTAGTCGGATGATAACTCACTGACTGCTCGCCAAAATTTCTCCACATTTCAATACCAAAAAGAGCCATACCCAAAAATTATACCAAAGCCAAAGAATCTCTTGGTCGAGTGGCATTGGTCCCTTATATAAGAGATTCATCACCCGAAAAGACCCGGGTTGAACGTCCGATATGCAAGGTGAGGATGCAAGGCGTGGGCTGGTGCCCATGCACGCACACGAGTTTTCTCTGTGTTGGATTGGTAGCCTCTGCTGGTAAAATAAATACATGTTGTGTAAAACCTTCGGGCGGTAAAATAAGCTGCATTGTGTAAAACCCATGGTAGTCCAATCTCCTGCATTGCCCATTTGATCCATCCCTAAGGGGATTTATTCCCTAGGTTAAAAAAAAAAACCTACACAAAAAAAATCCCCGTACCTATAAGTATCTTTCTTTTTATTATAGGGACAATCACTAGTCCTTTTAACATCAAACGCCTAATTAATTTATGTTGATGCTCTGAATCAAAGGCTCTTGAGATCCACACTCCGGAAGCTCAACTAAGAGAAACTGAAAAGGTTATTGGATGGTGGTTAGAGAAAGAGGAAAACGGGTTGAGCTTGACAACGGCTCCTGAAGCACCACCGTTTGGAGAAGATGCAAAAGTCTGATTGACAGGCTAAGCTCCCTGCAAAGAAAGTCCAGAGGCTTCTGCCCATATCCTTTAATGATCAAGTTAGAGGGGGTGATCGGAGGAGAAGGGTAAGACCTTGATTTTTTTCTTTAAAAAAAAAAAATCAAACTAGAAACTTCAAATAATTTTATATTTTTATAGGGGGTTTTATGAAAAATTGACCATTATTATAATGCTATAAATAAAAAGAGAAAATCCTAGCATCTTTGGTTTTTATTTTCTGCTGTTGGAGACCGTGGCCGAGAGATTGAGGAAATAAAAATAAAAAAAGAGCATCTTTTGCATCCCCATAAGAGTCTTCCTCAGATTTAAGTCTCTAGGTAGATCCAGGTTTGCTTTATATGTACTATTTGATTTTATTTTATTTTAGATATGGATTATTATAGGCATGGATCTAGAATTCTTAGGGTTTTATTTGAGATTAAAAGTTTGAATCAATTAGAGATCATCTCGTTGACATTTAGAGTAAAAAATAGGAACCATTGATAAATTTAGAATTATTTTTTGTCATCTGATCGCATTAAAATAAATTAATCTAGATTCTTCATGTTCTTAAGAATCCATTGAATTTTATTTTAATCCAATCCGATTTTCGGATTGAAAGATACAACTAATCTACTGAAACCTTGCAAAAACCTACAGATCAGAAGTCTCTATAGAACTGGACCATTATTTCTGTGATTTATTTATTTAAAATATTATATTCAGATTCTTCTCTTTTCCATGAATCTAATGAATCTTATTTTATCAAAAACTGATCAGTAGAATGGAAGTTATAAATAAATCTTGAAGTAGGAAAATCTTTGAACGAATTTGATACGTTATGGATATATGAGAGTCTATAAATTGGTGAAAGGAAAATATTCGGTGTCCCTAAGACTTCATTCCCACTCACTATGGGCACTACAAAATTCTAGTAATGTCATTCTGATTGAATAATATGTCGACCGTTTTTATAGATTTGATGAACGTGACTCTCCAACCCTTCCTTGATAGGTTTGTGGTGGTGTTCATATATGATATCTTGGTGTACTCTAGTAGTAATGTACAACATGAGGAGTGCTTGAGGATGGTGTTGATGACGCTAAGGGAGAAGTTGTCGCCAAGCTTTCAAAGTGTGAATTCTGATTTGGTAGGGTGGCTTTTCTTGGTCATGTAGTGACCAATGATGGGATCATTGTAGATCCAATAAAGATAAATGTGATTGTTTATTGGAAGAGGCCAACTAGTGTAACTGAGATTCGCAGCTTTTTAGGCCTAGCTAGTTACTATAGATAGTTTGTTCCATTGACAAGGCTTACTAAGAAAGGAGCAAGGATTCAGTGGTTTGATAAGTGTGAGCAAAGCTTTCAAGAGCTAAAACATCATCTGGTATCAACACCTATACTCACACTACTTTCCCCTAATAGTGGATTCACCATTTTCAGTGACGCTTGCGAGACCGGATTAGGGTGTGTCCTGATGCATAATGGGGAAAAAACGGTGATTTTTGCTTTAAAGATTTGGAGAATTACCCCACTCATGATTTAGAACTTGTTGTGATTTTTTGCTTTGAAGATTTGGAGACATTATCTATATGGTGAAACTTACAAAGTTTTCATGGACGACAAGAGCCTTAAGTACATATTTAACCCCGTTAGCTGAATTTGGTAATCCATCTACCGGGGTTAGATTCGGGAAAGCAATTCGGGAAATTTTATCAGGCTGTATATCATTATTTTTTTAAAAAAAAAAGTCCTTCTATTAAACGTTAAAAAAAACCTTTCCATAAACAAATCCAAACAGGCCTTAATTCACTTTGATGGTTGTTTTATATCATCCACCATATTCTGTTTATCAATTTTGTGGAGACTCTGGAGAGTTGTCAAAATCGAACTAAAAATCACTTCTTATTAAATGCAGCGAGTTATTTATTAATTTAAAAAAACAATAAATTAGCTTCAAAATCTGAAGAGTTCTCACAACTGAATTACAAATCACTTGGTTAAATCATGAAGTTGAACTGTTCCATGGTGGTGATGATGCATTCTATATATTATATTAATCAAAATAGTACCGGACAACAATAATTGCCAATTATAACTTTCGTAAGCAAAATTAGTTAACACATTCTCTCTCAAAACAGAGGTGAAAGATAGAAACATGTATGCAACATGCCTTATGAATAAAAGATAAGTGGCTTATTTAAAATAAAATAAATAAAAAATGAAAAACAATAACTGGCCATCAGATATAGATGGTACTGGTGCTTGTGAGTGGCGCCAAGCCGATGATGACCATACCTGAGCTCCATCGATCTACCACCCAAATAAGATGAACAGCATGCACGCATTAATTCATTTTATTACTATGCAGAACAGAACCAAGTAGATTACCTTATCTGGTCTCCATTTATTAACACAGAAGGTACTTGAGCGACCCAACTCCAATAGTGTTGGATCCAGTGGATCAAGTTCGGGCATCTGTCCACACTGAGCAGTTGAAGGTGGGCAGGAAGCCCATTATGCGGAAGCCCGTGGAGCTCACTGCATCGGAGAATCTCAAGTTTGGTTAGAGATTGAAGAGAGTGGCTTATCTGTTTGAGATTGTTGCAGTCCCGAATGAAGAGCTCACGGAGTGAGGGGAGTTTACAGCTCTCGTCTCCAGTCCATATGTGAAGGTTGGACATGCTTTCCAAATGCATCTTTCTGAGAGATCGGAATGCGCCGCCTTCTCCATCACCGCAAAAGCTGCAATCTATGGTCATCAGGCCGTCCATTCCTTTGATGAAGAGTTGCTCCAGTGCAGGCAGGTGGCCAAGGGGTGGGAGTTGGTTGCATGTCTTGCAGTCGATGAGCTTCACAGTCACAAGGTTGGAGAATGTTGAAGGACTGGCCATCCAAGCTGGAAATGAGTCTCCTGCATAGCCTTTTATCCTCAGCTCCTTGAGGTTCCGATGTGGACTCAACTGCTCAAGAACACTGGCTTCAACTCCAGCTCTGTTCCTCTGACGAAGAGTACTACTACTCCATTGCAGCTCCAACACTTTGAGGCAGCTCTTATCTTTCAAGTTTGCTAGTTGAGATTCACGGGGATCTCCAACACAATCAAGATTTGAAATGCAAAGATCTCCACGAAGATTGGAAAGAATCCCAATTCACTCACCCGACAATGTTTTTTTCTTTGACAGCTTGCCACAAATCTAGACAATGTTCGAAGGCCTTTTAGTTTGCTCATTCCTCGTGGCATGAATCTCAAAGCACCTGGCTGCGAATCATCATCAAGTTGCAGATCAAGGTAAATAAGCTTATCAAGGTTTTTCAAGCTGCCAGGCAACTCACTAAGCTCATAACAGTTGGCAAGTCCCAGGGTCTGAAGGAAGTAAAGTTCTCCAACTGAATCTGGCAACTTCTTGATCCTTGTGTTCCTAAGAGAAAGATACCTCAAGTGTTTCAAACCTCCAATGGATTCAGGCAGCTCTTCAATGTTGGTGTTGCTCAAGTCTAATGATCGCAATCGCAGCAGCTTTGTAAGCGCCACTCCCACCAGATTCAGCATATTCATGTTTTGCTGACTGATTAGCAGAAGAGAATACAAGCAAACGTTTGCGTCATAAATTGAGTTTAGATTATTTGGATTGGCAATGAAAGAAACATGGCGAATCCGGTGGCTGATGGTACTGCTGCCTTGATCCGCCACACAGCACTCGCCATCAGCCATCAATAGAGCTGTGCTATGAATCCAATGGTACATAACATATGTCTGCTGTGTCTTCCAGTAGTCGAAATACTGCAAGTAATCAAAGAGAGACCAATTGAACATATAATCAAAGATTTCACAGCCTGCTTCTTCACTGGAAACAATGTCTTGAGCCATCCACAGCTGGATTAGCATCTCCTTCTTCAAGTGAAAACCAGGAGGGAATGTAGAACAGTATGCAAAGCACCTCCTAATGTGAGCGGGTATGGTCTTGGAGATCTCACGATGTATGTGCTTGCTCGCCTTATCCTCCAAACTGTTGATGTTATCCCAGTGATCATGTCCTTCAGCTTTGCGGCTCGAGCTACTGCTGAAACTCTTGACAGCCATAGGCAAACCTCTGCATTTCTCCACAGTCCTATCTTTCAACCTGGGATCAGCTGGATGTACACCAACAAAAGCGTTGAACAAATCTCGGCAATCAGCATGAGGCAAAGTGTTCAACTGATAACACACAACATCCCATGTAAAAGGAGCTATACTTCTGCTGCGAGTTGTAACCAGGACTTTGCTCCCGTATGCACCAACACTCAACAGAATATTCAGGTTCTCCCAGTAGTGCTGGTTGTTCTCATCAATGGACATATCATCTAAAACAAACAGATACTTCTTTTCTCGGAGCAAATTTCGGAGCTGCTCCTGAATGGTGTTCAAGTCAAGTGGTTCACATGAATTGCCTGTTAAGGACTCCATCATCGAATAAAAGAGCTTCTTAACATCAGAATCCCTAGGTGTATGAACCCATTTCTTCACATGGAATCGATTGGCAAGTACCCTCTGATCATTAAAGACCATCTTGGCGAGTGTCGTCTTGCCCACACCGGCCATACCGTGTATGGAGATCACATCAAACTTTGGCCGATTGAGATCAGTACTACTATGTTCGACAGAAATCAAGTTTAAGATGGTCTGCAAATCATCTTTCCGGCCAAAAACCAACTCAGGCAGAAAGCAATCAGTCTGCAGCGAATTCTCCCCCGAGTCCCAATATTCATTTCTCAACCCAGCTCTTCTCGGCAAGTTTAAGTGTGTTTGGCTTTCATTATTTATATCATTGAGTTTCTTCTGTATGCCTCTCAACCTATCTGAAGCCTTCTGTTTGAATTTTTCACGACGGAGACTAAGGATGGAGAGCTGTTGTCTTAACCCCGAGAAGTGTACATGATTTACTCGCTGTATTTCATATGCAATCTCTGTTAGAAGGCCATGTAGTTTTGGGCCTTCTTTTGGGTTTTCAAAACATTTATTTGTTTAATTTTCTTTTATTATTGTCCGTGACTGTTGGTTGTTGGGATTCCAACTAATTTTACCGTTCCTCTTTCCCAACGGATTTTACCGTTCCTCTTTCCCAACAATCGCTGATTTTCTTCGACAACCAAATGGTGCTTTTCTTCATTGTTTTTGAACTGATGCTTCTATTCATTGTTCTGATATTGAACTGATGCTTCCAACTGTTGTGTCCATTTGGATTGCATGTTATAAAAGGAACCTTACCTTTCCCATTTGAGATATAAAAATTCATTCTTCTTTCTTCTTCCTCCTATTGCATCCTTCTTCTTTCTCTCTTCTTCTAATGGAGCAAAATCAAAGAGCACTCGCTGTTCTCAATTCGAGTGCACGAATCTGAGAACTGAGGACTGTTGTATCCTGGGAGAACATCGCCACTGTGTCCTGCTGCACCGAGTGATCCACTCAGAGGAGGCGAAATTGTTCTTAAGGTCAGTGTACCCTTGCACGCCTCAGTCACCTTCATAGCATCATCTTCATCAAACAATTTCCAACAATCTTAAGAACAAATTTTTGGATGCTGCTATGAAGGTATGTTAAAAATCTACCAATCTGAGAGAACTTTCTTATGTTGGTCGGTTGAGATATCTCAGTATCTGTGAAAACTTTTAGTTTAATTTTTGATTTTATATGGAGTAATGATATCAACTTTATCAAATAGAATTTTGAAGTGATTAATCACCATTAAATTTGTCTGAGATCACCGGTGGTTATCAATTAGTAGGAAAGTTTACTTGTTTCAATCATAAATTAATATTACTCTCAATCTGTTGCATACTTTAGGTGTATTTAATTACACAGCTAATGAAACTATACAATAGGATAACCAAATGTGGAAAAGCCATCCTAACAAGGATTAATATTTTCTAGAAGTAATCAATTTATGATAGGAGGCTTAGTGAGTACCAGCTGTGTTAGGCAAAGAGATCAAGATCTTGAGATTTGGTTTTTATCTTAGCAGTTTAGATAAGTGGTTATTATTTTATCTGATAAATGAATTGTTACTTGGTTATTTTATTTTATAGATGGGTTGTTATCTAGTTATTTTATATAGGGTTGTTATCTAATGTTAGTTGGATTGTTATTTACTTTGAATATTAGATAAGGTTTGAGATTGAGGACTAAACTTTGTCATTTTCTTTTATTGGTAATTTTGGTGATAAGCTGGGTGAAGACTAATAATTGCTTGTTTGATAATCTTTGTATTTGAATGCTAAATATGTATGTCATTTAACAACATCCATAGAATTTTTTAAGATTCCTTCTTTAACAAAAGATGATAATCAATAAGCAAGAAGAAAAATAGCGGATACAGTAAGGAATAATGAATAGTGGAGTCTTTCACTGTTGATCTTGATCTTTGATTGAGAGTGAGTATATTTTGCACCATAAGTTAGTATGAACTAGAGTTTCCCATTCTTTTGATGTGTGAGATCCTATAACCTATTTAATGGTATCAATTTTTCTAACTTAATTTGATTATCCTAGTGTAGGATGATAAAAATTCTAATTCCTTGTAGCTTAAAATGTTTATAAATAAATAAATAAACTCTCATTTCTCTTCTTAAATAAATGGATAAGCTAATGGAATTACTTGTTCTCATTAATTAGTATTAATAAACCAGCACTCAATACTATCAACATCACATCAAGTAGCATTCCAGATTAGACTTGCTTTTGTCTGAGTATTAATTTTTAACTTGCATTCCAACTGGACGCATCCCTTCCTAAGAATTAGAGTAGGCTTGTTGTCATAGGTGTTGTCCTCATTTATTAGTCTGGTAAATATATGTTGAATGTTCATTGAAATAGAAGGGTGATATGAAGTTGGACTTGAATACATTGGAAAATGATGTTTTGTTGGGCAAGACACTGCAGATATGATTGATTAAATTCTAGGGTATGATTACTTACAATCTGAGTTGAATTATGCAACGACTGATGTCTTTGTTTTTTGATATTAAATATTGAATGAATGAGATTTTTGACCAAAATTTATTCATGCAAGTCAGTTGAGCAAGTAAACCTGGATTTATTATTTTTATTTCATGAAATTCATATCATATTTGTCTCTTTCTTTCTACTGGACAATCTTTATGGATCACGTGAAGTGTAGTATGGATCCTTGAATTTGTATAAACATGAAATGGATCTACTAGTCTAACTTTATTATGCACAAAGTATACTAGTCTGCACTGATTGGTTGAAAAATAAAAAATAAAATAAATAAATAAATTGTTTGTCTTTTAGTTATCAGATGTAAGAGGAAGACTAACAAAGATTATTTGAAGCCCACATTTGTGAACTAACTAAACAATTATAATATGTGGGAGGGAAACCTTGCAAAGAGTAAAATGGAAAGCCTTGATTGTTAGATCAAACCATTGAAATTGATCCCTCATTTTAGTGGTTTCAAATATATATCCTTGCGTTGCATTGTGATTCTTTGATGCCCAAAATTATGAGCCTAGAAATTTTTGAGGATTACTGTGATTCTGATGAGTATGTAAAAATTTCATATTTTGTTGGAGCATGGTACATTGTAGACTATCATATAAGACATGAAATCTTGACGTCAATGTGGACTTTATTGCTCTTGGTATCAATGTTGTTACATAGATGTGGTGTCTCAAAACAGGTCAGATGATTGTGAATAGGCCCTTGAACAATTTAGTTTTGAGGAACATTATGCAATTAAAATTTAAGTGCAAATATGAAATATCCTACTTGCACAACAGGAAACTGTAATGCTTCGATGAGTAGTTGTTTCCACTAAGAACCCCTTTGTTTTAACTAGCATTTTTGGCAATCTAATGCGATTGTGATTATGATTCAATCTTTTTTTTTTTTTTTTTGAGCCTTCGACCATTGATTTTTCGGGGATTATAGCTATATAAATGTATCACAATTTTGAAGTGCATGCATAGATATTATAGCCTCCCATGTGGTATATATTCTTGAATATCCTGCAGACCAGTGTTTTTTTTTTTGCAGTGGAAAATGTGATAATGCATATACTCTGGTTTCTTCCAGAACAAGAGTGAGATGATGATGCTTACTTCTTGTAACAGAAACTTAAAACTTGTGACCTGTAGGGTGGAACCCATTTGGCATATCATCATGGAACTATTAAGCTTGTAATATTACTGCAAGTTATTATTGGTTCTCAGTGAACTCTGTTAAACTCATGCTTAAGTTTAATAGTTAACAGTTAATAGTTAATAGTTAATAGTAAATGGTATTGCTATGAACTTAATAATTTCTACGTTCTTAATAGTTTTATTGATAATGTTGTCATGTGGGTAAAGTGGATTTCAGGCTGTGAGCTATGTGTGTAGGAAATGAACACCATAGAATTTCTTTCTTAAATTTTTTTTTTTTTTTAAAAAAAGGGTCCTGGGGATTAAAACTCTTATTGCATGAGTTGCAAAATCAGGTTAGTCCTGATAGGCAGTTATAGTTGCAGGTGTGAAGAAACTAGTACAAAAATTCTAGGAAGATTGGTCACTGATATTTTGATTTGTTCTTATTCTTGTGAAGAATTATTTTTAGAGCTTGTGGAGGTGAACCAACACAATCTGCTTTATATATTTAAGGACCGTATTGGTCTTTCTTGACTTAGTGTTGGTATGGTCTTGAACCTTCATTTATGATGATTGATTATTTGGAGATACCAGCTGAATGAAAAATTATAAGATGTTACTCTTTGGATTATACCGGCTCTTTCGGTTTTAATTCATTGTGATAACATGGCTGCAAAAGGCCGAGCTAAGAGTAAAACATATAATGGCAAGAGTAGGCATATACGCCTAAGCCATAATATTGTGAGGCAATTGCTTAATGATGGAGTGATATCACTAAATCTTGTAAGGTCAGAAGTGAATTTAGCTGATCCTTTAACTAAAGCACTAAGTAGAAAACTAGTGTATGAGACATCGAGGGGAATGGGATTGTTGCCTATAACAAAAATCAACAATGATGGTAACCCAACCTATGTAATTGGTGAACCCAAGAAATAGGTTCATATGGGTAAAAACAAGTCATTGGTTGATTGGAGATACACTATTTATTTTCATCCCTTCCTATGGTGTATAGTGTAATTGCAATGTATAAGGATGAGTCTTTGACTCTTAATGAATTCCATAGTCCATATATTGGATGGTGTGTATAATTGCAATTCACACCTGATGGAATCACCTATATAAGTGTGAAAGTGGGGCCGCTTTCTATGGAAAACTTGGGCAAGTTTTTCTAGAGCACTTATGAATTCCAGGTATTTGGCGCATGGCCGAAAGGTGCCAACCCGATTAGAGTTGCTCAGATTTCTAGAATGTAATGTGGATTATGAGAACCCTGATTTATAATAAGGAACTTTGGTTCATAGAAATTTTATTTCACCAAGTTCCTGTAAGTCACTTCTTATATATCCTAAGGATTAGTTCATAGCCCACAAGGCACTGGTCTTATGCATTATGTTCTTATGCTCCTTTTCTTTAACTACTTTTTGAATATTTTGAAATGGGGGGGATTGTTAGAAGGCCATGTAGTTTTGGGCCTTCTTTTGGGTTTTCAAAACATTTATTTGTTTAATTTTCTTTTATTATTATCCGTGACTGTTGGTTGTTGGGATTCCAACTAATTTTACCGTTCCTCTTTCCCAACAATCGCTGATTTTCTTCGACAACCAAATGGTGCTTTTCTTCATTGTTTTTGAACTGATGCTTCTATTCATTGTTCTGATATTGAACTGATGCTTCCAACTGTTGTGTCCATTTGGATTGCATGTTATAAAAGGAACCTTACCTTTCCCATTTGAGATATAAAAATTCATTCTTTTTTCTTCTTCCTCCTATTGCATCCTTCTTCTTTCTCTCTTCTTCTAATGGAGCAAAATCAAAGAGCACTCGCTGTTCTCAATTCGAGTGCACGAATCTGAGAACTGAGGACTGTTGTATCCTGGGAGAACATCGCCACTGTGTCCTGCTGCACCGAGTGATCCACTCAGAGGAGGCGAAATTGTTCTTAAGGTCAGTGTACCCTTGCACGCCTCAGTCACCTTCATAGCATCATCTTCATCAAACAATTTCCAACAATCTCATCAAGGAGATCATTCACATCGTACACCACCTTTTCCACATGATGCAGCCATTCTTTAGTGGCGCCAGGGATCTCCTCTTGCCTTCTTTCTAATTCTATGCCTTCAACCATAGCCTTGATTGAGAGAAGGAGTCTGAGGAGCTCATCCACTTCATTTGCAAGGTCAAGATCCTGCTTCTTCAGCTCCTCCAGGACAAGAGGAAGAAGTTTTTCTATGAGAACTTCTATGAAAGCACGCACAAAGATCGACAGAAGAGGATCCATTGACGTGTTTCAGCACGAACTAGAGAAAGAGAGAGATTCAGTGTCTGTGTATGTGTGGGTGTTTGATGAATGGAAAACTGGAATGAGGCTACGTGAAAAATATAGGAATATTAATTTTGATAGGAGACGTAGATTGTCTTGTGAAGAATATATATTCTGCCTGCAGTTATGCTTATTTGATATGGTGCTCAATGAAGAAACCCACTTGCTTTGGGTATTTTGATTTCGTCCCATGCCCTCACCTGCATTCATTTTCTTTCAGTTTTTTTTTTTTTTAAAAAAAAAACATATTTTATTTATAACCATTGACATTCATTTTCAAGCAAATTATTCCAATGTTGAATATTTCTTAGTAGGTTGAAAAGTCGGATAAATTTTTTTAATAGGTTACCTAACTATGAATTTATTTTATTTTGAGATCCAAACTTTAATTTGAAACAAAATGGTCGCCTAACTTTAATTTTATTTCACCCTTCTGATTGGGATTAGCTGACGCAGTTGCGGGATTGTGCACGTGGATTATCCACATCAACCCTAAACATTAAAATATTATCTAAAAATAAGTAATTTAAATTAATTACTTTAATTATAATTAAATAACATCATTAAATAAATTAACTAAACCCTAACCTTAAACCCCATCTCCCACCGCCATTCCGGCTCCGATCGCCATCTCCCTCTCCCGCTCTGGTCATCCCCTGCCACTGATCGCCATTGACAGGAGATGGGGAGGAAGATGGAGGAGTTGGAGATAAAGGTGTCGAGCTACTTCTGATGCTCGATCTGGCTGGAGGTGATGCGGTGATCCCGACGCTGGAGATATCTGTGACTAAGGCTGAAACGGGCCGAGCTTGATCGGGCTGAGCCCAGCTTGAATTCGGCTCGAAATAGCCTAGCTCGAGCTCAAGCTCGGCTCGATTTTAATTTCGAAAGCTCGAAATTAAGAACTTAATTATAATTTTTAAATATCAGGTTTAGTTTGAAATTAAAAACTTATTTATAAGTTAATTTTTTTATATTATATATTATATATTAATACTAAATATTAAATATTTTATTCATATATTATAATATTTATTAGTTTTTACTAATTTTAGTAATTTTTATTGATTTTTTTAATAATATTTATATTATATATTAATATATTAATATTAAATTTTGAGCTTTCGAGCTGATCTCGATCGAGCTCGACTCGGCTCGTGCTCGGCTCGAAATTAGTTTCGAGCTCGAAATTGAAGCTCGAGCTCGGCTAGAAAGCTCGAAATTCGAACGAACTTCGAAGCTTTTACTTGAGCCGATCTCGAATACCTACCTAACTTGATCGCTTAATGTTCTATCTGTGACGGAAGGAGATCAACCTTAGTAGCCACAAGCACAAGCTTTGGCAATTTGGAAAGCTTTGGGTTCTTCTTCCCATCTTCCAATGCTCTGAACAAAGACTTCACTGCACGCTTGGGGAATATTGACCCATCAAAGTCCACACAATCAACAACCTCAACAACAACCGGAGCTGCCTCGGCGGGTTTCATCAGCGGCACGGGGAGAGGAGAGAGGAGAGGAGGAGAAGAAGCTCATGGGGATGCGATCGGCGGTGCGGATATTACTAGAGCGGGAGAGAGAGATGGGGCTGATGTGGATAATCTATAAATTAAACTAATTATTTTATTGTAAATAAATAATTAATTTAAATTACTTATTTTTAAATAATATCTTAATAATTGGGGCTGATATGGATAATCCACGTGGACAAGGCGACCACGTCAGCTAATTCCAATCGGAATTTACTGGGTGACTCCTTGGTGAAATAAAATTGAAGTTTGGTGATCATTTTGCTTCAAATTGAAGTTTAAACCCCAAAATGAAATAAGTTCATAGTTAGGTGACTTATCAAAAAATTTACCCTTGAAAAGTCATATAGATACCACATCCTGGGACGAGTCGATGAGGGTGACGAGGCCTTTGAGGATCACACGACAGCTGATCAGAAAAGGATTTGAGGCTTCACCAGCTCAGTTAGAAAATGGTGCCTAATAAAACTTTGTATTCTTTTCATTCTCTGATGACTGAGTTAATTGTAACAAGACTTCTTTAATAATAAATAAAAACGTGATTTATCAACTTTATCAAAAAAATAAAAAATAAAAAGTCATATAGATACCGAGTTTTGATGACTTCTTCTTCCAGAGGTGTCTCTTGGCTTGTAAATACTTATCTTTAGATGAGGATATCCACAAAGGTAGATATATATTGATGTAAGTATTTATTGGTATGTTTGATTGTGTTTGATTAGAATGATAAAGAAAAAATGAGATAAATTAATCTATTTGTGGTTTTATTTTCTTTAATATAATAAATTATATTAATTATTAATAATATTATAATTAAAATATATAAATTATTAATTTAAATTGACTTTTAAAATATAATATTATTGGTTTATAATATTGTATTACATGATATTACTTTTACGTGGTTACATGCCCATATGTCAATGACATATACAGATGTCAATTATTTGTCACGTGTTAGTGATACATCAGCGACATGTGTACAGGCTCACCGAAGGTTCTATCCAAAAGGCCTATTTTGACTTTACATGCAACTAGGGTGAAGTTTTATGGTTTTATAATAGAAAAAATTGTTTTGTGGCCAGAACGTTATAATTCGAGTACTTTTGTGACTATGAGTACAATTTACTTGTTATAATTTGATTGCTATGATCAAATGATAAGTTAAGAATATCGACTAACACTTGATATCCGTTGAAAATTAATATATTATAGTATATAATTATTAATCTTATTACAAAAAGCCTGACAGAATCGTTCTAAACACCATTGGTATGTTTTAGCAAGAGCTAGAAAGAGATGGGATCATACGCGTCGGCCTTGATGAATGGAAGATTAAATGAGACTACTTGAAAAATATGATTTAATGATCAGAGAGCCATGTAAAGACTAGAGAGTGATAAAATTAAAAGATAAACACAAGCTCATCTTTACCTCCTATAGAAGTTTAAGCCCAAAGACGCGGATCTTAGTGGTAATTATAAATTTAATTTTTTTTTTGTTTGATAAAATGGATAAACCACAATTTATTTGTAAATTAATTTAAGAGGACTTCGTTATATTGATCATGCAGTGAGAAATAAAATACATCTAGTAACACTCTCCCTTGCCTAAGATGTTGCCTCTTTTTTCCTCTTTTATCAACCCCATCATACCTGCTTGTGTCGTGACTTGGGTTGGTGGTGGGTCATTCTCAAACACATTGCCACCAGCATCAGCCTACCCTGGCGTATCCAAGGTGAATTCAAGACTACGCTTCACCAGGTTTCCTGTCGTTTCCAACTTGAGCCGTTTTGCCGGAGGGGCTGCATCCAATCAAGAGATAAGGAGGAAAGTAATATCACGAAAAATTCTTGAACAAGCGCGTTGTTTGTCTTGAAAATATCGTCTATTCCTTTCCCCCCAAATACTCCAAGTGATTGCCATCACGGCCAGATCCCGGCCTCCTCAAAGGGTATTGTTCACCCCAGAGAAGGCAACCTTTGTTCCCCAGAGAGCATGTGTCTCGAATCCACTTGTTTGTAGACCAAACATCCTCCCAAAGTGGTTCCAAATTTGCACTACCAAGGGGCATATGGTCAGTAGATGTGTTACTGATTCATCTTCTGTTTCACACAAGTAGCATCTTGTACGTTCCCCCCTCCAATTCCGCTTATGTAAGTTATCGAGTGTGAGGATCCGGTCTTCTTTTACCAACCATGCGAATAATTTGATCTTAAGAGAGCATGGTTGTTTCCAAAACCGGTTCTTTAGGTCACTCCGAATCCCACCGTTCACTCTGAAATGATACATGGATTTCACTGTGAATATTTTGTTAGGTGTGAGTTTTCACTCCCTTGTATCAGCCACGAAGGGGGTAGGATTGAGGTTCAATATTGCTTGTTTAATCAGGTCAAATCCCTCTTGTTCCTTGTTATTGAGTGGCCCCAGTTTTAGGAGTGGTATGCCCCTCTGTAAATTGATTCTTGCTTCTTGGATGGTAAAATATTGTTTGATTGATAGTTCATATATAAAATATAAAATGTAGTACCTCTCCACTAACCCTCCTATTTTATTTTATTTTATTTCTCTTATTGCTAACGGAAAGCGAGTCTTCTTTTTGACTTTAGTATAAGTAGCACAAGTTGCTATACACCCATGTGATGACCTCCCACTCGTATTCTTTCCATTGATTCTTTCAATATTTGGAGCTTCTTAGTTGTTCAAATGTCATCCATAAGGGGCTATTGGTACCAGGTCATCTTCATCAAAAAAAAAAATAAAAGAAATAATAATAATAATAATAATAATAATAATAATAATAATAATAATAATAATAATACAATTCTTGATGACTTTTTTTTTTTTTTTGCTCCTCCACTTGCGGATGATGTAATGTGCAATTGGATTGTGCACGTCACAATAGGAAATTTCGATTATTCCTATCTTGCATCTAGATTGGATCAGTATAGAATTTATATAAGATTCTTTGCACTAATTTATAAGTCATTAGTCTCATATATATATTGGTATTAGTCAATATGTCCCAGGTATGAAATGCAAGAATGTACACATAAGTTGATACTTCCACGAAGCATCCTAAATATCCTACTTACAAATTTCAAATATTTTAAATTTCTTTTAAGCTAAATTACCTATTAGTCCTTGTGAAAGTTTTTCTAATTCATACTTTGGAATAAAATCTTGAATGGTATGCACAATATAGTTAAAAAGAAACCTTAAATACACTATTCATCCCTTGACTTTACCCGATGTTCATTTTCGTTAATGTACTTTAAAAATATTTAATACGGTCTCTGTATTTTGTGTATTTTGTTCAATACAACCCTTGAGGCTGACATGGCAGCACATGTGGCATACGGGTGAATTATAACCTATTTTTCTGATTTTTCTTATTTACATATGACAGTATTTTGCTGATATGGCATGCTGACTTGGCATTTTTAAAAAAATAATAATAAAATAATTTTTAATTAAAATTTAAAAGATGCTGACAAGGCAATTTTTTTAAAAAATAAACAATATAATTAATTGTTTTTAAAAATTATTTATAAAAAAATTAAATAATATGATTAATTTTTTTAAAATTTTTTTAATAATATAATTAATTATTTTTAGAAAAATATTAATTTTTTAATAAATTACTTTTTTTTCAAAATTATATTTTTAAAAATATTTTTTTCAAAAAATATTATTTTACTGATGTGATAGAATAAGTATGCCACGTCAACAAAATACAACCACATGTAAATAAAAAAAATCAGAAAAAAAATTGTATTTCACCCATACACCACATGTGTTGCCACGCCACAATATTGAACAAAATATGCAAAATTTAGAAACCGTATTGAACATTTTTAAAATACAGAGACGAAAATAAACATTTGGGTATAATACATAGATGAATAGTATGTTAAAGCCTTGAAAAAATTACGTGCATCCCTTTAAACATTTTCAATCTAACCAAAAAGTCACTCCAAATTTTCTACTACTTCCACTTAACCAAACAAACCAATCCTTTTTTTGGGATGATTTTATCGGTCTAATTCTCATGAATAAAGTAGAGGTTAAAATTTACAAATAAAACCTTTCTCATATTCTGCCACAAATTGGAATCCCTTGGCCTCTTTGGCATGATCTTTTTAACTTGTGGAATAACTACACAAATGAAATAAAATTAAATGAGAAAATCATGAGATGTTTTTAAAAAATAAGAGATGATAAAAAGCAACCAAAAATCCCTTAAATTAAACTGGCTCCAAACAAAGATTTTCCAAACTTCAAATAGGTTTCTATAAATTTAATTTACATTCTCACCTTTCACCATTTTGGTTAGAGACTGCTTAACTTATAGCTGCATTTTGGAACTCAACTTACAAGGATTCTGCAAACTGAGGACCCCGCAAATCAAGTTCTTGCCTCATTACACGACCCAAGAACCAATCGCTGTTAAATGTCCGCACACCCTTCTTCGCAACAACCAACGCTTCTGCCATATCTTCCTCACATGCCAAGAAGATTGCCCTTGATGGATCCGTAACACTTCCAAGCTTACTAATAACCTGCAAATTTAACATTGGTTGAAATCAATAGTTCATGTTTCAACAGGGAAGTTCTCACATAAGCTCAACCATATGAACTAGTCAATTATTCCTCGATATCAACAATTTACACATTCCACAACAAGACTAACCAAAACCAGCAAGCTGAAATATGATAATAACCTACTTGGTGCTTAAGGTTGTGATCAAGGCACAAATAACGAATATCACTCACGACGTTCAAAAGTATATTCCAAACCAAAGGTAAAATGGGTGAAAAAAGTATCAGCTTCGTCAAGCATACATAATCTTCTATAGTAACATATTCAAGGCATTCTAGTATAGAAGAATCTGATCCAGAACTTTCCGCTTTAAGTGAACTAAAAGCAAATCAGGCACACAAAGATAGATTGATATATATATATATAACAGTAGAACTGATATCAATATAGAAAATATAATTACATATAAATGCATTCAAGTAAAGGCAAGGGCGTGCACAAGCCTCAGCAGAACAATGAGGGCGGGGCCCGCGAACACATGGGCACTGGGGCCACCCGCCAAAACCACTGCTCACACTTCTAGAAATGTGCCCTCACTTGCAAATCGAACCTGAGACCTCTTGGTCGTTGGAATTCTTACGGGGACCGAGATACTAATAGACCACTTGGTCATTGGTAGGAGTTGGAGGACATTACTTGGCTTTCTTTACTGCTTTACTGTAGCAGACAAGGGGCATTATGGGTGCGTTCTACAGTACCGTGGGTTTTTGTACCCACGGACCAACCTTCTATTTTTTGGGTCCAATTAATTCTGTAGTAACACTGTAGCAAATGGCGGCTATTGACTCCATGCGGAACCCAAAACACATACACTAGAACCCCAAAACACTACCCTAAGACCTACACGACAAAATTACTGTAGCATACCGTGGGAACAGTGCCCACGGTATCCTAGAATTCCCCGGCACTATGAAGAGAAGGTATAGAAACTAGGATGACCAAAAGAGCTGTGGACATTTAGGACTAGTTGAAATCTATTGGTCCATTTGGTACCAAAACAATATATTTTTAGAATAAACCAAGGCTAAATATTTGATATCATGGTACTAGTTGATTTGTTTCTTGGATGGCAGAGAATTCAACAGAGCCTTCATGAAGGAATGAGTGGCAGTGGAGTGAATAAAGAAAGATCAGAGAGTAATTCATAATATAGAGGGGTTTTAGGGAAGGGTTTGGCTTTTTCAACCCATGATACTTTAATATATTTTGGAGTTTCCAACTTGTTTTATGGTCTGTAGCAAATATTTGGGATACCTTCTTCATACTTCATCTCTAATTCTCTATCTTTGAGTCACATCATCAGAAACTTTCATACATATGTGGTTTGTAGGCTTTCTCAAAGAAAAGAAAAAGGTTTAAGCGAAGACAATGTGAATTTGAAAGGATATCCTTCATATATATCACTAAACAAATCGTAGGATGGTGATTTGCATGATAATTAAAATAGAAAGAAGGTCAAAATTGGTGGATGTCTTCAGCGCATTCTAACTTGAAAATTCATGCAAGCCAAACTCTATGGCAAAGTAAAACATTTCCATGATTATCAATAGACGCATATGTTCTCTACTTCAAATTTGCTCTCAAATTCAAGTCTTAAACTACCTATACATTATTGATATAAACTAAACATTGTCAATTAAAATTCATGAGCAATTGCATAAAACAAAGAAATGGATCACTGGAACACAAAATAGAAGTGCTAAGAGTTTTACTTGGAAGAACATTTCCATGGACATACAACAGCTATAAATGTATATATACAGGAGAATATCTACATGCATGTATATGTAGGGTGCATAATTTGGATAAAACTTAACCGACCAAACCAACTCAATTCGGTACATTCCATTCAGTCTTTATATTTTATTCAGTTAGCTTGCTTATAGTCACAAAAGAAAGTCACTCTAGAAACCCTAATAAGCTTCAAAGAAAAATTGAATAATGGGATCAACAATGCATAAAAAAATGAAAATTATGTTTCACAGGACAGAAAATAAATAAAATCTTCATATGCACTACCAATAGGAAGTCTGAGGAACAAAGATCACCAGGTCCTTTTTCTAATCATGGATACTAGTATGTATAATACTGCATGAAGGAACCCAGAAATTTACAAATGACAGTTGTAAAACATCGTAAAAAACTATTAATGACCAGGAAAATTTTAGTCCCACTAATTTTTCTCACATAAAATATGTTCTGGACCAGGACAAACAATGTATATGTCTTACAAAAATGCATCATGATGGATTAAATGGCAATCAAGAAATTTACTCAAATGTATGACGAGATTTCATATTCAAGTTGTAAATAAGAAATTATACATATTCCTTGGAGATTCAATTCCAATAGTATAGAGGGTAATTTGGTGCCAATTGTTATAATTGAACTATTATTCATGCGGTTTGTACCTTGTGTAATGACAAACACTTCTGAAATACAACTAACAGTGTATGGGTCAGCTATTCTACCACAACTTAGAAAGTAGATATGATACTCTGATAGAGTAATGCTATTGTTGCATAATAGGTTTCCCAACCAAACTTCTCAAATGAATGATATTTATTAATTTCACCTCAGGATGCACAAAACCACATCTCCAGATTATTACATGGATGACAACTCAGTTGGCAAATGTATTACATGAGAACATTATTCCTCTATGATAATATATAGTCCATACTTTAAACATATAAAACATAAAAAAGAATCTGGAAAGAATTATATATGTACTTCAGTTAATGTTTGATATCCTTGATTCTGATACTATTTTGACAATTTAATTCAATATTGATACCATCTAAATTACCAAACATTAAGGTAATTCTAAAATTATCACGTAAAATGTTCATCCCAGGTTTAAGACATCAGTCTCACAAGTAATTCTGAACCACAAATAACATTAAGATAGCACTAGAAGATAATAGCCACATTGCTTCTAAGTTCTAACTAAATAATTAGAGATATAACAGAGCCATCTGCAACCCTAAGAATGCCACTTGCATCTTCCAGTGCTAGTCAACCGATCAGTGATTATATGCATCACCACTATACTAGCATAGTTCCCTTTGTCTTCATGTTAATAACCAGATTTGCCATATGTCATATCTTAAATACTACAATCCAGACTCATTTTTCAACCAAAACCACATAGTTAACAGTTATAGAACTTACTCAGGTACAGGGTAGGGGGAGCTGATTATAGCCTCCCTAAGCAGAAGGAAGTTTTTCCAATAAACTAGGCAGGCATCTAATTGGGCATAAGCCATCCAAAACAAAATTTAACATTATAAAAATAATTTCTTGAGAGGGTTCATATTTTGGAAATTTCGATGTTGAAAATAACGAACAGACAATCAGTATGAAGCAATTGCAAGGCAAATTGACCAATTCTAAAGCAGATCTTTCTTCCATGGAATTTTTTTTTGCTATCATGCTTCTGATTTCAAAGTATCAAACCATGCAAAAACATTAATGGAAAAAGAAGAATTGCCTAACCCACAAATTAATAAAATGTGGGATATATCCATTCTAAGTCTGTTAAAGTATATACTTACATGCCCTCCGGCAGACTTGATAATTGCTGAAAGGATGTTAATGGAAGGTTGGATATGCCTTGCAAGACACAGATGATATCCATTAAACAAGGAACATGGGTTTGCTTTTGCTCTTAATACAGCATCCTTAAGTTTACACTTGTATTTTGACAAGTAATCTTCATCTTCCAAAATGAAATGCTCTTCACCTTGGACGTAATGTAAAAAAAAAAAAAGAAAATGACTTAGTACACAAGCCTTTTGTAAATGACTTTCCACTGTTGAGCCCAGCAAGTGGTAACTAGCATCAACTAAACACTAATATGGCAAAATAAATAAATAAATAAAATAATTGTAAAATTGTAGAAACACCAACTCACCTAAAAACTTGCCTTCCCTGAAACTTGCCTTCAGCCAGTTCGGTGAGACTATCCAAGCACTGCATGTGATAACCTCAAAAGTATTTAGTGTAAGTCTATATAAGATAGAAAAACACCTAATTGACATGAGAAAGTCCTCCATGTTTTCAAAGTGTTAAAAGTTAAAACAATGAATAGATCAGAAACTTTCATAGAGTATATGCACAAGTTAGCAGAAGTCTGAAGCCATATAGATAGTAAAACTATATTGTTCACGTTGCAAATTTATACATATGAGTCCTCCATCCATCGCAAAAACTATAAAACCATTTAAAGATAAGACTGACAGCCTGTAAATATGTAAAAGCACAGCGATCACTAGAAGATATTTCGTTGTCCAAACTCATTCACAGCCTTACTTCAAACCTGAAAACTTCCATCAGGAGCATCATGATGCCCTTTATAGCATCAGCACAATCCAAACTCGGTAATTAACATTATAATTATTATAAATGTTATCTCTACTATACATTGATTTGATAATTGAACACAATTTTATCTAAACCAACAAATGAAAAAAGACTAAAAGTTCGAGAGTTTGAGATGAATACATGATATAAAAAAGCCAGCCCAGTGCTACAAAGATCTTGCTATGCGCGGGATCCGGGAAAGAGTCGGACCAATTAGACTATTGTTCACAGCCTTACCTTGCATTTTTAAAAGAGCCTGTGACCTCCAGGTCACATCGCGACAACTTTACCGTTGCGTCAAGGCATCCCTTTTAAGATGAACACATGATATAAAATAAAAAATTAAAAAAATTTAAAAAAAATCCATGTTAAGTTTAACAAATGAATTTATTTACAAAGTTCAACAAACAAAAATGTATGCTATGAAGATTCAAAAGTTCTTTTTTAAGTTAATCGCCAGAGCAAGAAATGTTTATGCATAGTATATATAACATCAAACTTAAAACAAATTGTGTTTACACCATCAAAACAGGCATCATAAACCTATTTCTTTGCTAGCATTGAGTTGGATTCAAACTGGTGTGAGCAAAAGGACAAAGGAGAGGTCAAAAAAGACATGCAAATTAGTGATTAGAAACACCACGAGTGCAAAAGATGTAAAAGAGAAGATAAGGGGTGATCAGGGAAGAAAAGTTTATGTGATTCATCCTAAAGAACAACTGTTGTTGTCATCATGAGCCAATTTACCAACTGATTATGCAGCACATCCTTTAAAACCTCTCTGTTAGCTTTACTTTTTAATCTGACATCTTCACTTTAGCCTTGAGTCATCAATAATTCAAATGACCACTTAGTGATATCTAAAATGTAGACTCCTCGGCATATGATTTGTGTAAATAGCCAAAGGTATTATATGGGACTAAACACAAGCAATAAAAAAGAAATACCAACCCGTAACAAAGTGCCATGCAGAAGTTAAGGGTCCGTCTAACTTTCCCTGTGATGACATGAGTACTTAAGTTTCCATCACCTGCTACTAAACCACCTAGCTCCAAAACTACCTGCATTTACCACAATTGTTCATCAAAAGCAAAAAGGATACTCGAGCCTTAACCGATCAAGTAAGATCCTTCAATAAAATAAATAATTTATAAGATGAATACCCTGTCAATAATATGATAGAGCCTATCAATTTACAAGAGCCTGCTAAATTAAAGGAGGAACTGGACAGAAATTTCACTAATAGAAGAGATGAAATGAGCATAAGGGTTGCTGAACATTCGAGAGGTTCAGCTCTCTCCCACCAAATTCCACTCAATTTCTTCCACACCTTGATTCCCCTTCCCCCCGCTTTATACAGACTGACCCTTCAAAAGACTACAAATTTCACCCACTCTGCAGACTCAACAAACTGACTCTTCAACCAAAACAAACTCGGCCACCGCCAAAATGAACCCAGCTCAGCCTAGTCACCCATTGTGTCATCTCAGCATCAAGCCACGCGCCTAGTCCGCCTTGCATAAGTAAAACGACAAGGTGGCTTATCAGTACTTCCTGCCCACAGACACCTTGTCCTCAAGGTGAAATGCAGGAAACTGCTCCTGAATCAATTCATATGGCTCCCACGTCGTCTCATGGGCTGGTAGCCCCCTCCATTGAATCAAAACTTCCATGTGGTGCCCTGGCCTCCCTTTACCTTGGCGGAGCCCCAGTAAGGTCCCGGGTTGGGTCAGCATCTGCAGATCTTCAGTTAGTTCCTGTGGCAAACTAGGGGTTGCCAAAGCATTGCCTATCACTTTCTTAAGCTGAGAGATATGAAAAACTGGGTGGATCACCGCCCCTGGAGGCAGCTCTAACCGATAAGCTACCACACCCACATGGGCCAGTATCGGAAAAGGTCCGAAGAACCGTGGCCCCAACTTGGCAAATGGCCTCTTGGCCACTGAGCTCTTTCGATACAGACGCAGCTTCACATACACCATATCGCCCACTTCCATGTGCA
The DNA here is from genome assembly GCA_026586065.1 of Dioscorea zingiberensis. Taxonomy (NCBI): domain Eukaryota; kingdom Viridiplantae; phylum Streptophyta; class Magnoliopsida; order Dioscoreales; family Dioscoreaceae; genus Dioscorea; species Dioscorea zingiberensis. The sequence goes on along the minus strand of CM048820.1, from coordinate 59,838,401 downwards.
CCTCGCGGCGATGAGAGTTAGCCATTGCCTTCATCTTCGCCTGTGCTCTTTGTAAGTGATGTTTGAGAACATCCAGCATAGTATCACGCTCCACTAACAACTTGTCAACCTCTGAACATATGGTTGTCCCTTGTTCAAACTGAAGTAGGACCGGAGGAGATCTGCCGTAGACAGCCTGAAACGGGGTACAATTGGTGGCCGTATGAAATGACGTATTATACCAATATTCCGCCCATGACAGCCATCGAGCCCACAACCGAGGGTAGGCACCTGTCAAACAGCGTAAGTAAGTTTCCAAGCAACGGTTCACCACCTCGGACTGCCCATCGGTTTGGGGATGGTAGGCAGTGCTGTGCTTCAATGCAGTCCCCTATAGCTTGAAAAGTTCGGACCAAAAGCGACTCATGAACACCTTGTCTCTATCAGAGACAATAGACTTCGGGATTCCATGGAGTCTCACAACTTCCTTCACAAAAATAGCAACTACACCCGAGGCTGTGTATAGGTGCCGAAGGCCAATGAAATGGGAGTACTTGGATAGCCGATCCACCACGACGAGGATGGTGTCAAGTCCGTCCGAACGGGGGAGAGCTTCAATGAAATTCATCGAGAGATCTTCCCACACTTGCGAGGGTACAGGAAGTGGTTGTAGGAGGCCCGCAGGAGAGAGCGTCGAATACTTTTGTTGTTGGCAAAACTTGCAGTGACTAATATGACGATGTACATCCCCTTTCATCCCCTCCCAATAAAATTGGCTGGAAATCCTCTTCCAAGTCTTCAGAATGCCCGAGTGACCCCCAATACTCCCATCATGGTATTCGCACAAAATGGTCCCCACCAAAGGAGAGAGCTTCGGAATCACCACCTGCTGCTTGTACCATAACCGACCTTGCACCAAAGCGAAGCCCGACTTAGAAGAAGGATCCACTTTTAGCGCTTCAATCACTGAGCGCAGTTCTGCATCAGATCTCACTTGGCTGTCCAAGTCATCAAAGTCTACAATGCGGGGAACTGTAGTGTTAACAAATTCACCCTGGATACCACTCTCGACAACGCATCAGCCACCTTGTTTTCCAGGCCTGGTTTGTATTGGATCTCAAAGTCGAAACCGAGCAGTTTAGTCATCCATGGCTGATACTCCGGGCTAACATCTCGCCGCTCTAGACAGAATTTCAGACTTCGCTGGTTAGTTCTTACAATGAAGTGTCGCCCCAACAAGTAATGTTGCCACTTCTGGACTGCCCACACCACAGCCATCAGCTAGCGTTCATAGGCCGACCGCTCCCGAGAGCAACCTGGAATAGCTCGACTGAAATATGCTACATGTCGTCGATGTTGCATCAAGACAGCACCCACACCATGCCCTGACGCATCAATTTCCACTACAAAAGGAAGTGTGAAGTCAGGAAGAGCCAATACCGGGATAGTAGTCATAGCATTCTTCAGGGATTGGAAGGCATCTTCTGCCTGGTCCGACCAATGGAAGTTATCCTTCTTCAACTGATCCGTAAGAGGCCATGCCAAGCTGCCGTACCCCTTCACGAACCGGCGATAGTACCCCGTCAATCCTAAAAATCCCCCAAGTTCTTTAATGGTTCGCAGTCTCGGCCACTATACCATTGCTGCAATCTTGGATGTATCAGCCTGCACCCCTTCCTTCGAGACCACGTGACCGGGGAACTAGCTCTCCTGCCTAAAAACACATTTTTTTCCATTAACATACAATTTGTTATTCGACAGGGTCCATAACACTTGTTCCAAACGTACACAGTGATCACCCACACTACAGCTGTAGACGAGGATATCATCAAAGAATACCAGGACATGTTTTCGAAGGGAATCCTGAAAAATGTTATTAATAAGGGCCTGAAATGTTGTCAGTGCATTGGTGAGGCCGAAAGGCATTACCAAGAATTCGTAGTGCCCTGTAGGTGTACAGAAAGCAGTCTTGGCCACATCCTCTTGCCTTACCCATATCTGGTGATACCCGGACTTGAGATCCAATTTTGAGAAAATGACTGCGCCATAAAGCTCATCTAACTGTTCGTCGATCACCGGAATAAGAAACTTATCTGCCACAGTAACTCGATTCAACGCCCGGTAGTCGACACAGAAACGCTAACTGCTATCCTTCTTCCTCACCAAAAGGACTGGGCTGGAATATGGACTCACACTGGGTAAAATTATGCCAGCATCCAATATCTCCCTAACCAACCTTTCCATCTCTGCCTTCTGAATTTATGGATAACGATATGGGCGAACATTCACTGGGCCTGTCCCAGGTGTCAGAGTGATTGCATGATCGCGAGACCGAGTCGGTGGTAGCCCCGCTACCCAGTCAAACACTTGCGAGAATCGAGCCAAGACGCTCTGAGCCCCCTGTGGAACCTCCTGAATCTTGTCAGGCTGTGCCACCGCCAGATTACAGAATTCCACGAGGAATCCTTCACCTTTCTCACGGAACACCGCCTCCAAAGTCTTTAATGAAACCCGCGAAATGCAGAGCCCCGGGTCCGCTTGGATGGGAACCTTCTTACCCCCTAGCCGAAAGCACATGCGCCGCTCTTTCCAATTCACCTGCATCCCCCCAATCGACGCCAACCATTTCATACCCAAAATTACATCTGCATTGCCCACCTCCAAATGAAAAAAATCCTCCACCACTTCTACATTCTGCAGGGTGAGAACCACACCCTTACACACTCCAGCTCCCTTAACAGTCAGCCCGGTCCCCATAAGAACACTATAGTCGACCGTCTTCGACCACTGTAATCCCAGCTGGTCTACTAACTCCATTGAGATGAAATTATGAGAAGCTCCACAGTCAATCAGAACCACCACGTCACGCTTGGCGATCATCCCCTTGACCTTCATAGTCTGCGGGTTGGAGAGCCCCTCCGCCGAGTTGATCGTAAGCTCCACCATTTCGGCCAGCTGGGGCTCCGACCGCCGCTCCATCTCATCATCTTCTCCCACTTGGCCGATAGCGGAATCCTCCCCGGTGTCATCAACAACCACCAAGAGCTGGAGCTTTTTGTTCTTACAGTACTTCTCATCGAAAACCGAGGCCCTTCTCCCGTCATTGTTGGAGTTCTAAGTCCGACATCCGGCGAAACTGAGAAAAGAAGCTCACCGTGGGCATTGATGATTCCCAGGTTCTCACGGCTTGCGAGGCGTGAGTGGGGTTAGGGCATGAGAAAGAAGAGTGTGATGACTTACTTGAGTCTGTGGGGGTTGACGAAGTCAAAAGCCCGCCCCATATTTCCGAAATTACCCTCCGTTGAGATGATAAAATTAGGTTTCGATCCTCCACCAACCGGGCTCGTGGCCATCGTGCCGAGCGGCTCTGGTTGGTACATCCGAATCTCTGCCCGAATCTCGAGTCAAAGCCCGTTGACGAATGTGCTCTCGAAGACGTGGGGTAGCACGTCCTCCACTGTTATAGCCAGAGATTCAAACAGTCACTGGTATTCTCGAACCATACCCGGTATTTGGATGGACGAGAATCGATCCGTGGTTGATCCATCTTGGAGAGGAAGCGGTTGAGAAGCTTGCCCTTGAGCTCCACCCAGCGCCGGTAAAAGGCGCCGGCACAATCTTCCCACTGGAACCAAGCGAGGGCTTCATCTTCTAGGCAGATCGCCGCCGCATACAACCTCTCATCCTCCGTCAAACGATTTACAGCGAAGTACCTCTCCACCAGGAATATCCACCCCTCGGGATTCACGCCTTCAAATAGGGGCATATCCAAACATCGCACACTCAAATCTCCCCGTAGAGGTGCCTCGTGGACGACATCTCCAGCCACTGGAGGTGGATCGGGAGTGTCCACTCCAAACATCGCCTGACCTTTCGTCATATCTACACCGCCACAAGGAACACCTGTGCTGCCTGAACGCTCGTCGACTGAGACCCCTTCCGGTCGAGCTGGCGCCTTCATATGTTGTAGAGCCTGATCCACGCGGTCAAGGATGGGGACATTATCCATCAACCATGCCAGGTTCTGCTCGATAGAGCTCAATCACTGGAGATCAGAACGCCTTGTCTCGGCCTGCTCTTCTAGCACAACAAGACGGGGTTCCAAATGTTTGGCCATGCTCAGGATCACTCTCTGATACCAAATTGATAGAGCCTATCAGTTTACAAGAGCCTGCTCAATTAAAGGAGGAATTGGACAGAAATTTCACTAATAGAAGAGATGAAATAAGCATAAGGGTTGTTGAACATTCGAGAGGTTCAGGTCGCTCCCAGCAAATTCCACTCAATTTATTCCACACCTTGATTCCCATTTTCCTCCCCTTTATACAGACTGACCCTTCAAAAGACTACAGATTTCACCCACTCTGCAGACTCAACAAAGTGACTCTTCAACCAAAACAAACTCAGTCAGTTGCCCAAAATGAACCCAGCTCAGCCTAGTCACCCATTGTGTCATCTCAACATCAAGCCACGCGCCTAGTCCGCCTTGCATAAGTAAAACGACAAGGTGGCTTATCATAATACTTCATATCAATCGCATGCTTCAAGAGACAATATATATAGAGATATATTGGCATGTCTGTAATGCGCTCGTAGAAACATAATTCATATCAATTACTATGTGTGGTATTCCAGTTTATCCTAACTAACACCAATGTTGTGTGCAACACTAGCAGACATGTTTGAAAAAATCTACTTTTATCAACTTCATCTTCAATTACTGCCCTTTAAAGAAGGGAATATGAACTTGTGTAATTTTCGACTTAATGATAATGCCATCAGAATTTTGCATACCTTTACAGCAGTTTTAATGTCAATAAATGTAAGAAAGATATAGTGAAAGATACAGATAAGCTCTAGTATATGTGATAAGAGTAAGATGCGGATGGGCTATACTTTTAGTTTTTTTTCAAGATGAATCTACATAATGATGAGAGAAATTATTGAAAAAATATGAAGTTAAAATTTGAATGGTAGAGCTTTTCAAAAAAAAATAAATAAATAAATAAATAAATAAATAATAAAAAAAATTGAATGGTAGACACTATTTACACAAGCACACAAAATCAACCTCTCATACCATCACTTCCACTCTACTTTCAGGGAACTATTTAAATCAACTTCACCTTAATAGTCACTATTTTATTTTTCAGAAAGTCACAAACAGTTTACTTCTACATAACCATGGAAGTAAAAAGTGAAAAACCAAAAATAGCTAAGAAAAGAGTTGAATGGCTAATGTATGGTATGAAAATAAAGCTTTAGCAAATCAATGTAACATAAAGTAAAGAAAAATGATCACATGGTGGTTTTCAACCTATTCATAAGACCATAATAAAATTGCAAGCTATATGCATCGGAAATCTAGAATTCCCTATGTTTACAGCTATGAAGCATCAAATTTTCCTACCTTTTTTATTTTAATATACCCTAGAAGCTTGGATTATTGACATTGTACAGGAAATATTTCTACTTATAAATTCAGTTGGTTAGGACATGTAACGTAGACACAACTTATCTTTGCAACAATAACTTCTGCTATTTTAATTGTATTCCGGTTTAAATAATAAGAAGCATATGTGCAATATAACTTATTAAAAGAAACAAAGTTCAGTCAAGAAACAGATGCACGGCTCTACCTTTGCAAGCCATGATTTTTTTGTCTCATCGGCAATATTCATGAACATGATTTTTGTGTGTCGTCCTTCTGAGACCACAAGATCACCCACTGAGTAATTTCCCTTACAATGAGATCGCTCATGAGTAAGATCATTAGGATCCTTAGATATTTCAACAGCACATGCTTCATTGTGGAAAATGCCCAAGGGTAAAACATCTGAGTCATGTTTACTTTCTCCATGATCATAAGGAATACCTTGATCTGTACATGGCCAACATTGAATATGATGACCACCTCTAACTCGCTTTGACTTTAGTGAAGATGACAAAGTTTCGGAAATTTGCCTCTTTACTCCCTTCCCAAAATAATATGCACCACCCTTGGCATCACATCCAGCATCTGCCAGCACCATATTTTTTCCAATGGTAGTGTACTCTATTTTACTGCACGAACCCAATTTACTCCAACATGCCCCTTTAGAAGCACCAGCAGAGATACCTGATAAATAAATAAAAAAATGTCTAGAAACCACTCAGACAGAATAGCAGCAGGTATGAACCTTAGGGTAAACAACAATATGGAGGCTAAAACTTCCTACGGATACAATTTTAATAGTGCAAATAGGCCTCCAATTGACAGGTGCTTGGATCCCAAACATTAAGATCAAACCAGTTGATACGCAACCCATATGTTGAAATCTTTGGTAGGCTAACCCACAAAAACAACAAAAACTACAGCAAAAAGACTCAAATCACTAAAAAGTAAACTGTTAGTTTCTTTCAATAATAAATTTTGCTGAAACTCTCTTACCTTCAACAGTTTCATCATCTCTAAAACACCCATCTCTCATTGATACATGATATGGATTATTTCCCACTGGGATTTGATGGATCAAGGGTTTATGTACAGTACTCTTGGGAGAACCTTCTAACTTTGCTTTCACAAGCCCAAGAGTCGTGTTAACACAATTACAAGGTGATAAAGCACCAATCTCAGTAGAACACAAATTGCATTGTAGAGGATAATCTAAACCAATATCATTCTTGAGATGAGCGATCATAAGAGTGGAACCACCTGGAAAGCACAATGCCCGTCTAATACCAGCTTTTAGTGGTAGACTGTGTGCTTTTCCTTTGTTGTCTACCTTGCCAATTGATATGAAACCCTGCAAAGTGTATTCAAGCACATCCCCACACATAAAAAGGTAAAAATAATTCCATCCATTTTGAGAAATAATAAAACTGAGTAAGCAGAAATAAGCTAATAAGCACATCCCCACAAAGATAACTGCAAGAATTACGTGATCCTCACATGCAGGGCACACAGCACATGGGATAAAGAGGTTCTTCATATAATTTAATAGCAAATAATTATTGAGGCTGTCTTCCAAACTAACCTACATAAAGTATGTATGCAACAGGCTTAAGCCAAGAAGATTTTAGTTCACAGAGTAGTACCGATAACTTGAAGTACCTAATCTATTTGAAATTGTGGACTGATATAAAAAATTCTGTTTCCATTAAAATTAATAAAAATAAATAAGGATAAACTTGTGTTGCAGATGAAGAGTGTGAATGCTTCAAGAGTTTGTTCAGTTAGAGAAAAGAATACATAAGCCAGAGAATATATGTTCGCTCTGGTAAGGAAGACAATGAGTGAAGCCAGAAGCTACAAACAGAAAATGGTTTTCCTAAACTTGCTCATAATTATCTTATGGCTCATCAAACATACTTGCTTAACCCAAAATCCTTCAGACTCGTCATCCCCCCAACAAAATATAGTTGAAATACCAACCTTCTGTAGTCTATCTCTTAATTCTTTAAACAGGAGCTGACCAATACCCTGAAATAATAATGGTTCTATAATCATAAATATTGAAATTGAACCAGTGAATATTGTCCAGACTATTAGATATCTCAATCAATACAGAAATCTGAAAATGTTAAAGCATCCAACGAGGCTATTTCAAGTTACTTTCTAGAGGGATGAAAACAACAGTGTGCATCAATTAGATAAATGTGATACTCATATTTAGGCAAAGTAGAAGTTAGGTCTATCCATTTAAATATAAAGGGCAGCCCGGTGCTACAAAGCACCCGCATTGTGCAAGGGTCCGGGAAAGGGTTAGATCACTTGGGTCTATTATACGTAGCCTTACCCTACTTTTAAAGCAAGAGGTTATTTCCACGACTCGAACCCGTGACCTCCAGGTCACAAGGCAACAACTTTATCGTTGCGCCAAGGCTCCCTTCCTATCCATTTATATATCTCAGAAAATAACTTTGTTCCAATGGCCAATAGAAACCTTTAAAATCAAGTTCAAATCTAAAACTATAGTAGGCACAAAACAAAGGATACTTTCTAGACAAATTACCAAGTAAGAATCTATAAATAAAAAGTGATTGAATTTTAGGAACAAGAAGTTCCACGAGATAGGATAAACAAAATACCATTTCCTTATCATTTCAGATTTGGGTACTTTGATAAACCACCGGTTCGGTTCACATATGCAAGACGTGCCAAGAAGGGGTAATGATGCGGGTCGGGTCTCGGAGTGCTGAGTGGGCAAAGTTGTTAGGAATTCGGTTAGAGGATATGGGTTGCGATTTTAAGGGTGGAAGGGAGGGTCAGAAAGGGGCATGAAAATTGTCTCGTTGCTCAACGGAGAGGACTTATAGTTCATTCCCTTCATTTTTAATCATTGAATATCAATTTCTTTCCTTCATCTTCCCCAGCAGCACAACACAATATAGCAATAGGTTGTATCAATTTGGTATCAGCTATCCTTATCCATGGCAGCCAAGCAAATGGAGCCTCGTCTTTCAGTAGTGGAGAAGCAAATGGGATCGATCCATTCTGATCTTCAACATCTTGGGTCTCTTGAGCAGAACTTAGCCCTGGTGATGGAGAAGCTCTCAGTTCTTGATCAGGTAGACAAGGCTCTGCAATGTTTGGAGTCCCATCACTACTGGTGGGATCAACGGTGGGGGATTGATCCAGCACAACCGTGACGACTGTCGAGGATCAACTCCTGTAAAGGAGGAGGGGCATGTTAAGGTCGGATGTCCTGGATCCAATCTGAGGGACGCTGGAGGAGAATCGTGAATCGGTGGAGGTGTGCCTTTGGCATTAGGAGGCTAGCCACTGATCGAATGGGAGAATCCGTAGGAATGGATCTTCCATACAGAAAGTTATTTCACAGTGGATCGATTATCAAAGGAGGATAAGCCCAAGCGGCGACGATTTGCTTCGAAAGAGAGGCTCTAGCGTGGTTCCAGTGGGAGGATGGAAGACGACCGTTCCGAGCCTGGACGGAGCTGAAAAGGAAGCTGCTCGACAAGTTCTAATCATCTCAAGAAGGAACAATATTGGACAAGTTCTTGGCTATCCAGAAAGCCGACACGGTGAGGGAGTATCGGCGGTTGTTCGAAGCTCTCACGACAACGATAGTTTGTGAATGGACTTTGGCCGGTGATTTGTGCCTAGGTTCGCAGGTATCAGCCAGAGACTGGTAAGGATGATGACTTAGGCCCAATGGGTGGAAGATAGGAATAACATTCTTGCAGCACAAAGTCATGGGCCACCTCTTAGTGGGCTACGGGGAATTAACCAGGCCCACTAGTCCAAAGGCCTTACTAGGTCTTTTGAGGTAACCAAAGTGGTACGCCTTGTCCAACCCTCTCAACCTAATTTCTCTTCTCAGTTTCCTTTGGTCCAGTGGCGGATCTTGACATTAAGTCTTAGGGGGGCCAAAAAATTCACCCTTGAAATTTTTTTTTAATCCCGAATGACCCTTTTGCTATCATAAAAAAAAAAGCAATCAAAATAAATAGTAATTTGAGTCCATCTTCGTAGTAATAACAAGAGTTCATTCAAAAATCCCAGTTTTGTGGATCGACAAGCACCGAGAACAATAAAAATCTCATAAAACTGTATATTAACTAACCAAACAATCAAAAAATTCACATACTTAAAATTGAGAGTGGCGTTCTTTTAACATTGCAAAATCCTCCAGAATTGAATCTGAACTAAATGTCTTTGCAATTTCCCTTTCGATGTTGACCACCAAATTATCTGCAAGAAAGTCATCTTCTATTTTGTTCCGTAGCCTTGTTTTGACAATCTTCATTGCTGAAAATGCTCGCTTACTAGTTTCCGTAGAAACTGGAAGAGTTAAGATAAGTCATATTAATCTGTCAAGAAGAAAATATATCTTCAATTTTCCTGTTTCTCTCAAAATAGGGCATAACTGTGATATGGACGATACATTTTGCAGCTTCTCATCATTTTGCATATCATATTCGAAATGCTTTAGTTGAAACTTCAAGTTCATTATCTCTTGCTCACTAAAATCAAGAGGGTAATACCTTTCTGCAAGGGTGCAAATATTATCAAATATTAAAAGATTTATACTTTTCCCTCGGATCCAAAGTTGTGCTAAGTGTCAAAAGATCCATGGCTTGCACATTGAATCTGTTATTTAGCTCTTGCAATTGAAAATCAATGACTTCATTAAATATGTCAAAATGATAGTGATGCTCTATAGTGATTTGGCTTTTGTTGGTGTCGACGTCGACCTTCACCAAATTGAGAACTCAAATCTGGAGCATTCAAATCATGCTTTTCACAAAATGACAACACAATCTCAATCAACCTACTCCATCCTTTTTCTCTCAATTTCTGAATCAATATTTTTGTACTTGAAACCAAATGCATAGCATTCAAAATATCTTGTGTCTTTTGCTGCAAAGCTTGGCATAATATATCAGTAATGCCCATGATCTATTTCATCAAGTGCAAAATGAAAATGAATTCAAATAATTGAATCATCTTCAATGCAACACTAGCATCCCCTCTTTGAGAATAAGTAGATCCATCTTTTTCAATAATTTGAAGCACTGAACAAGTAGCATCATACATTCTTATAAGGCTGCATATAGAATAAAAATGAGAACCCCAACGAGTATCACCTGCTCATTTTAAAGTGCCTATTTGATTGGCACCTTTTCCAGACACAAGCTCATCAATACTTAGCATGCTTGCAATTTTAGCTGCTTGAGCAACTTGCAATTCTTCACGACGTTTACATGAGGCATCAACAGAATTTATAATGAAAGTCAAATTATTGAAAAACTCATGAATGGAATGTACCTCTCTAGATGCAGCAACTAGAGCCAATTGTAGTCGATGAGATAAACAATACACATAATAAGCAGAAGGACAATCATTAAGAAATAATGCTTGCAATCCTTTCCATTCGCCACGCATATTGCTAGCTCCATCATAACCTTGACCACGAATGTTCTGAACATCAAGGGTGTGACGAGAGAGAATAGCACATATTTCATTCTTAAGAGTTAATGCAGATGTATCCTTAACATGAGCAATATCAAAGAAACGCTCTCTAATAATGCCGCTTTCATCAACAAATCTCAGTATAAGAGCCATTTGTTCTTTCTTGGATTCTTCACGTGCCTCATCAACAATAATACAAAATTTTGAATCTCCAATATCTTCTCGAATCTTGTTCCGCACCTTATTTGCAAGAATATGCAAAATCTCCTTTTGAATTGAATGAGAAATATACTTTGCTGATTTTGGTGCATTTTCTAACACAACTTTCTTAACTTGATCATTGTAGGAAGCCATAAGTTCAATCAACTCAAGAAAATTTCTACGGTTCTTTGAATCTGGTGTCTCATCATGACCTCTAAAAGCACAAGCTTGAAATGCAAGCCATCGAACAGCATCAATAGAAGTATTTACTCGTAGTCTATTATTCAAAATTTGCTATGAACTTTGCTTATGCATTACCTTATCAATGTGCCCAGATTGCCTTTTCAACTCATCGCAAGATCTAACAACATTATTGTGCGATGAACAAGGATCATCTCCAATATGATTAAGAAAAGCACAATCTTTCCCAGAGTTAACTTTTTTCCGATTTCTAAATCCTGTAACCGTAAACACATCCCAACCAGGTCGCCCATTGGGTTTCATGTTAAAAAGGTAGCATGGTAGGCAATATGCAGCATCTTTTGCTGGAGAATACTCAAGCCAAGGAAATCGAGCAAACCAAGAATATTGAAAACGCCTAGGATGCTTTTCTGAGGAAAATGGATAACTGGATAAATGGATTTGGTATGGACCCTTTATCAAGTAAGTTCGCCGAATGTTATCTCGTTCATTAACTGGATGTTCCCACATTGGTCGACGTAATCCGGGATCTCGTTCTATATCAATTACATCTTTTTCAACTGCAATAGGAGACTTACTATATTCATTAGTGCATTGATCTTCGACCCTTTGAGATTTGCAAGGTATACTACTTTCTGAAATATCAACCCTTGGAGATTCATGAGTGCATTGATCTTCGACCCTTTGAGATTTGCAAGGTATACAACTTTCTGAAATATCAACCCTTGGAGATTCATGAGTGCATTGATCTTCGACCCTTTGAGATTTGCAAGGTATACTACTTTCTGAAATATCAACCCTTGGAGATTCATGAGTGCATTGATCTTCGACCCTTGGAGATTTGCAAGGTGTACTACTTTCTGAAATATCAACCTCTATTTCTCTCTTCTTAAAAAACGAGTCTAGTTTTTTTTTAGTGGTCATGATGCCAACCGCAACAAGACCTTGCAATATTATAAATTTATTAATTTAATTTTCATATATAAAAAATTCTTCAATCTCAAAATTCAAATATTCAAAAGAATCAATACACAATACTTGATTATATTATTTAAATAATATAATTTTCTAAAATATATACAAATTATAAGCATTAAGCTAAAAATATGACTAATGCAACAAACATATATATATATATATATATATATATATATATATATATATATATATATATATATATCAAATTTCCCCAAAACGTATTGTGAATTAAAATCTCTATGAAATGAAAAAGAGCCATATGTATTTGACAAGCACACAATCAAGCCCTAAATTTCCCCTAACTTTCAAATCCCCCTTTTGTTTCTATCTTTCTGCCCTAAATTCCTAATCTTAGGGTCCCAACATCTCCAATCAATGTCTCCCTCCCCCCCCCCCCCCCCCCTCTCTCTTTCTCTCATCTTTCAAATATTATTTTAAAAAAATAAGGATAAATATAATAAATAAAACAATCAATGGCATTAAAAAAAAGGGGATAACTGAGTTACCGAGAGGCCACTTCCACCAGCGGATCCGGTGACGATGCAAGTGAGGCGCGGGAGGGGAGGCAATAGAAGAAACTATGGGATAAGCCTTGAGGAGAGGAACAAGGTAAAAGAAATTGAAAATTTAATGAGTTTTTTGCTTTGCCTCCCTAAAAAGAGCCAAATCACTTATCACCAATCACTTTTCAATAATACCCCATAACCCCCTCCTTTAATTTTATTTTATTTATCACCCATAGACAAAAAAAAAATTTAAAATCTATGATTTCACAAACAATAATTATATTTCTATTTGACCCCTTGAAATTTTTCATAATTATATAAAATGACATGCTTTATTAGTTTATTATTACATTACACCCATATAAAAAATGAGAACAAAATTTAAAAGGAAAAAAAAATCTACTTGTGGGATTCAAAGTTTCGAACCTGTGCCTAAGAGCCCACGGCCCACAATGAGAACAAAATTTAAAAGGAAAAAAAACAGAAAAAAAATATATATATATATACTTGTGGGATTCGAACCTGCGCCCAAGAGCCCACAGCCCATTACAATGCAACATACCAACTGAGCTAACATTTGTTTGTGTATGGGGGGCCAAATTAAATATTTTAACTATAACTATATACATAATATGAATACTACATAAAGTTTTTTTCAACATTTGGGGGGGCCAAGGCCCCCTCAAGGGTACACATAGGTCCGCCCCTGCTTCGGTCCAGAAGACAGACAACGCCGCCACCTCGTTGTGATCAAACTACCGTTCCTCCTCATATTATTTTTATTTTTATTTTTTTACGTATTTATTTATTTATTATTATCAATATTTATGTATTTACTTTTTTGGAGAGCGACATGGAGACAGAGAATCCATACAACCGACCCCGTCTAGTATGAGATTAAGGCTTAGTTGTTGTTGTACCGTTCCTCCTCGGATTCCAAGCTTCAGTAGCGGCGGGAGAAAAGAAATACCATGTTGATCATCATTGCAAGCACAAGGAGCTCCAGGTGTTGGTGGTTGCCGACGAACTTGCGGAGTTGACCCAGATGACAAGGGGGAGGACGCAGGGTTTCTGTCCACACCACCAATAGTTGAAATGGTAGAGTTGTCCATTAACTCGGTGGTTGACAGATCCTTGGATCAGGAAGGTGAAGGGACTTTTTACCAAACAAGAGGTTGTGGTATTGGTTAATTATGGGGCTTCGCACAATTTCATCTCCCTAGCGGTCGTGGACAAGCTAGGATTGCCACGCACGGAGACTCTGAGGTATAGGGTACTTATGGGAATATGACTCTTTACTCAAGGAGCAAGGGTTTATAAGGGAATAGTCCTCACCTTGCAGAATTTGGAGGTTGTCGAAGATTTCCTTCCTTTGGAATTAAGCAGCGTTGATGTGATATTAGGAATGAAATAGCTCTCCACTTTGGGGGGTATGAAGGTGAATTGGAAGGCCTTGATAATGCGGCTTAAGATTGGTGGGGAAAGTGTCACCTTGCAAGGCGATCCAGGACTGTGTTCGACGATAGTATCCCTCAAGACTATGGTGGATACACTCAAGTACGAGTGACCGGGTTTTTGCTGGAACGTGCAAATGTGACAGTTTTGACGGTAGTAACAGAAAGGGAAGTACCACAGCCAATCCAAGTTATCCTTGACCAATTTCCTCAAGTGTTTAAGTGGGAAGATGGCCTTCCACCGTCCCGCCCACACAACCACATCATCGCACTCAAACCGAGATCAAGACCAGTAAACATAAGACCTTACCGCTACCCGCAGGTGCAGAAAAAGGAACCATAAGGAAAACCTATAAAGCAGTCTACCCGGGAGCCTGGTTTCAATAATGAGACCACTGGTCTATCGCTGTCAGTAAATTGTCCAGAGTTAGTTGAACAACTACTCTTTTAAATCTATGGCAAACTAAAACATTTCCATGATTATCAATAGACGCATATGTTCTCTACTTCAAATTTACAAAGGCTAAATGAGGAGACTGGTGATCAACTAACTCTACTTCAAATTTGCGAAGGCAAAAATCTAAGGCCCTCGAAAAAATTGAGCTTGTTTCCACACTCCACACCCCTCAATGCCACCACCACAATCACAACCAGTGGTCAACATGTCAACTACCACTTTGATTGTGACTGTATTTGGGTGTGAAAGGGACAACAGCCACAGTTTTCCTATGTAGATTGTTATCTTGATTTGAATTAGCCTATGCCCTCAAACCATAAACCTGATAACATTCACATTAGGCAAATATGTGGTGACTGATGCCATCCCATCTCCCACCACAATTGCAATCATTTAAGCACCTAATTACAATCAATACAGGCCAAGGGGTAACTATAAGTTTGCAAATGATGAGCACTATAACGTTCCGGCAAAGGACATTCACGCAGGCTTTTTTCAAGGTTCTTCTCATTAGTAGTTACCTGCAATCACACTGAATCAATCGAAAAGATAAGGACAAATGCTTGTGTATAATAAAATGAAAACAACTTCACACCTTATTACGGTAACTTGACCTAACAAATGCAAGAGGGATTTCAAAGATAATAGTCGCCCTGTGGGAATTATTTGATATGATACAAAGACCCTAACCTAGAAATGGAAAGGAGAGATATTGATTAACCAAATTTAAGTCCAAAACAGGTTGTTACATGCGTAAATGCAGAAAGCTAGAAATACATTCACGGCCAAATAATATTTTTGTTTGAACGTGATTACAAATTCAATCTTGGTATAGGCTTGATAAGCATATTTGTCACGAAATCATCCTTAGCATTTCATCACATTCAATCTCATGAGAATACAAACAAACCCTCCGGTAAACAAACACATTAGTTTTTCTTGAATAGATTGAGGTGCATATAAAGAATTTTTCTCAAGGTTGCTTGAAATAAAAAGAAATCATGAGCATATCTTTGGAAGATGAGATCACAAGATGCAGAAATGACATTATTCTATAGTCTAACGAAATTGACCCACACAGTTAGGATCTTGAAGTCCTCAAGTTTCGATTTTCTTACCATAATTATGCTTGTTTGAAGTGTGGGAAGTTCACAATTCAAATCAACTTCACAGTTTTATCTCCTCAATTGGAAGAAACTAAAAATTTCAAAACTTTGATTATCTCCTTCCAAGTAGAAAAAATCAAATTGCCCATAAGTTCGATAATGATCAAAAACAAGCAGTTTAAGAGCTCTTGCTTCTAATCAATAGTAATAAATTCAATATTTTGTGTTTGGTGACAATTTTATTGGTTATGAGTCACTAAACATAGTAAAACATGTTCTTCTGGTGCCAAACATGTAAAGATTAATCTATTTGAATATGAGGATGTCAGTAAATAATGAATCCTCAGTTGACAAATCTACCTTAGAAGTTTGCTTGTGAGGAAGGTCATACATTTGATTAATAAATGAATCAGCTTACAATTTTTTATTTTTGTTTTCTGAAAACATATATTCATCAAAAGAAATAAATCTTTAGAATTCCAAAAATAAGTTAAAATGAGAAAAGAGGACTTCATAAATGGAGAAAAACAAACGTAACTAACAAGAGCTGGAAATGGGAAAATTAAAAAGTCGACATAGGAAGCCTGAAAACATAAACGATTAAGTAAATAGAAAGCATGCCCATAGTTTTTCTAATTTCATATCTATCAGAATGTGAGGCACTACTTTTTGATAAATCCAGCACAATTAGTAAATCATTTTCAGTTAAATGACTATGAGGGGGAAGAGGAATACAAAAGTGGGTTATTATTCAATATTTGAGCAGTTAAATCAAGCACAAAAATCATGCACATTACAAGATGAATGAGGTGACTGGCTGGGGCTGCTATGATAAGAAAAAATGTCAGTGAATAATTTTTCCAACTTCACAGGAAGGAGTTTGAGGCATAGTGCTGTGACAGGAGCTAATAATGATTATATATAGTGTATAACAACTATATTAGATCCTTGTAGTTGTTTCTACCTTTTTCTCTTTTTCCTTGTTTTAATTGTTTTATTAAAGAAAGAGCAAAAAATACAAACAGCTAATGAAGTATTGAAAGGATTTCATAATCACAATGTTACGAACAAGGTAAGACAATGAGTCCCTCTCCTTGTGGCAACTATCAAAAAGATAGTGTTTGTAATGTCAAGTTAACATACTAGGTTAAGAACTAGGAAAAATACAGAGTTTTGAATAATGTATATAACTTGATCTGGCAGAACATAAAAACACTAGTTAAATGAAATAAGCAATTCATAGGAAACATAATGGTTTCATACGGGCCATTTTCTTATCCCAAAAATATTTTAGTTCATTAGTTTAAGAAGCTAATTGAAAACTACACCAATTATTTGGTTCATGTTTATCCTTTAAAGGATTGTTCAAATTGATGATAAGAACAGGACAATTTGAATTTAATACAGGTTTATAGTTTATACAAGCATTACAGAGAAGTACCAATAAGTTGTACAGATGGCAATCCAGTTGGATGGAAGAAGAAAGATGATGAATATTACTCGGATGAATAGTGATCAGGACCACATAGTACTATCATGAATATTATATGATAATGACGTGGAAGAATATATTCCCTCAAGATAAGAAAGAATATATTCTCTTATCTTTGAAGCATCTAAAGGACAACCACATCATCATCCTAATCTCTTAAGCATCTTTTTATCTTAAGGAATGATGTCATGTAGTCAATTGCTGATGCGCCCCTTATACCTTCTATAAATAAGGGCTAAGAGTGTTTGTAAGAGTCAGAGCAAGATATAAAGTGGAGTTAGGTCTTCTCTCCACTCTCTATGGAGTCTCTTCAGATAGGAGTCTTTCCCACTTATGAATAAAAGAGTGTTTATATTTTTACTTTGAGTTTCTTTCCTTGTTTTTTTGTACAATAACCCCGTCCTTTATAATAATGGTATTAGAGCTTCCGAGCTTTTCGGACCGTCTACGCCGATGCAGCTTCTATGTTGGTTCTCCTCCAAGCTTGAATCAGAGACAGTAGAAGACTTTTGCTTGACGCGATGCCAGCAGAAGGAGTTCATGCTGTGTGGAGCCAGTAGTAATGAATTCAGAGATGAAGTTGAGGCCTGAGGTTGTAAATTCCCAATTATTGCCTGTTTGTGCCGATGAGATGGCTTTGAGGGCTCTGTTGGGTGTTCGCGAGGTAAAACTCTGTCTCTCTAGGCTCCATTGCTCTATCTCGATGGCCTTCGAATGAAGCAAAGGTCGACAGTCTTCGAATGGATCAAAGATCAAGTTGATCACCATCACAGTTCGCTCAGAAGCGTGGTGGGATGGAAGAAGAAAGATGATGAATAGTACTCAAATAAATAGTGATCAGGACCACATAGTACTATCATGAATATTACATGATGACAATGTGGAAGAATATATTCCCTCAAGATAAGAAAGAATATATTCTCTTATCTTTGAAGCATCTAAAGGATAGCCACGTCATCATCCAAATCTCTTAAGCATCTTCTTATCTCTTAAGCAATGATGTCATGTAGTCTATTACTGACGTGCCCCTTATACCTTCTATAAATAAGGGCTAAGAGTGTTTGTAAGAGTCAGAGCGAGATCTAAGGTGGAGTTAAGTCTTCTTTCCACTCTCTATGGAGTCTCTCCAGATAGGAGTCGCTCCCACTTATGAATAAAAGAGTGTTTATGTTTTTACTTTGAATTTCTTTCCTTGTTTCTTTGTTCAATAACCTCATCCTCTATAATAATTGTATATGTATATGTATATGTATATGTAGTGTGTATGTATATGTGTGTGTGTGTGTGTGTGTGTATATATGCTATATTGTCCAGCAACTACAATTTTGATTCATTTATGAGGCAACAAAGATGACAAACATCCATACTATGCTGACTTAAAGTTTGTAGCTTTCAAATTATATATGAACAACCATTGGTTCAGCCCAAAACATATTTGATATGCAGATATCAGTTACCAGCATCATCATATAAATTTCTCATAGAAATGAAGATAATCCTCACAAACAAAAGTAGGGGAGAGAAATTCATGTTCAAAGTCATCATAAAAATCCAGCACATACCTTATCAAGCACATCACAGGAATTTGATCTCAAAATCAAAGTATTATATTTCCTACAGGACAAAAATTATGAGAAAAATAAAGCAGTCAGAGGATGTAAGATTGGTGCACAATAAAATAACAAACTAGAAGGTTGCCATGGGAAGGGTTGGCACAAGGAACAGAAGAAAGTAGTTCCATTTACCCATTTAATATGGATCTTTCAAGGAATTGAGGTTCCTTTCCAGTATTTGCCGCATAATTCATTGTTGGAAGTTCTTTCAGGTAAATCTTCAGTACCTCCTAGAAAATGAAACAGAAAGATTGAGGCAGATGTGATTCACTAACTAAACAATTGATACTGGTTAACAAAGTGAATTATTAGTGAAATCTAATAATATTATAAAATAAAAACTACTATAACCATGAAAATTCAAAATGTAAATAATATACTCATGAGAAAATAATGGGGATTGAGTCGAGATTGTAGGGCATATTAATCTAAATCAAATCTTTAGAAGGTATTCTTATATACAAGGGAACCTGTCTAAATAAATATCTCCAGTTTTAAAAAGAAAGTATTTGCAATTTATAAATCATATGAACAACTAAAGATGAAAGTAGAAGATACTTATCAGGGGAAAGTAAACTACCAATTACTCATATTAAGTCCTGTCTATTAATTACTAGAATTTCAAGGTGAAAAGTTACATGCAAAAACTTCTGTCCGATAAAATACAAAGTTCAACCTAGTAATGATGTTCAAAATTTCAAAAGATTTTTAAGAAGAAAAAGAAAACATGATATTGGTGAAACAGATACACTGACATCAAAGGAAAATAAATAAAAGATATGGCTTTGAATAAAAAGCAATATAATCACTCCAAGAGAAAATAAAATTTTGAGTCTTTATTCCTAATCACTTTTGAAAAAACAACAAAAATGATGATGATGATGATGATGATGATGATGATGATGATGATGATGATGATCCTTTAGCTTTTCATGTAATACACTTTTATGAAGCTGGAGATAGTGCATGCTTGGAAGTCAACACAAGAAAAAAAATGGGCACCGGCGTTTTGCTCTGTTTGAGTACCTGAAGCAGAGCATTTGCTCTGGTCATCAGCGTTTTTGGGATTTACAAGCAAAAATGAACAATCCTTCAAAAGAAAGCATCCATTTCCTTCAGAGAAGAAAGCAAATCTATGAAAATAAAAAACTAATAGAAAAAAAAAAATTCACAATATAATCTAAGAATATTTTTTTCACTAATCATTGGACCAAAAATTGATTAGCAGCCAAAACTTGGAAAGAAGACCAATAAAATTGAGGAAAGAAAGAATTACCAGCATCTTGGGATTTGAGATCAGTTGAAAGATTGCCGTGGGAATCCATTGAATCATCCACTACATATCAAGAACAGGGTACCAAAATTAAGAACATAGAAAATTTATTATTAATAATAATATTATAAATAAATAAATAAATAAATAAATAAATAAATAAAAGGCTTCAGATCAAATGAAGAGCAGGGGAACGTAAGGAGAAATCTTTGCCTGAGATATTGATCTTCGCCTTAGCTGCTACCGAGATTGTGAGTTGTTTCTCGTTCGGTTCGCATACGAAGTTTTTACCCTCGATTTCAACAAGACAATGCCCTAAAAAAACATTAGGGTTTCCATGAAAATCAAATCCATATTATTTGAGACTTTCAAGCTAGGGTTTACATTGCTCACAGAAGGAGATAAGCGAAGAGGAGGACGTCGAAGATCCCTTCTTTCCCGCCATTGGATGCCTTGGAAATGAGATGTATCGTGATGGCGGCGATCGTTTTATAGTGTCACTCAACTTTCAAAGGCACCAACAAATTGCGAGGGAAATAAAAGCAAGTTTTGGATTTCGAGTTTGCCCTTCTGATTTGGCCCATTGGGCCAAGTAAATGTCTTCCCGATAAACTAGTTGGAAACTTGGAATTGATTAATATTTATATGAAACATATTTTTTGAGATTATATATATTAATTTGTGTATTTTCATATAATTTTTCACTACCTCTTTTTTGTAGTCATATACAATTTAATGTAGGCATCTTTACTAATAAATTATTTATTTTATTTTTCAATATTTATTTATACATACTTAGATATAGATTTTTATTCTTTTCATTTTTCTATTATTTTTTTATTTTCCTAATTTTAAATTTTAAGATATTGGTATATATATATATATATATATATATATATATATATATATATTAATTTACATATTATCCCACATGGCCGCTATGATTTTCTTGAAACACCATACCTTAAAAAAAACGTGTTTTTAAAAAAAAAAAAAATTGGATAAACCACATTTATTTATTTAAAATAGAGAGAATCATGTTCTATACCGGTCCTTTGTTGGACCATGTGTTCCAAGAGGTTTCCGAGATTACATCATGCCCTTATGTCTTGCAAAAAAGAGGATTGGTCCTCTTTGAAGTCTGCTCTTGAGAGCCAAAAAAAACATGTAATTTTTACCCGGGGTGAAATGATTCATTATCCAACCACTAAACATAGCTACTTTAAAAAATAAAAAGATGTCATATAGAAATGATTTTTCTAACCATATTTTCATATGGTTTTTCAAAATATTATTTTTATTATTTTTTTTTCTCTTTCACATAGCTTTCATAATATGCATAAGAAATCCACCAAAGCCATTTTGCTTACATCTTTATTTAAATAAACAAAATGACATTTTATATATGTCTCTCTAAAATCTGATGTATTTTTGAATAATTATGATCATTAATGCAAATACCACCCTAGTGAAGTGATAATCCTTAAACATGTCATTCAGAAGTGATGCCTTCGCCCTAGAACGACAGTTAGCGATCGAGAAAGAAATTAACAAGTTTCTCAAGGCGGGATTCATTCAAGTAGTCCACTACCCAAAATGGCTCACTATCGTGGTCCTGGTCAAGAAAGCAATGGGCAAGTTTTGGATGTGCATCGACTTCATCGATCTTAATAAGACATCATAAGGATAGCTTCCCTTTCCTCATGATGGACGGTCGACTTCATGTCCGGGCCTGAGCTGTTATGTTTCCTAGATGCCTTCTTGGGAGAGAAGAGATCCGAGCGCTCATACTTGGGGATGAGGGAGGGGAGCCTCCAACGATCAAGTCATGACTCAGAGAGAGAGAGAGAGAGAGAGAGAGAGAGAGAGAGAGAGAGAGAGAGAGCGAGAGTTGAATGGGATTTCATACAGAGATCAGAATACCTTCTCAATGGGTTGACAACCTGTTTTTATACTCTCATGGGCCTGACCTTCCAGATATTGGCACCCTTGGGAGTTCATCATCCACTATTGGATGACCAGGCAGTTGGGCTTTTATCTGTGCTATGTAGATCACACCATGTGTCTATAGTTAATTTTACCCCATAACATTTGCCACCCAACCCTCAAGGATGACCTATTTTTAGCTCAATACGGCCTGAGGAGTTTGGTCATCAACTAAAGGGCATGATTAGACTAAAAGAGTATCTTTGTTCCCCTGACTAATAGCTACTTTTTCGGGGTAAAACAGAGTTGATGGGCCATCATTTCCTAGTGACATCAGTCGATTAGTCACAACTTTTGATGGATAAGGCCCTTCAACTTTTGAAGTGTCTTCAGCTGAAAAGTAGTGGTAGGAATTGGCAGAGGATATCAAGGGGGTGACTCCTTATAGAATCATCTCGAAGCGTGCTAGATATACTAGCCTACGTATCACTCATCCATTGGCACGTTCATTAAACAAGTTGCTCAGGCAGTAGGATTCCAATTAATTACCATTGGGGAAACGCGTTAGCCGGAATTGATTATAAATAGGCCTGCAGAGGGCTAGGTCATTTCTCTCAATATATGAAACATAACCAATAAAAGGAAGGGCCATCCCCCCCCCCACCCACCCCACCCACCCACCCATATGTAAACCGAGCTCCTGTGGGTGTAATTCATATTAGTGTTGGAGGACATACCAGTGAGGGAGAAAACAGCTCATCTCGAAGAAGATATGCTCAGATACCATCCCAAGCTAGTACGTTGAGGAAGAGGCCTCATGTTGAGCAACCTATCACTTTTCCTGATGATGATCCAGAGGAAGTTCATTATACTTATGATGATGCACTAGTGGTCACCGTCAATATTGTTATCTATAAGGTCAGAAGAGTCCTTATTAACAGAGGAAGCTCAATAAATATTATTTATGGGATGCTTATGAAAAGTTAGGTCTCATAGAGAGCTTTTACGACTAGTGAGGTCTCTATTGGGCGGATTTACAGGAGGCACCATACAGTCCAAAGGCATGATAAGTCTCCGACTTATTGATGAAATTTCCTACTGAACATGGGTGTGAGTGCTCAAAGGAGATCAGCTTACTACTCGACAATGTTATTATCCTCATTGAGGGCAAGACTCAGGAATCCTTGGCAATCAAAATGCAAGGAGAGTCAGAAAATAAACCAACACAAAGAGCAACTCTAGTTGAGGAGTTAAGTTATGCTCCCTCATCGAAAAACTGATCAGAGCTAACTGTGCAGATTGGTGTTGAACTACAAGGGGAATAGAAAGAAGAAATCCTGACCTTCATGAGATGCAATGATGATGTCTTTACCTGGGGTCCTGAAGATATACCTGGGGTGAAAATAGGAGTTATGGAGCATCACCTAAATGTCGATCCCACTGGTAAACTAGTAATTCATAAATGAAGACACTTTGCTCCTGAGAGGCAATAGGCTATTGAGAGGAAGAGGTCGGCAAGCTACTGAAAGCTTACTTTATCTGAGAAGTATATTACCCTAAGTGGCTTGCCAACATAGTATTTGTAAAGAAAACCAAAAAGAAGTGGAGAATGTGTATCGACTTTACGGATCTGAACAAAGCTTATCTGAAGATAGCTTTCCTCTTCCTATGATTTATAAACTGGTCGACTCCACAGCAAGACATGAGCTGATGAGTTTGCTTCACGCGCTTTTAGGCTACAATAAAATCAAGATGGCGAGGTCAGATGAGGAGAAGACCTCGTTCATCACAAAGTAAGGAACATATTAATGTCCCGTCATGCCCTTCAATCTGAAATATGCTGGAGTGATCTTTAAAAGACTAGTGACTAAGGTCTTTCATAAACAACTCGGCAAGAATATAGAAGCATATGTTGAAGACATGCTGGTAATAGTTAGAAGGCAAGTCGATATATAGCCAATCTGGAAGGAAATTTTAAAGTACTCCGAGAGAATGGGATGTACCTCAATCCCAATAAGTACACGTTTGGAGTTAAGTCAATAAAATTCCTCTTCTTTGTGGTCACAAAAAAAGAAATAGAGGCAAACCGGAGAAAAATCAAAGCTATTATTGAAATTAGCTCGCTAAAAACTATTAAGGAAATTCAAAGGCTGAATGGAAGACTTGTTGCTTTGGGCTGATTTATTTCAAAATCAGGAGAGAAGAGTCTCCCATTCTTCCAAGCTTTTTGAAAGGCACCAAAGGTCAACTAGACACAGGAATGTGAAAAGGTCTTTCAACAGTTGAAAGAATACTTGAGGTCTCCATCTTTATTGACAACGCCCAAAGATGGAGATAAGCTCTTCATATATCTAGCCTTTATGACCTTTGCTACCAGCTTATTGCTTATTAAGGACGAAGGAGGAGTTCAGAATCTAGTGTGTTATACTAGCAAGGTTCTGAATGATCTTGAGTCTAGATACCTTCCAATAGAAAAGCTGACCTATACAATAGTCACTTCAACTCGACGACTCCAACCTTACTTCTAGGCCCATAAGATCACAGTTCTCACTAATCAACCTTTGAAGCATATTGATGCGTGTTCCGCAAGTGTGCGGGTTGTACCAAGTAATAAAGTGGACTACAAGGAGTCAAATATCAAACCCACATGGACCAAGAAGTACTAGTACTAACTATCTATATGTTATCTAGTCTAATCTCAATTGGGTGTTGTTAACTAAACCTAAAACTAAGGAAAACCTAAGAATCAAAAGCTATGGAAAATGGGACTGGATCTTGAGGGCAATCAATCAGAACAGGAGATCCTCGGGCAATGAATCCCCCTCGGGTTCTTATGAAAATATATAGATAAAGATTCCTATATCGATGATTGGTGGGTTTTGGACCAAGAGTTCCGATAGTATATTAAATCCCTCTATCGAGGCGATTAATACCTAATACCCTCATTGCATTAACGTTCTGGGGAACCTATAACTTGGAAGAGTTATGGGAATAAGACATCTTAAGGGCTCGCTCTCCTTAGTACCCAATCACTCGACGTACTCACAACTTTCTCTATTAAGGTAGGTCTACACACGGAGAGGTATTCGCTTCTTCCCCCGTATAGACTTGAATAGATTTCAGGTTTGTCGCTACGTAGAAACTATTTCAATAAAAACACTCAATAGATACTCAAAACAAAAGCCAATCATTCAATAATGGAAATCAATATCACAAGTTAAGCCCTAATCTGAGGGTTCATCATGCCCAAGTATTTAGAAAGTTAGTTCCCCATGAAAGGGGAACACAAATTCAATACAAAGTAATAGAATAAGGAAATAAACATAGTGAAATACGCTATTCCCTCCACTGTTGGTGGCTTCTAGTGATTGGATCTCCAATGGAACTTTCTCAAGCCTAGACTCCTCACGCCGTCCAAGATGGATCGATGGAATAATAGATTTAAAAATAGATTTAAGGATGCTTCCCAAACCCTAAAATTGGTATTTATAGGGTTCAAGATAATAGGAAAGTGTGTGACATGTGCCACGTCACTTTGGACCCAACTAGCGTAACAAAAATCAAGGTAAGCGAGAGCCACGAGGAAGCTACCAATACGGGCCATATGGGCATCAGAAAAATCAGAATTCGTGCAGTCACGGGCTTGTATAAGCCCATATGTGATGTATAGGCCCATACATGACCCCGTTTGGTCCTCTTAAAAGTCGGAGGATGACTTGTTCTGTTGTATTGCTCCATATGGGCCATATGGGAGCTCGTATGTGCCTGTTTGAGCTTCAGAAATCCTCGTTTCAGCTTCACATCAACTTCGAAAGTCCCCCTTCTCTCGGCACATCCTCATTATGCTCTATTTATCAGAAATAACACTTATTAGGTACCGGTGGGCTATATTTACACCAAAATAATATGCAAAATGTACATGAATGTGATATAAATTATGGTTAATTAAACACTTATCACATATCTTATAGTAACTTGAGATAATTGGAAGGATGCTAAAGTGGGTAACTGAGCTCAGGGAGTTGTCATTGACTATAAGCCCAGAACGACAATAAAGACTCATGACCTTACTGACTTCATTATGACAATGACCTCTCCAGAGGATGATACTGCCCACTATATAGAGGAGAAAGAATGTCAGGTTGTATCTACCAACCCATGGATTTTATAAGGATGACTATTCTACTGAAAATGGATCAAGAGTTGGACTGGTGCTAAAGTCTCCAAAAGGATGGAAGACTTCAACCGATTTGAAGTTTGGCTTTAAAGCCACGAATAAGGAGGAATATGAAGTTGTCTCTAGAAATTGGAGTTCAAAACATACATACCTGTTCTTATTCTTACTTCGTCGCTAGTCATAAAAACAAAGGGTTTGAGGCCTGAGAAAGAAACATGGCTAAATACAAAGATTTGGTATAAAATCTAGCCTTAATGTTTAGCCAGTTCCAAATCATAAAAATCCCTCGAACAGACAATGAGGAAGCAAATCTTCGTAGTGTGCTGATCTCAGTTATCGGTCAAGTTCCAACATCTCTCCAGATGAAGTATTGATGACATACATAAGAGAGAGATTCATAAAGAAACTACTTTCCCATCTGACTCCAAAGAAGCTCGAAAAATTAGGAATAGGTCAGCATGATTTGTCTTTGTGGATGACCTGTTATATAAATGATTGTTGACTAAAAACGTTTTATATTATAACTAATTTGCAACTCTCAGATTCAATTGGAAAATTAATTTACTAATAATTTTGTTTTTCATTAAAAAACTAATAGCTTTAATACTACAGGTTCAATTAATCGGATAAAACAAATTTAAAATGTTTTGAATATTCATGTTTTTCATAAAAACTAATATTTTTAATTTAAATATTAAGAACAACTTTGGTCTTAATTTATCAAATAGGGTTTAAAAAAAATTATCAAAGTTAAATTTGAAAGTAGATAAATAATAATAATAATAATAATAATAATAATAATAATAATAATAATAATAAGCACAGTACTATTTTGATATATCTTAAAATGGCAAATTCTGTTGATAACAATATATATCCGCCATAAATATATAACAACATGGTTTTAATTTTAAAGAGAAATATTTTTCACCAACGGAGTTGTGGCTTTAAATCCGTCGCTAAATTGGTAATATCTTTAAGCACACAGTCCCGCTTATTTTTTTCGACAGGTTTTCTGACAGAAACCATCACTAACGTGTTTTTTTGTTGTCGATAATATAATATGCCGTCGCTACTATATTGATAGGTTCCAAATTCTTTCCGTTGGAAATATACATAAATTATGTCAGTAATGTTTGGTTCACCAACGGAAAAACTACTGTTGGAAAAATTCCGTCTGTATTGTTATACTTTTCTTGCAATGTTGGTGCTTTTGGAGAGATCTCCTACCCAGAACATAGAACATGTACGAGTGTCATTCCTTCCTTTTACTTGCTCAGTAAGCTTCATCACTAGCTCCATCTTGCTCCTCTACCTTGTTAGTGCATCTTCAGCTGAACATCTACCCATTCATTTAGCAGTTGCCAATGGAGAGTTTCTTTACTGGTGCACGGTACAAAAAAAAGGTCATGGTGTTGAATTTAACATGTTATCAACATGGGAGTTTGTCTTGGAGGATATATGTAAACAATGAGCTTGGAAGCTTCCAAATATGAGTGTGAAGTATGGTCTTTGTAAGGCTCAGCCTCCCAATCTAGGGTGAGTACCACACCAGCCAGGCTAGGAGTGCATCATGAACCTAAGGCTGTATAACCTGATAATTTAAATGCATATGGAATCTGATAAAACAAATAACCAATAGTCATACTTTGAAAATAAATCTCTGTCTTAATACAACACCAAATAAAGTACAATGACTTAACATCATATGTCTCTAAATAAAAGAAGTTTCACTCTCTCCCAAACATCAGACATAATTAAATTAACAACAATAGGTGGGGTCAGAGCCAGCTACATGTAGATTGATCCTCGCTCAACTACATTGGATACTATCAGGATTCCTGTCTACTACCAGCAAGAAAAAAAATATGGGGAAAGGAATATAAGCTACTCGAGCTCAGTGAGGTAAGACACTACTGCCATGTATAAACTATCCCTGTGTATTAATAATAAATAACATTCTCGAAAATATAAACTATGCATGTATAAGAATCAAGATAAATGTTGATCATATGAAATGCTAATCAATATATTATCTTCAATCTAAATAAATCATGTCGAGCATAAGTAAAAATCCCGAGTAAATTTACACACATCTCTGGTCATTGACTCAGTCTGCTTCGACTTGGTCTATTGAACGAAAATCCCCCTTCTCCAACAATGCGCGGAACTTAGTAATTGGAAGGAATCTTCAATGAAATTAATAACTTGTCTAAGAGTCATGCACTGATAGAGCATGTGGAAAGTGAACATGTTCTTGCATAATTGCATTGATATAAAGACATAGATCAAGGGCAAGGGCTTGACACAGAGATCCCTAGAAGGTGTGGCTATGTCTGCAAGAATGGCGTATAGAGAAGAAGAGAAGAAGTCCATTGATGATATTTGGGAGCTTGGAAGCCATACTTGCGAAGATTGGTATATAAAAGAGAGAGGAAGAGGGACCGAAGGAGGGTGGAAGGATGGAGTGAAGGGTGTTGAAATTGAGTTAATGGTTAGTTGCTTGCTTCTTGGAGACTTCTTTCATGAACGTCAGAGCTTCTCATCTGTTCGATTGATGTTTGGAGGTGGATATTGGAGGAACTTGCATTCAGGTTTGTGATGTACTTAGAAATCTTATCCATTGGATGGGAAATCATGGGAGAAGCTTCCCAAAAGGATCTTATACTACAAGAATCTGGTGGATTAGAAACGGAATTTTAGAAACGGACTAATTCCGTTTCTAATTAGAAACGGCTTAGAAACAGATTTAAGATTCGTTTCTAAAATAGATATGGATTTATTATCCGTTTCTAATTTAGCAACGGATTTTAATTCTGTTGCTAATCAGTTTCTATTTAGCAACGGATTAAATTCCGTTTCTAATTTAGCAACGAATTTTAAATTCCGTTGCTAACCATGTTATGTTATTCTCCCACTATGCAATTCCTCCTGCAACTTCTTTATGGGACCAGAATCAGGAGAGGAGAAACTCTTAACATGCTAACAATTCCCTTTGGACTGTGAGCACCCAAGATGTTCCATAAAGACAAAGTGATGAACACCACCTTTTTCATTTACAAACTTCAAGACATAGAATCCATTTCTATATCTATCTCTCTATCTCTATTCAACAGAGATTTAGAGAGAGAGACATTCTGTTCCTCTCATGTCCCATGTCCACTAGTACACAAGTAGCTAGGATCTTTATTGGGACAGAGAGGCAACCACAGGCTTAGTACTACAAGGATTCTTCTAAGCATATATATCATTGAAATGATGAGTGTGTGAAGAACTCCTTTTTACATAAATTAGATTTATGTAACAAAGTTCTCTAATCATTATTTTTTATTTTATCCCTCTATGGTTGTAAAATAGATCTATCATAACATGTATGCACATCATTTTTATTGTGGAAAGGAATGAACTGATTCCCATTCACATTGTTTACCATCATTTTTTTTCATTAATTTATGGTTTTATACTCTCATACTTTTATTGGAAAACATATACATATATATTCTGTCTTGAATTATGATTATCACTACTTTGTATTTTGAAGGTGGCCAAATTTTATATCATACAATTGAATTGGAAGACAACCTGATTGGTTATAGAAATTTTTAGGGCCTGGCTTCCTTGTCCATGAATTTTTCAAACATATTTGATACTTTAGATTTCTCTTTAGTTAGTTCTGGCAGACTGCATTTCAACAGTAAAGCTCAAAAAAATATTTGAAATACTCTGTTAATGGTTAATCTGTGAAACTGATTAGTGTGAGTGGTCTGTCCATTTGCATATTTCTGCAGTACTTTAGGATTTAGTATCTTATTGAGTTTTTCATGATAGTAGCCAGTTATTATCCCATTGTGGGAGCTTTTTAAATGCTTGAGATGAATGAATAACCCATCTACTCTTGCTAATGCTAAACTGGATCCTCTTCTCATCATCTCAAGTGCTTTACATTACAAGTCCTAGATCAATTTCATAGCCTTTTGTCCCGCTTTTCTTGTTAATTTTCTTGTGTGATACATTGAGGTGTTTGATTGTATGTTTTATTGAGGTGTAAGATTATCAAAGCAATTATATATACATCTCTAATAGAGATATCGATATATACTTATTTAATTAATAAATGCTGGTTAAAGTTTTAGTTTTGAAACATATGATACACAAGCTAAGTCATTTTACTAGTCCAATAAAGTTTACTTCTTTTACAATATCATATGATCATCATATGGTATTTATAAAAAAGAGGTTTTTGAATATACCCTACTTTAATTTCTCTAACTCATGAGGGAGGGGGAAAAAAAAGAAAGAAGGAACTTAAAGGAATATACCACTAAGTGATGTATATATACAATATAGTTAAATTCTTAGAAGATGACACACTAAACAAAGGACAAAAACCCATGAAATTGATATATACAGTTTACCATATAATATCATCAAACCAACTTGGCATATGTGGAATAGAATCTTCCATAATATTCAAATTCCATGAAATGTGCACACCTTCTATGGAGAGCTAGCTCCATAGATGGTCATGTCCGTCTTGATGTTAGCTACGTAAATTAATTCGTAAACGAGTCAGTATAATATGTGTCTTATGTTGGTAAAACTCCAATTAATTAACGCATAAACCAAATCTTAATCCAAAGAATCAGCAACAATTAAACACACTCAAAACAATAATTTCAATCAAACACTATGAGCACAAAATCAGCCCCAAAACTGAAAAGAAGTTTAGAAAGATCAAGACTGGGTAGGGCGTGCGATAGCACTCTCCTAAAAGCCGATTATCGCCTCCTTCGTGCAGGAATCCGACGATCTCTCCAGCTAATAGGGTATTCTAACCCACGCGTCGATCGGCACCTCCCTGCGGCACGTCACCGAGTAGGTGTAGCTCAAGTATCCCCAGAAGATGAAGGTGGTGATGATGATGTTTTAGAGAGATGGGGATGAGACAAGAGACAAGAAATTTGCAGCCAGAGAAGATCAAGCACTAGCTCTTGAGTGAAGACAAGGTTCACTGGATTTCTCTGATGGCTGCTAGGGTTCAACAGTTGGTATTTATAGAGATAGAAATGCTTCAACGGTTATAATTCTATCCGTTGGAATCCAACGGCTATAGATTAATTGATGGCAAAAGTATAAATAAATGTTGGGTGTGAGGGTATTTCTAACAGTCCCCCACTACACTCACAGTCAAACATAACATAGATCATAATGAAGTATAATATGAGACACACTCAGAATGAAGATGATTGAAGATTTATATCTCAGAGTAAATCAAAATGTTGTTTTCTATCAAAGAAGAAAGAGAAAGCATTTGTTGAATGAAGTTTCTGGGATTACACAAGACCATAAGCTGAGGTGTCCTTAGGGACTTGAACCTTAGCCTTCTGGTAGAATCTCCAACTGATGGAAGTGTGGTGAACTAGGTCTTGAACCACATTCCTTGAATCAGCATTCAACCCAACCAGGGATCTTGTGCGATACTTGAGCAAGGCGGATTTGGCGCATTATTGGCCATGCGCGCGTACCATTTCATGGAGATTTTAGAGAGTTAACCCACACTCTCACAACTGCGGCCTGACAGTGGTCTCCACATAGGTGAGATCTCCAGAGATTATCTGTAGTGTGATATCTCGCTTAAATACAGCCTTTGATCTCATTAAGAGCTTAGCTCAACCTTAACCACTACATGAGAGCACGCGTCATAGGAATGGGGTAATGATGATAAATGTATCTCAAATACATGTAGGGTGCTCTCCCAGTCAACCAATCAGATAACTTCCCTTTGAACTTCTATCCTGGGATCTCCATTCAAAGAAGTAGGGTTGTTACTGTTATTAACCTTTATGGGTTTAGCCCCATTCTCCTCGACGTATCAGCTATCAATGATCTCAATAGCTCTTTAGTCATGCAATCTGCTAGATTTAGCTCTGATTTTACATATTCAATGCTCACAACGTTGTGCTTCAGGTGCCTCCACACTGACTTGTGCCGGATCCGCAAGTGCCTGTTCATCTTGTCATTTGTACATTCACGTTTACACAGTTCAATAGTTGATTTAGAATCACAATGTATAGCAATAGTATTCATATTTGAAGACATAACAGGAATTTCAGAAAGTAAATTCCTAATCCACTCAGCTTCAGTGCAAGTGGAATCTAGTGCAATGAGTTCAGCTTCCATGGTGCTCCTAGCATTGAGCTTCTGCTTTGCAGATTTCCATTGGATAGCTCCTCCACCAAGTAAGAACACTTGACCGGAGGTGGACTTTAAGTCCATGGAATCAGATATCCAATTGGCATCTCAGATATCCCTCTACAACACCGGGAATCCCGTGTATTTCAATCCTCGGGACACTGTTCCCTTGAGGTATTTAAGAACTCTTTCAAGAGCAATCCAGTGCTCGGAGTTCGGGTTGCTTGTGAACCTACTAAGTTTAGTCACAAAGATAAGAAATGTGGTCTAGTCCCAAGTTAGACAAATACATTATAGATCCTATGATTTGTGCATATCGATCTTGCCTTATAGGTTCACCCTTATTTTTCTTAAGGTGCACACTAGGATCATAAGGTGTGGCAGAAGGTCTGCAATCAAGATAGCCAAATTTTTCTAACACTTTCTCAGTGTAATGTGATTGTAACAAGGTTATTTCAGATTCATTTCTGATTAGTTTGATTCCCAAAATCACATTTGCCTCTCCTAGATCCTTCATGTCACATTTGGTAGATAAGAATTTCTTAGTGTCATTGATCAAATCCATGTTTGAGGCAAATATGAGCAAATCATCAACATAGAGGCATATTATGACACATTGATCATTTACTTGCTTGTAATATACACATCTATCATAATTATTGACTTTAAATCCATAGGAAATAATTGTGGAGTCAAATTTAGCATGCCACTGTTTAGGGGCTTGCTTTAGTCCATAAAGAGATTTTACGAGCCTGCACACTTTATGCTCTTGTCCTGGGGCAATGAAGCCTTCAGGTTGCTCCATATAAATCTCTTCCTCTAAATCTCCATTTAGGAAGGCTGTTTTGACATCCATTTGATGGATTTCTAATTTATGCACAGTAGCTAGGGCAATTAGAATTCTAATGGTTGCAATTCGGGCAACAGGTGAATAAGTGTCAAAGTAGTCTAAACCTTCCTTTTGTTTAAACCCCTTAGCTACTAATCTGGCCTTGTATTTTTCTATGGATCCATCGGGCCTTAGTTTCTTTTTGAATACCCACTTGCACCCTAGTGGCTTATTTCCTGGGGGCAAAGTAGTGAGGATCCAAGTATTATTACTCAAGATTGAATTTATTTCATCATCAATTGCTTCTTTCCAGAAAGGTGAATCAACAGATCTCATGGCCTCTTGATATGTAGTAGGAGTATCCTCAATCAAGAATGTGACAAAATCATCTCCTAAGTTCCTTTCTATCCTACCTCTCTTACTCCTTCTAGGTTCTTCTATAGGTTTAGGAACAGATCTACTAGAAGAATCATGGGGTCGCATGAGCACTAGTAGGATCTTGAGGTATTGAAGTCCTTAAGGGAAATATGTTCTCAAAGTAGGTGGCATCTCTAGCCTCGATTATTGTGTTGTTGGCTATTTCATTCACCTCGTAATTAATTACCAAGAATCGCCAACATTACTATCTAGGGCATATCCTAGAAATACAAAGATCAATTGTTTTGGGTCCAATTTTCCTAACTTTTTGGTTCGTATTTTGACCTTAGCTAGACACCCCACACTTTGAAGTAATTCAAATTGTGGGCTCTTTTCTTCCAAAGCTCATAGGGTGTCGTGACACGGTCCTTAAATGGTACCATATTTAGTATAAAACATGCTGAGAGAAGGGCCTCCCCCCACAAGTTCTCGGGTACCTGTAACTTAATAACATGGCATTTACCATATCCATTAATGTCCTGTTTTTCCTTTCTGCTACCCCATTGGACTTTGGGGTATAGGGAGCAGTGAACTCATGGATGATCCCATTCTCTTCACAAAATTGAGTCATAGCATAAGAGGTGTATTCACCACCTCGATCAGATCTAAGAGTCTTAATAGATTTCCCTAATTGGTTTTCAGCTTCAGCTTTGTAAATCATAAATTTGCTGAGAGCTTGATCTTTAGTTTTAATCAAATAGACATAACAATATCTAGAGTGGTCATCTATGAAGGTTATAAAGTACCTATTACCAGCTCTAGTGGGAGTTCTGTTTGAATCACAAATATCACTATGAATCAATTCAAGTAAATCAGAGTTCCTTTTAATGTGTTGGAAAGGCTTTTTAGGAAGTTTGGCTTGGACACAAATTTGGCATTTTGAGTTAGAGTCAATCTTTGATTTAGGAATCAAGTTTAGGTTCATCAGTCTTCTTATTGTTCCAAGATTTACATGTCCTAGTCGTCCATGCCAAGTCTCACAAGATTCGACATTCATGATCATAGATGAAGAAGAAGAAGTAGAAGCAAATTCATTAAAAGATAAAGTAGAGGGTTCACAAACATTTAATCTAAATAAACCTTCAGATACAAAGCCTTTTCCCACAAAATGATTTCCCTTAGTGATTACAATTCTATTTGACTCTAATACAATTTTATAACCAGACTCAATCAAAAGTGATCCACTGATCAGGTTCCTCCTAATATCTGGCACGTGTTGAACATCCAGTAGAGTAAGGACTTTGCCTGATGTCATCTTGAGATCTACTCGTCCTTTCCCTAGCACATGTGCCACTGATCCGTTTCCTAGAGTCACACATCCTCCACTTGAGACCTGATAAGTGGAGAACCAGAAACGTTCAGTACAGACATGGACGTTAGCACCAGAGTCTAGAAACCACTCTAAGTTTTGATAAGTCAAATTCACCATAGGGATAAAGCTACTTGGCCTAAACCGAAGTCTCGATTGGAAGGCGCACCCATTTCCAGTACATTTGCTTGTGGTTTGGGTGGACCCGAGGAAGTTCTACTTCATTTAGTGCGTCTTCTACGAAGAAGCAGTCCTTCGCCACATGGTTGGTCCTACCACAAACAAAGCAATGTTTAGGGTTCTTCTCAGAATTCTTTGAAGTAGCTGGTCTAGTCTGAGAAGTATGGTGCGTGTGTGGTTTGCCCCTATGTTTGAAGTTCTTGCCCCTAGGAGAGTGATTTTTATTCTTAGGTGACTGTTTGGGGCCTTTGGGGCTGTTACTGGACTCAGTCATGTAAACTTTTCCCTTAGAGGTATTCGTGGCTCTAGGGTGGAGACGGTTTGCCTCTTCGGTCCTAAGCATGTTATAAACTTCTAGTAAGTTCAATGTGTTGATCTTGTGTCTGAGTGAATCAGCGAAATCAGACCAAGATGGTGGAAGTTTGCTAAGTAAAATAGACACTGTGTGAACTTCTGAGAAATTTGTCCCATGTTTGTTAAATGTAGCAATGTACTCCTGAAAAGTAAGGATTTGTTCTTCCATAGGTGTGTTGTCTACCATCTTAAAATTGTCAAAGTCTACTGTCAAGTGACTAACTCTAGTGGCATTGTTTGGACCATATTCAGTTTCTAGAGAGTCCCAAATTTCCTTAGCAGTCTTACATTCATAATATTTGTTGCATAACCTCTCAGAAAGACAACTAAGTAACACTACAAGAAAGATGACCTATAGCGGCGGATATATCCGCCGCTATAGGGTATCTATCCGCCGTTATATTTATATAGCGGCGGATTTTAAACGCCACTGAATCCTCGGTCGGTATAGCTTATAGCGGCGGAAAATCCATCAACAGCGGCAGATATATCCGCCGCTAAAAGTCCGCAATAACGCGGTAAATTGGCTATAGCGGCGGATATATCCGCCGCTAAAAGGCCCAGCTGTACTTATCTTAGGAATGCCCTATAGCGGCGGATTTAAAAATCCGCCGCTATAGAGTCTAACTACAAAAGCAATCGTGGCCTACTGGTAGAATGGTAGATTTCCATGATATTGACCTGGGTTCAATTCCCCATTGCTGCAAACTAGAATTTATTTTTTTTTAACTCCCTATAAATGAACAACAATAGCAAAAGCCTGCCTTCTCTTCCTTTCCAATGCACAATGCACACAATGTAGTTTAAATGAAACATTTTGAGTTCAATAAGATTTATTGTAATATAAAAAATACTTATACATCGACCTTACAAATATCATATTTGTTTATTTACCTTCAACAAACACCAATATTACATCTTCCTGGCTGCCTAACATTTAAAAAGAAGTAGTCATCTAATCTTACTTCTCCATTTGGCCAAAGCTAGTGAATTTGTTCCATCCTCCCAAGGCCACATTTTTGTTGGCACACCAAAAGGGTCAGCTCCATTTCCACGGAATACACGCCAAAATGCAACACTAAATCTCGTCCAATCCTAAGGAAAACAAGCAAAAGCCACAATGATTGATAACAACCAAAACCATAAGAAACACACACACACCTTACACACATCCATATGTGCATAATGTACACTAGAAATCAATCTGTATGAGTAATGTGAAAAAAAAAAATACCTTCATTTTCTTTCCAAGAATCTCTTCCTCCGAATTGTACCATTTGAAAGAAAGTGGGTTAGTCTCTTGACTTTGCACTCAAATGCTAACATAAAGTAATATCCAATCCATTTTTTTTACAGATCAGGGATTATAGGAAGCAAAAACTTTTCACAAAAATGTAAATATATAAGTTATCGGCCGTCAGGTACCTAATATAATGTGATTTTTCTTTCAAACAATGACGTGGTCAACTAGTTAACAGAAGCTACACTTTCAAAAAAAAATCAAAACTTGATCATTTCAAGTACATGATCACGAGAAAAAGAACTTTAAGTTCCAAATATGATATAATTATTTAAATCACAGAAAATTAGGACATGCTCTAAGGTTATTGTATTGCATTCTTCTCCACTTCTTTTACATGTTAGTTAGATTTGCAAAATACAAATAGATAAGTCATTTTTTGGAATTCTCATATTTATACTGCAAGAAAACAGGGGAGGGGTTACTTGTATTGGCCTTGGATAATGGTAACTGTGTGTATAAGCATTAATCCACAAGTAATAGATCAGATGAATAAAAAATAAAAAATAAAAAGGTGAAATTATCAAATAACTTTTGATAATATAACCCTATAATTCCATTATCTTTTCACAAGTTTAACTGTTAAACTATTCTAATCTAAAACTGATTTATTCTATTTCTCACAAATACACCAATAACAATGTTGGTTCCCTTAGTACGAAGAATTTGTCTTTGAATTATCAGAATTCCTTCTCTATTAGATTTTAGTTTTTTCCAAGAATTAATTTTTTCAATCAAATGAATAATATTTGCATATCTCTGCCTTCACAATAAATGTTTCTAGTGTCTAAGGATTAGAAATTTAGAACATCACTACAATCATTTATTTCTATTATTAAGTTCACAAGAAAAAAAAAGATTAAAATGCTTACAACTGAGATTAGAAGGCAACCAAATATACCTTTGATGGGCAACAAGTTGGTAGTCTTATTGCCAGGACAGGCCAGATTGACCATGGTTGTAGCCATTGAAGGGGATGCCATGTCCAAGCCTTTGAAATTTAGAACATCACTACAATCATCTCAGTTTCCACATACATCACTAAAAAGATTAAAATGCTTACAACTGAGATTAGAAGGCAACCAAATATACCTTTGATGGGCAACAAGTTGGTAGTCTTATTGTATTTCCAGTTTCCAGCTCAGGGTAAACTTTGAACCTATAAATTAATTTAAATAAAAGTCAGAGGCTCAAAAATTGGTGCAATCCAATCAGGTCTTTGCTTTTATTATTGGGTTAGTACGTGTGTCGAGTCACTTGTTGAAAAAACTAATTTTCTACTTGACCGAATCACCAAAGTTTTCATACCTAGGTCTTTGCTTCTATTTAGTTGAAATCTCTCTTCTGCTTCTATCTAAAGTATTGTTCACCATTCTGGACAACATTACTAAAATATAATTTCAAAGAATGTAAATAAAGTATTAATATCCAAGAAAAAAAAAAGAACGTTAACAAAGATCACAGAAAGAGTGCAATAGATTTTTAAAAAGAACGTTAACAAAGATCACAGAACGTTAACAAACATCTTAATTTGTTGGCGCACCAAAAGGGTTAGCTCCAGTTCCTTGGATAAATGTTTCTTGGATAAACAGAATAGCAAAGAATAGATATGCTAACTCACATGACACGATGCTCTTTCAAACTTTTTCAGATCCTCAACAGCTTGGCCAGATATTATACTATCCATTGCCCTGGTATAATAATGAAAGATTTTCAAATTTAATCAGATAACAACAGAGGTAAAGCTTCATTGGAAATAGATAGAGGATTCAGAAAATGACCTTGGGTATGCTAAGCAATGAAGACAGATCACATGGAATGTAATCTTCTACTTTGTCAATTAATAATCTTGGGATAGGGCCTCCCCTGAAAATTGGAGGCAAGACATTAAATACATCAAACAGATACTTCAACTACAAAAAGAAATCAAATAATACTCTTGTGACCAGAAAATAATTAAAAATTTTCAATAGCAATCATGTTAATTCATCTGATTTTCATCGACAGATTATTGCTGAACCCTAAAGCCATTCAGCACTATACTTTTACTAACTAAAAGCTTTGACTATTGCCACACTGAAATAGCAAATATGTTATGGCACTGTTGTTCACTTATGCAAAGCATGAAATGGAAAACAGATCCAAATCCATGAAATCCAACCTCACAAAACATCAAAAGGAAACGGGAAATTGGAAGTTAATCTTGACATACCTCCGAATCCCCCCTCCATCGGCTAGCCATCGCCGCCGCTATCCGTTGACCACCCGGAGAAGGAATCCGGCGATGAATTGGAGCTAGCCAAACAAGTGCAATCCAGGCGGAGACGATGACCCATCTTCAAAGATCGAAACCGGAGGAACCCCGGGCTGTGAACCCAGTTTGGGATGAACGGCAAACCCTAAATTGCATTGGTGCCAACCAATGTGAGTTAGGGTTTCATCCTCTGAAAGAGAAAGAGATGCTTACCGGAAAACAACAAATTGATGGCCAGAAACAAACGCGATCAGCAGCGAGATCGGACATGGAAGTAGAGCGGAGTGGCGAGAGAGAAGAGAAACAGGAGAAGTCGCGGGAGTTTTGGAAGGCCTTGGCGGTGATTTAAAAAGAAATAGAGTTTATAGCGGCGGATAATAATATCCGCTGCTATAGATCCGCGCATCTAGAGTTTATAGCGGCGGAAATTTATATCCGCCGCTATAGTTTACCCTAATTCGAAGGTATTTAATCTATAGAGGCGGATATTGTAACCCGCCGCAAAAGATACTCGATTTAGCGGCGGATATTTATATCCGCCGCTAATATCCGCAGCAACAGCTTAATATTCTTGTAGTGTAAACGGTATTTACAGTGATAATTAATCTCTTCTGCAGATATATCATTCATGTTAGAGGATTGAGATTGGTCAGAGTAGGAGATCGAAAGTCTGCGAAGGCTATCAGAACCAAAATCATTTGAATCAGAGTTTGAGTTCCTAAGGAAGCGAGAGCTAAGCGGAGTGGAAAGCCAATACTCACTTGTCATGCCATCTCCTAAATATAGTCTTCCCATCAAATTTCTCGGGTTTGTATGCCAAGTCATTGTTATTAAAAGACATTTTTCCTAGCAAAGTGTCAATCTAATTTCGAATACAAAGAATGAGCTACTTAAGCAAAGGATTACAATACAAAATATAATAAAGTTCCAATAATTAATAAAGTAAGATAAACTTGAAATTTCAGCAGTTCGAATTTCAGCAGCTTGCTTTAAATCAGAGATTCAAAACTTATGTTGACTGTGATGCAGTAATTAAATTTTTTTTTTTTTAAAGCAAAAGGTGTGATGCAATTAAACTACTGAGTTTTAATGGATCACAAGAGAGAGAGAGATATCACTTAAAGAATGAAATAAATAGGAACAGTAAAGCTGAAATTTAATCAGAATGTTCAAATCAGACGTCAAGCTTTGATAATTGAGATTTAGACAGTGAGCACTTGTAGAAATAATTAAAGAACAGCAGTGATGTAAATTTTCAACAAAGTCAAGGAAATTGAATTAATCAGTGTTAATTCAGAGGTTGATCAGAGGGCTAAAGTTAGGCTTTTCCAATTTGATTTTTCTGGACAGTGAGGATTAATTGTAAATTAATCGGCTTTTAGATTGTTGGTAAAACTCCAATTAATTAACGCAAACCAGCTCTTAATCCAGTAAATCAGCAACAATTAAACACACCCAAAATAACAATTTAAATCAAACACTATGAGCACAAAATCAGCCCCAAAAAACTGAAAAGAAGTTTAGAAAGATCAAGCCTGGGTAGGGCGTGCGATAGCACTGCCCTAAAAGCCGATTATCGCCTCCTTCGTGCAGGAATCCGGCGATCTCTCCAGCTAATAGGGTATCCTAACCCACGCGTCGATCGGCACCTCCCCGTGGCACGTCACCGGGTAGGCGTAGCTCAAATATCCCCAGAAGATGAAGGTGGCGATGATGATGTTTTAGAGAGATGGGGATGAGAAAGAGATTGGCAGCCAAAGAAGATCAAGCACTAGCTCTTGAGTGAAGACAAGGTTCACTGATTTTCTGATGGCTGCTAGGGTTCAACAGTTGGTATTTATAGAGATAGAAATGCTTCAACGGTTATAATTCTATCCGTTGGAATCCAACGGCTATAGATTAATTGATGGCAAAAGTGTAAATAAATGTTGGGTGTGAGGGTATTTCTAACATCTTATCACATGGATGAAGCTAATCAAAACCTCTTGGATCATACTCTTATTAATTCCATGTTTTTGCTATATATATATATATATATATATATATATATATATATATATATATATATATATATTAATTATCATAAATTGAATTCCTACCTATTTTATAAAACGAAAGTTTTCTCTCCATTTGTCCATAATTGTTAAGCTGATGCAATGAATGTTGGGTTATATGGATTGATTGTTTTAACTGATGCAATGAATCCTCCTTTGTTTTTTTAATCCTTCAAAATATGTGGTATTTAATTTTGGAGTCTTATATGTGATATTTAGCTATTTGAATTTTTTTATTATATATGAATAAAATTTCTTCTACAGGTGCATCATGTGTGGAGCTACAGTCTAGGATTACACAATTGGAGAATAATAATAAGGAGCTTCAAGAGAGTCTACACGTGATGAGGGCGGAGAGAGATGAGCATTATGAACAAGTGAAGCGTAACATGGAGGATATGATGAAGGACTTCGAGGCCAGATTGCACTCACAGTTCACAACTCAAGACTCGCAGCTTTTTAGTGATGATCATGATATTGATCACCTAGATGACTTGTAGATTGATTGTTGATTAGTGGTGTTTTTTGTTTTGGTTAAACTGACTTGTTTGAACATCTATTATATATATGAATTAATGATATTATCAGTTGTGATCATTATTAGTTCTATAAATTTATTGTAACAGGTGTTTATTCGTTTGAATTATCAATATATAAATTATTGTAATTTTTTTTGTATTAGGGATTTAGAAACGAATTAAAAACAAATTAATCTGTTTTAAAAAATATTTTTAATATACATATATTTAACATTAGAAAAGGATTTAAAAGGTTTTACATATAAATTTCCTTTTCAAATCTGTTTCTAAATTTAGAAACGGATTTTATCCCGTTGCAAATCCGTTTCTAAAGTTAGAAACAGAATTGAAACAACTTTGTATCCATTTCTAAATTTAAAAACGGATTTGCAATGGTTCTAAATTTAGAAACGGATTTGATTCCGTTGCTAATAAATTAGAAACGGACCATTTCCGTTTCTAATCCGCAGTTTTCTTGTAGTGTTACTTTTTTATCCCACTTCAAGAAGCTAGTAGAATATTATTTTGAACAACATTTCAACTTATCTATAAGTTCACTTATAAGTAACCAAACTGGCCCTAAGAGGAGATATTATTGCAACGAATGACTTGAACAGATGGAGTTTTTGCACTGCCTTTACACTAAGGTTACAACATTATATATAAACCAGAACATGATAAAAACCACCGGCTAAAATCTAGGAACTGAATACTGAAATCAAGGTTACATAACAACC
Source organism: Dioscorea zingiberensis (assembly GCA_026586065.1). Classification (NCBI taxonomy): domain Eukaryota; kingdom Viridiplantae; phylum Streptophyta; class Magnoliopsida; order Dioscoreales; family Dioscoreaceae; genus Dioscorea; species Dioscorea zingiberensis. The sequence continues at coordinate 59,795,979 of CM048820.1, read as the reverse complement.
ACTAAGTTAACAACCAAAGACTTATTCAACCCACGTGCTTCTAACTAATTAATGACTTATACCACCCACGTGCCTCATCACAATGCATCCGTCACATTATCAGCTTAATGTGTACAGCTTTAATGAAACCCAACACTTTGAAAACGCGCACTAGAACCTTGAATGGCAGCGAAGTACATTTGAAATAAGAACACATGCTTTAAAGTTTAAATGCTAAACAGAACACAGAGAAATACATTTGAAATAAACAGATGAGATGAAGATGCAAAGAGAAGAGAAGCAACCCAGGATAACACTGCAGACCAGAGCACATGCAAAGTGCCCATGATTTACTGCTTATTCATAGCACTAGGAGACCACTCCACGCATGATGTCTAGTGAATCTCTAAACCGAGTTGACGTCCGTCTCAATAAGATCGATAGATATGCCGCCGACGGTGACTTTGCCGAAACGGGGAACCAAGGTGACGACGATCTTCTCTTCGTTCTCGGCCTGAAGGTCCTCGAGAGCATAGGTGATCCCCAGCTTCAGTTTGGTCTTCTTCTCTTTCTTCTTTGAGGGTTTTCCAGAGGACTCGGCCAGGGTGACGAAGCTGCCGACGAAGTCGCCCTTGTCAATGCCGACTTTGCCATCATCATCAGGAACGCAGACGTATACATCGAAGCGAGCTTCTTTCCTGTCGGTGACCTGGATGTCATTGATGACGAGGACCTCCGACTTTTCATCTTTGTCAGTCTTGCTCCGGTTCGTCTTCGGCCGAGACACCAGCACACGGAGGGTGTTGTCGAGCTCTTTGGGTGCCGAACCGAACTCCTTCACCCCGACTGATGAGCCTGACTTGGCCTTCGTCGCCGACACCGTGGTCTTCTTTTTGGGCACGGCACCAAGCCATGGAGACGGGGACACCTCGTATGTTGTGCAGAGCTTTGAAAGGTTGAGGCAGTCTTCCACCTGTGGGATGTTAAAAAATAAAAATCATTTTCTCAGCCTCATATCATTCTGATAATTAATAAAAGAAAACCTCGGACCAACGTATAATAAACTCCATAAAGTCCAAGTGTCAGATAGAAAGAAATAATAATAATAATAATAATAATAATAATAATAATAATAATAATAGTAGTGCAGTTGCATGGCGAGAGACCGAGCGTAGAGAGAGAGAGAGAGTGAGAGCTGCTTACCCTCACACGGACCACCTGGCGGTCCTCGTCGTAGAAGACGAAGGTCGAATCCAGCCAATCACGATCGTTGAACTCAACGCGATAGCCCCTTCGGCTCCGGTACAACTCCCACAACCTGTCGACGTTAGCATGCAGGCTGAAGAACATGCAATCGCGGGCGGCGGTGGCGAAGCTTCCCATATCGGTGTGGGGTTCCTCCTTCGGGCCGACCCAAAAGTGGACGGAGTTATGGATGGTTTCCAGCTGCCCCATCGAAGTGGTCATGGAGGCCTCCTCCCCTGCCCTCACCGGATCCCCCATGAACAACTCCGGCAGCGGCTCCCCTTCCTTGAACGTCTTCCGCAAGTACTCCAGGTTCTCCTTCACAAGCTCATCATCCCTTTCCACTCCTCTGTCCCCGTCATCATACCCGTACTTGTAGTCCACCAGATGCGGCGGATAGTGGGCCAAGTCGCGGTTCTGGTTGTAAAGCGGCGACTCCTTGTCGTATGTGAAGATGGAAGGCATGGTCATGCCTTCCTTGTTGTCAAAGTTCCAGTAGGGTAGTGCGAAGGACTCATCCCCGATGAGCTTCCCGAGAATGCGCTCGTAAAAGTGGAGGTAGTACCTGTGCCACGGGAGGAAGATCCAGCTGAAATGCACCTGGAGTGGGACATCGTTGTGGTCTTTCTGATCATACGCGCTGTTGCAGTAAGCGCAGTGGATCTTCGCCTGCTGGTAGAAGTTCCACGGGTCATCTTCAGGGAGCTCCTTCATCTTCCGAATGCCCTTCTTATATTTCTCCACGTACTCCGGGTCAAGAGCTGCCAAATGCGCTGGGCGACGCACGCGCAAGGGCGTTTTCGGGAACTTGTAGTCAGTCGGCTTGACATGAGTTCCTTGGTATGGCGGGCAGCATTTCAGAAGATCAGAGTCTGGTGGGATCAGCTCAGCGCTTGCTCTGTGGCATGACGACTTCCCTTCCAAGTCTGGCGGCTGAAACGGGTCCGCCAGTGCCGGCATCCCTCCAGTGGCTCGGTAGAACCCACCGAGGGCGACGAGCATGTCGCGCCTGTCCATGATGAGGCCTGATGAGCTTTTTTCATCTTGGCCGCCATTGTTCAGCTGGCACAACACTTGCGTCGTGGTGATTCTCTGGTGCACCACTCCTGGGATTGAAGACGGCCCCGAGGTCCGCTTTATGGAGAAGCGATCTCGAAGAGGGCATGCAGAGACAGTGGTGTTGAGGAAGCCAAGAGATTGGGACAAAGTCATCGACATGTTGATCGAGAGAAGAGAGAAGAGAGAAGAGAGAGAGAGATTCCAAAGAGCTGTGCCAAGCTCTCCTGCTAGTGCCGCTTAAATAGAACTCTATGCAGAGGAGAAAAGTAAGAAATTATACTATTATCTCAAATCCTCCATTTGTAGTGGGACCGCGGTGCATGGATGTTTTAATATAAAATTTATGGAAGCTTAGCATTATGATTTTGGTTGCAACTGTTCAAATGCACTCTTTCTGCCTCAACAGTACCTAATTATGTTTACTTAAGAAAATAGTTATCATCTGTCTGCATGTATATATGTACTTAGGGACGAAATCAGGACTGTTAGAGCTGATTTTTTTTATATTTTTTAATTTAATCTGGCACAGAGACCCTGCTGAAGTAGGATTAGGTCATGAATTAGTAGTAGTATTAGGGTTAAGTAAGTGATTAGATGAATGTCTTCAATCCTTTGTTATGAATGTTATTAGTTTGTAATTACAGGTAAGTTGGTATTAGGAGGGCATCTTCCATGTAATGGTTTGTTAGGCTCATACAAGCTGTTTGTGGATATGCGCCAGTGAATCACTGCATATCTGCAGAGGTTGTTACAAAGCTTTCTATAAATACAATGAAAGCCATGAGGAATGGCAGAAAGAATCATTCCTAAAAACTCTCTATCTTCTTCTTCAAGCTTCCTCCAACCTCCTCTAATTCCTCCTCCTTCTCCCTTTTCTCTCTGTCTTCTTGCCTCTAACCTCTCATCTCCTCCTCTAAAAGCCCTCCTCCCCTTCAGACCTGCTACACCCATCCATCTCAGTCACTATTTAAATTTTAAACCTTATCAGTCACTATTTTTATTTTAAACCCTATCCGTTATCTCCTTCTCTATCACATCACAATCAGAGAAACTTAGAGTGCTAGATAGCCTGTAGGCTACTAGGGAGGATCGTCGGAAGTCAGGCGATCACCTCCAGCTAGCTGGCGGGCAGAGGTTGGGGCGGCTGAAGCCCCCACTTGGTTAAGTCCTTGTATGTATTCCTATAAATATCATATTTACTTGTTTATCATCATCGTATATAACTTCTATTTTCTTAAATATTTTTATAATTAAAAATTTTATTTCATATAAAAAAACATTTACCCTTGATACCAATCTTGTCCTGATCCCCTCTCTTATATTACACCGTATATATGAAAAAATCTCATACCGCTCACGAACTCTCTCCACTTTTAAACATTGAGACTAATAATTAATAAACATGCAACAATTGCCACCGAAAATCTTGTTTCACCTACTTAGTACTAGCACTAGCTACTAGCATTAATTTTCGTCCTTTGTATTTTGGAAAAAAAATGGAAAAATGGACCTCTCGGTGAAAGTTTGATAGTAACTGACGGTGACTGATGATGATGAACAAAAATCCTATATTTGCCTAACCCACAGGTGCCGGTTCCGAAAGAAAAGAAAAGAAAAAACTCTCTCCACTTTTAATGATTTGTAGAATCTTTAAGAAAAATAATAAAAATTACATACCATTGGTAGCATATTTATTAACCTGCTGTGATGCTCTAGTCCATGTAAGAATTATCTTATATTTGCTAATGTCAGTAATCTGCTCGCCCTTGGGATCGGGACCGATTAGGATCAGCGAGTATAATTTGATGGAGATCGGTGAGCTTCACTTCGCTTGGAGGGAAATTGATCAGTTATAGGCGGTGATTATGGATGAGTGTCATCTTCAGAGTTAGTGTGCTTCTCCCCAAATCTCGAAGGTCCAGGGTTTTACCCCCAGATTCTCCCACAATCAAGTCAATGATCTTGCTTGATGGTGGAGAAGAAGGAAAAGAGAGGTGGAGAAGATCTAAAGGAGAGTCTAGGAGAAAAAAAAAAAGCAGAGAGAAAGATAAAGAGTTTCGTATATGGCTTGAGGTTGGTTTGATTTTTCTTTGGACATTTGTTTATACCCTTCGAAGGCAGTTAGCTTTCAGTTAGGAGCATCTTTTAGTAATTAGACAGCTCAACGCCAGCGAGGATTGCCAGCTCAATGCTAGCTCACTCAGAGTCTTCTAGCAGTTAGGTTGTCATCAATTAGTTGTAATGGCTTTCCGATCTCAGCTTTAGAGATCGTGCCACATGTCAGCTAAAATATTCCCCATAACACTTGCACCCCAACTTTTAGGTTAACAAATTCTCAACTTAGGTCGACATAGAAAGTTAGGTTGTCAACTAGTGGCGCGATGTGATCTGGATAAAATCCTCGACAATATGACCATAAACTAATTTTCAAAGTCGTTTCGACTTGAAAATTGACTGCTTCGTATCAGTCTTGGTTATTGGGTCAAGACCTGTAGCGGTACTTCAACTTTCGAAGCATCCTTTAAGAAGAATTTGACGGGGAATTATGTGTGCGATCCCTAATATGATTGTCTTAAAACAACCAGGAGATCGTGGCCCATGTGTCGAACATCTAAATGCATCTTTTCCTACAGATACCCTAAGCCATCGAGCTGAGGTAACCAAGGCATGAGCCAATTTTTCTAATAGAAGATATTTGATTTTCGGCAACAGGCTAATGGCTTGAAAAAGACTTCCATTCCATTCTAGTCGAATTAGTTCATCTCGAACTTTTATTTTTTTGGCTTTTTCATTCCATCGAAAATCGATTTTGCGGTAGGGGTTGTTCAGAACCTTGCTAGTATAGTAAATTTATTTCTGAACTCCTTCATCATCCTTAATCAGCACCGAGCTAATTGCATAGGTCATAGGGGCCAAGTATACATAAAGCCCATCCCTGTCGCTGGGTCTAGTCTGTAATGGTGGAGCGCTAAAGTATTCTTTCAACTGTTGAAAGGCTCACTCGCATTATTTTGTCCACTCGACCTAAGGAGCTTTTTGGAGAGCTCAGAAGAATATGTGGCTCTTATCTCTTGATTTCGAAATAAATCGACCAAGAGTAGCTAATCTTTCGTTTAACCTCTGAATCTCCCAAATAGTTTTTGGTGGGCTCATCCCAAGGATAGCTCTAATTTATAGAAATTCTACCGGTTCAGAATTTCACCCGTTAAGATGAAGACCCTATAAGTTCCCAAATTGTATGAAAATTGACATGCTAGCTTATTTTTCGATGTTCTTTCCATCCATAAGGTTGGATTTCCTCATAATACTGTGCAAATGAGTCAAATGGAGGCGACCACACTTACATAGTAATAAGGCCGGCCACATAGTATCTTGCCCGTATATATATATATATACACACATTTGTGATAAGGTCGCGATTAGTAGGATCATTGTCTGCGGAATCTGGTAGGCGCCCATTTTGGCCCTTAGAGCATGTTTGAAGGATTTCCAACCATACGGATGGGAAGATCATCAAAAAATAAGCTAGCCTGTCAATTTTCATACGATTTGGTGACCGTTTGGTCCTCCCACTTGTTCTTATTTTAGAAAAATTTTAACGGTTCAGAATTTCAACCATTAAGTGGGAGGACCAAACGGTTACCGAATTATATGAAAATTGATAGACTAGCTTATTTTTCGATGATCTTCCCATCCGTACGGTTAGAAATCCTTTAAACATGCTCCAGGGGCAGGAATGGATGTCGGCCGGATCTGCACAGTGATCCGGCCGACCGCACAGTATCGGGACTATATATATATATATATATATATATATATATTAGATGTATTGTTTTAAAGTAATTGTTAATTTGTTATCCTATCTTAATGTTTCTAAATAGTTTTAATTAACCAATGAATGGATAGATTGATCAAAGTGCAACCCAATTTTGAGAGGCAACAAAATATTTTAGTGGGTTCATAAAGATGGCAAAAGAATAAAAAAAGATTAATATACAAAATAGGGGAGAAAATTAGAAAATAGAAACCACAAAGATACATTAAATTATAACATCTTTAAAATAGATAAACATAACAAATAGGTTAAAAATATATATATATATATATATATATATATATATATATATATATATATATATATATATATATAAAGTTGGCAAGTATTAATTATATATTTTATGATTGGGATTCCAAAGAATGACAATGGATGTAATTAGAGACAAATAGGAGGGTGTTTAGAAAGGGAGAGGAAATGAGAGGAAATGATAGGTTGGTATTTAATTTGCACAAGATTTAGTCCCGCATCGGATGTGGAGATGAAAAGAGAGGATGTGTTTGCTATATAATGGGCTTGGGCATTAAAGGAGCTTGTATCATTCTTGGCTTTTTGGCTAAGTTAATTGAAAGTAAAATAAATAATCAAAAAATCGAGGTCAACCCGGTTTTGGTCAAGCCAGGCAGGTTAAATTAGAGTTCTAAGCTGGGTTTGACTGGTTCAATGTTTGGTCAACAATTAATGTAAACCCAGACTGGACTGCTGCCCGATTTTCGGTTCTGCCGGTCCAACCGGTCGGTCCGGTCCAGGTTTTAAAACACTGGTTTCACTTTCACCTACTTAGTATTAGCACTAGCTACTAGCTTTAATTTTCGTCCTTTGTATTTTGGAAAAAAAATGGAAAAATGGACCTCGTGAACCGGTGAATGTTTGATAGTAACTAATTATGACTGATGATGATGAACATAGAGAGCCATTTAATTGGTCGAAAGAGAAGATAAAGAAGTTTATCGATATATACTATGAGAATGTTAAACAAAATAGCTTCAGGAACTACATTCAAGAAAGAGACTTGGGAGGCGATCAATAGAGAAGTCATCCTTGTGACCAATGGGGATTATGGATTGCATTGGTTGAAGGCAAAGTGAAATTGGTTAAGGCTTAGGTGTCGGGTTTTTTCTATATTGCTTGCTTACAATGTGGTTACTTGGAACTTGGAAACAAACAATGCCAATGCTCCGGAAGAAGTTTAGGAAGAGTTCTATGCGGTATATATATGATTTAACTGTTGTGATTTGAATATTTGAATATTTTGATTAATGGTGCTTGATGTTTTTATAATTATCATTCATGTTTATGTAGAAAAAAGGAAAGAGGACAAGATTATCCAGAGGGAAGGTTGTGAGAATTATAATGTTCGAGCTCAGATATTTGATAAGACACTAGCTTCTAGTATATTAAGGCATTCCTCCACACAATCGTCTCTAGAATCAGATGAAGATAGGCAGTTGGAAGAAGAGTTTTTGTATGATAATTCTCAAGCTCGAAGTGCTCCCAGTAAAACTGATGGTAATGGTGATCATTTTAATGCTCCTTTTGAAATTTGGTGCTAGCAGTGATGGACGCCCACTAAAATCACCATTTGAGCGTTGATCCAAACTGCGTAAGATTGATAAAATGGACTTATGGGTATATCAGTAGACTTCAAATAATGAATCAAGATGTGAGTAGAGCTTCTTGTGTAAGAAATTCTTTCAAGGCATGTTGGAAGAAAGGATGTCTGAAGGGAGTGAAAAGCAAAATGATCCATTCTCTATTGATACTTGTATGGAAATTTTGAATGGCATGGCAGGTCTTACTAATGACATGTATTAAAAGTTTATAAACTCCTTGCGAGATACTATAACAAGGAACATTTTCATCGGAGTGCCGGAGGAAAGGAGATTTGCATGGTTGGAAAATCTTTTAAGGGATGATGTTGTTGGTTGAGACCTTTGTTCTATCGTATGTTTGAAATTTGGTTTTATTAATAATGTTTGAACTTTGGTTTATTAATTGGATTATGGAAACGTTTGAACTTTCATTAATCCTTTATTTTATTTGGGTAATTTTATTTTTTATTTAAAAAAAAACTATGTGGTTTCACAGATTTTCAAAATAAAGAATGTGTTTTTTTGTGGTTTCTTCAACTAACAAAAAAGGGAAAACCCATAAGGTTTTTAACAAAAAAAAAAAACCATGTGGTTTCCCGGATTTGCAAAAAAGGGACAGTTATTGTTTAAAAAAAACTTGACTTGTTTTCCCTTTTTTGTTAGCTGGAGAAACCACAAGGTTTTTTTCGAGAAAAAAAAACACATTTCCTATTTTGCAAATCTGTGAAACCACATGGTTTTTTTTTATAAAAAAATTACCCTATTTATTTTATGGAAGCTGTTTTATCGGGACCTTTATTGTTGGTTTGTTTGAACTTTGTTTGTGTGGCTTTTTTTAATATCAATAATGGATAGACAAATGATAATGGATATGACATTTGGTAGTCCTTACACTAGGATCCATGAGGTTCATATGGTCATGGAGTCTATGGAAGAAGAAGATAAAATTGAATTTCAAATGTTGATAATTGTGTTAGCATATCAAAGTAATGTTCATAGGACACCACAGAGAACATCAATGCTAACTGGCATGATGTATGTCAAAGAATTCCTTCATGGTCATCCGGGGATTTGTTATGAGAATTTCAGGATAGAGCCACGTGTTTTCATGAACTTGTCTGATACATTCAAAAATAGAGGTTATTTGCGTGATGGCAAGAAGGTGAGTATGAAGGAAGGTGTGGCAATGTTTGTAAAATTTCTTGCCCATAATTCTAGGCATCAGGACATTGCTGGTCAATTTCAACCTTCAACCTACATGGTTAGCAAATTGTTTAGGAGGTGTCTTCGACCTGCTTGTAGCTTGGGAAATGAACTTATTGAACCACAACGCATCGTGGAGTCCATTCACACATCCAAGGTAACCCAAAATATTTTCCATACTTTAAGGTTTGTATAGTTTCATTGAATCACAATATGTTCAAGTATTACTAATTTAAAATATTTGGAGCCTTTGTTATGTAACAATTTATTTTAGGATTACCTTGGAGCCATAGACAAGACACACATTTCAGCCTAGGCACCCGCATCTAAGCATGCAAGTTATTGAGGAAGAAAAACGACCATCGCGCAGAATGTGATGGTCGCATGCAATTTTGATATGTTATTCACATTTGTATACATTGGATGGGAGTGTACTACTAATGATGCAAAAGTGTTAAATTGAAGGCATGATGAACGAGACTTTAGGATTCCTAAAGACAGTTAAAGGTATAAGCACGCTAACTCATTAATAATCATATAAGTTTTTATCGTTGGATTTAATATATGTTAATAGGTTTAAGGTTTAATTGTAAACAGATCAGTTCTACCTCGTTAACTCTGGCTACCCAAATAGACTTGGATTTCTAGCACCATATCGATCTCGTGCTACCATTTGCAATATTTTCATAGACAAGGTAGACTACAAGGCAAGGAAGAGCTCTTCAGTTTTAGGCACTCTTCTTGTCAAAACATAATTGAGTACTGCACCGGGGTCTTGAAGGCAAAGTTTTCAATATTAAAAGTGATGCCTAATTACCCGGTTAGGAGACAAAGATTAATTTTTGTCGCATGTTACACCCTTCACAACTTTATTAAGAAGGAGCAACAGATGGACAATATGTTCAATGCATGGTCCGATGAGTCCATGGACATTCCACTTCTTTGAAAATGTAGGTGACAATCTTGATGGGAAATTGATCAACCCTTATGTGTGTGCTTTCGCCCAAGTGCAGGGGTCTCTCAAATAGTAAAGTACTTTGTCGGTGCCCTTGTTCGCCTTAACTATATGCACGTGTTCTATCCTAAAATGTGTTTTATAAAATCCAGTTCCCGAGAGTTGCAGGCGGAAATGCATTCGGGAACAACTGCAGTGTACTTATGCATTTTGGCTCTTTTAAACTCCAGATTGTCACGATTTCCACTTATTTTGTCTTGAGTGCTGTTTTCCTATTCAATCAACACAAAGTACACAACAAAGCATAAAATAGAAATCCATGTGAAAAGACAAGCAAAGTGCATGTAAATGTAGTATGAAAATATTTATAATCATGTATTTATCAAACCCATACATATTGATCGAGGTCAGGCTGCAGTGATGGTGAGAATTGTGATTGATGACAACATAAATTTATGTAAAAAAATCTTCTATGAACTTTTTAGTATTGAGATTACAGTTTTTATGTTGGTTTATAATTCTATTTAGTGATTTATTATAATTTTATAATAGAAAAAAAATTTATACATACATATTTGATAAAATCATCAGAAAATACTGCACAGTTTTATAACAAACTAAACAACTTTTTCATTTTTTAGTTACTGAAAATACAACAAAAATCATTTTTTTGTTTTTATGTTTTCCTTTAATTTTTTCAAGTATGAAAAATGAAAAACAAACCAAATATCTTCATAGTATTTCGTACTGATCCCCTAGAGGACTTCCTGGAGGGTCACATCTCCTCTTTGTGAAAGCCAGGTTCCAGTTTAAGATTGTTTACATAGCATCTTTAGTTTTTTGATTGTCAATCTAAGAAAATAATTGAAAATTATTATAAGGATATGATGCACAAGCAACCACAATTTGCTATGGGGAGGTTCTTTTGGGCAAAACATTCACTTTACCTGTTTGTTCTGTGTGATATGTGACGAAGTTAAGGTCAGCCTCCCTAAAGTCCTTTCAAATTACAGTTTTTATTATTTTCAATTTTTTTAATAATTTAAATTTTAAATGGTTTCAATATTCATTTTATTTACGAGTGTTGCAGTGTTTTTTTTCAATGGTTTTGATATCCAGTTTTTACAAACAACTTATTAGATATATTTTCTTAGAAAATTATTGGCTTGGACATTGATTTTTGAGATAAAAAAATATACATTTTGTCCCCTATAATTAAAGCGTTTAAGCAGAAAACTAAACCGGTTCTTGAAAAGGTTTTTTTAAATAAGTTTCATAAAATGATCATTTACAAAAATAGCAGCATTTTTTTATTTTTCCGCCTGATTTGATGAGACATGGCATTACATGCATTTACATATTTTGAAATAAATCTAAATCCTAGATTTCAGATTATGTCGGATTTAATTTGAAATCATCTATCTAAGATATATTCAAATATATTAAATTTTGAAATTTCTTTAATTAAATATTAATTTTGAAAACTTGATATTTTGAATTTTTTGTAACCAACAAACACTACCTTAATTGTACTTTGTATCCTCAAAAACACGTGACACTGCAATAATGGTTCCATCCACCGATACAATGACAAAATTGACAAGTCCAATCCCAAACATAAAATATTACTTTTATATATATATATATATATATATATATATATATATATATATATATATATATATGCGTAAATAAGATCTGATCGAGAAACTTTGCTCATTTTGTCTGTGAAATAAGGTTATTTTACCATTTCTGGAGTATGTTTGAAGGATTTTCAATCATATGAATAAGAAGATTATCAAAAATTAATATAATATGTCTATTTTCATATAATTTGGTGACCATTTGGGCCTCCGACTATGTTTTTTTTAAAAACTTTTTATTTCTTATTTATTTATTTATTTATTCTTTTTTTAATTATTTTTTATATCTTGAACACCTAACTACCAACCATTGTCCTTGAAACTTAATAATATAATGAGGCAAACAAATTTATCACATTTTTAATTAGTTTTAATTTTGATTCAGTGATTTGATTTTTTTTTTTTTTTTTAATGTAACTTATTTGGGTGCCTTGAGCCAATTATAAAATTGTTGTCATGTGACTTGGAGTCCTTAGTTAGTCGTGAAAATAGTATACTTGCGTAAAAAGTATGGTAAGACTGCATACAATATACCAAAGTGATTCGATCCTTGCCCGGACCCCACGCCCATGCGGGAGCTTTGTTGCACCAATCTGCACTTTTTCCTTTTTAATGTAACTTATATTATAAATTGTCTTAGATGATTTTCCAATTAAAGTAGTTGTATGAAATTTACTTCCATTTTTTTTCCCAATCCTATTAAATCAGAGACGTTGCCCTGATTTCATGATAAACAACATGTTTGCACGAAACTAATCCGATACATTGACTATCTCCTATTGTCTTGATTTGATGTAACACATACAACCAAAAAGTAGAAACTACTGATAATACAAACCATAGCGAAATGAAGCTTAGCCTCCACAAGAGAAGCACAGGAGCAACAATCACCTAGATTGGACTTTGAAGAAGACGAGGAGTAGCCACAAACAAGACAATAGGTTATTGGGAACACAATGACAATACTTTGACTCGATGTAACCAATGATAGAACCCTATGGTTCATCTACGAACCAATTGTTGTACAAAAAGGTTTCACCATGAATTCTAGCACGTCTTGCATTGCATGTAAATGTTTAATACTCCTCCTTGCAATGTCCCTCATTACACCAACACAAAAATTAAAATGTCGAAGGTTGAGTCTTCCCGTTCTTATCAAACTGTTTGAAATAAATTTTTTAGACTCCATGACTTCTCTCATTGCCAGAAATGTTATAGCAAGACAGTTGGGCGGATGTGATGAGAAATTGCATTTCATGTAAATGTTATGTGACAACATAAAAACTGGGGTAAAAATCTTGAGAGGTCACCAAACTATACCCATATTTCACTTTGGATACTAAACTTCAATTTGTATCTTTTTGGTCACCCTACGTCTATTTGATTTCGATTGGGAAAGTCAGGAGGAAACCGATGATAATTATCTCGATGTTGTCATTTTGGATTAGCAGCGTGGAGGTATTGAAATCCTAACTAATTAAACAACATTTGAACCTTGATTTGAATTTTATTACGTTTTGACCTTATTGAAATCCGGTTCAAATGTTGTTTTTATCAAATTTTGTTCAATTAGCTAGGATTTATGTAAATTAGGATTTCAATATCCTCCACATGTGGTCATTGGTGATAATTATCACCGGATTTCTTTCTTACTCTCATTTGAAATCAAATAGAAGTAGGGTGACCAAAAAGATACAAATTGAAGTTTGGTATCCAAAGTCAAATATGGTCATAGTTCGGTGACCTCTCAAGATTTTTGGTCACAACTTTGTGTCCCCAAAAAATGTGATGCTATGCAATAATGATTCCACCAACCCACATAACCGCTACCAAACCTATAATTAAATTCATATTAGATAATAAACTATTGGTCTTTGATACTATTTGTTTTTTTTTTTTGGTCCTTGAGAGATGTGTAGGGGCTTAGTGTAATAGTATTTTGGGTGTATGTATTTTAGGTGAAAAATAATACCAAATAGTGCCACAAACTAATAAATAATTACCTCAATTAATATTACTTTTATAAAAAAATAAAATTCAATTATTACTCACAAACTTATTTCCGCACATTTTATGAATTATGATATTGTATGGATGACTTGCACTTCTTTTAACGCCAAACCCCTTAATTAATTAATTTCTTTTTCTTTTTCTATTGATGTTTTTTGTGATTAAATTTTTTTAATATATATGATATGGGTAAAAATAGTCACCTACTCGGATGCTTGACACGTGGCACATCCAAGGCCGACCTGACCCAATAAAGGCCGACTCAGTAGTGTCCTCCAAGGCCTAGCCGACCCAATGGTGTGCTCCAAGGCCGATCCGACCCAATGGTGTCCTCCAAATCCGAGCCGACTGAATAGTGTGCTCCAAATCCTACCCGACCGAATGGTGTCCTCCAAATCCGAGCCGACAGAATTGTGTGCTCCAAATCCGACCCGACCGAATGATGTGCTCCAAAGCCGACCCGACCCAATAAAGGCCGACTCAATAGTGTCCTCCAAGGCCTAGCCGACCCAATGGTGTGCTCCAAGGCCGATCCGACCCAATGGTGTCCTCCAAATCCGAGCCGATTGAATGGTGTGCTCCAAATCTGACCCGACCGAATGGTGTCCTCCAAATCCGAGCCGACTGAACGGTGTGCTCCAAATCCGACCCGACCGAACGGTGTGCTCCAAGGTTAATCCGACCCAATGGTAGGGAACAAAACCCCATGAGATAAGAAGATCAGAGAGGAACAGAACCCAGTGAGATAAGAAAATCAGAGAGGAACAGAACCCTATGAGATAAGAAAATCAGAGAGGAACAGAACCCGATGAGATAAGGAGATAATATAGGTACAAGCACAAGACCCAAGGAAATAAGGAGATAAGAAGATAGGGGGGGTGTTCTGACACAAGGGGTGGGGGGGAGGCTCTTAACCATGAAGCCATGCCCTTATATAAAAGAAGGGAGGCCTTTTTGGGAGGGGGGCGAGAGGAGGAAGAGAAAAAAAAGGCAACATTGGTAGCTTCCCCATGTCTCCAAGCCCTCCAACAGGCCATGAAGGGCTCTCCACCTCCAAGAAAGACCCTCCAACTCCATGAGAGCTTCTCAATCTTGATGAGTGCTTCAAGGCATTTTTCATGGTGTCATTCATGACCAAGTACATGCTCATCTCCAAATAGCTTCAAGTGAGTTCCAAGGATGAAGAAGATGAGGGTCCAACCAAACTCTTTGACCAACCCTCTCCAAGGCCTTCAAGATTCCACAAGACTTTCAAGCCTTCTCCAAAGCTCCAAGGTAGCTCTTCGTTAAACCCCTACAAAGCTCTCTTCTGCCATCTACAAGGCTGAGGCCTAGTCATTTTGAGGCCGAGGCCAACCCACTTAAAAGCCGAAGCTGACTCATTCCAAGGCCGAGGCTGACCAACTTCAAGGCCGAGCCAAACCGAGCACCTTCATACCGAGAGATACTTATAATCAACCGTTATATAGTGGATTTGCTCCCGCGGTTGGAGCCCATGGTTTTTCCCCTGATTTATGGGGTTTTCCATGTAAATTGGCGTATGCTTTACTTCGTCACCTCGATCCTTATCTCTCCTTCTATGATCTAGTCCCTTAAATGTAAATTCAACAATTGATCTGAGATTGGTGTCGATCCCTAGGCGACACTGATTTTAGCCGCACCAATATATATATTGAACTCCTAACTACCTACAACTGTCCTTAAAACTTATTAATTTTATATGAAGAGATCAAAAATAATTATAACATTTTTTATTAGTTTTAAAATTGATTTTATGATTTGAATTTTTTTTACTTTTAATGTCACTTATTTTATGTTAGAGCTAAAATTGGATTGAGGACCGAATTTATATTTGTTGGGAGGCTATCCTAGTGAGAAATCCAAGCAAGAGAGAAGAGAAACCGGATTTACGTGGAAAAACCCTAATCGGTGGGAAAAAACCATAGAAGAGAAAGATCTCACTATGAATCATCAAATAGTACAAGAAATCTTACAAGAATTCCACAAATGGAAAGCAGGGAATAGAAAGAGTAGATCCTGTTTCCAAATGGGCTGACTTGGCTGCTTGGATTCAGTTATGCGAATGAACTGTGATACTTGCCTTTTATAGGCATGGGTTGAGTGCTAAACACCCTCCTCAATTTAGTCACATGTTTGCCGGTAATTTGGATCCCGATAGCGCCTTTTAATATGCAGTGAAGTATCGAGTCTCGGTATGAAAACTCTTCTAGAAGGCGGTATGCATGGTTGTACTTCTTCTAGAAGGGCAAGGATCGGATAGTCATCGGTTCAGCATATCTTTTTTGGTTGACACGTGCTGGTTTGGTGAAGTTCTTCCCGATCCCGATGAGTTTCGCAACTGTTCCGATATATCATTTGTGCATATCGAATCGGCAAGTCACTTCATAGTGTGCCTTTCGGATCGGGTAAGTAATCCATATCGGAACGGTTCCTTGTGGTAACAGTTGAGATTCTGTTTTGTGGCTTTGACATGTGGCTTGTTTAGATGAATGCCACGTGTTCCATTACTTTCATCCCTATCATTTTACATACCATTTAAAATGATTTTTTCTAATTAAAACAGTTGTATTCAATTTACTCATCCATGTGTTCCTTCTTTATTTACCAACCCACATAACGGCCTGTTGCTTAAAAATTATTATTATTATTATTATTATTATTATTATTATTATTATTATTATTATTATTATTATTATTATTATTTATGATGGGGAGAAAGATCGCAAGACACGTGGAATACATCAAAGCGTCCGCGTGTATATCATGAGACGTGAATTAAGCTAAGAATGGGGGGCCCATGCTCCGGATCGACCCGTTGTGATAGCCGTCTTTCATCATATCGGATCAGTCAAAAGAAGAATGGATCAAATCAAACCGATGAACCTCAACACAGAACGGATCGGAAAATAACCCTCCGTTCATTGTATCGGAAACATTCTTCATCGCTCTCGTTTCAAATACACACTCAGCTTATCGGCACAATTTCGGAAATCTTCTAGAAGGCTAACAACTGAACACTTAGGTGGACTAATTCAATAAAGCACGTGTCGAAAATATAAGCTTCTTCTCCAAGCCTCACGGAGCCTATAAAGGCCAAGACCCACTGCTCATTTGAGGAAGACATTAGAGGCAATGGCTACCTTGGCTGAGAACTGATACACTTTTTCCATTTTTTCCACTTGTAAATGGCTTTCACAGCCCAAATCAATGAGAATTCCTCTTCTTCCTCCGTGGTTTTTCCCGAATAAGGGTTTTCCACATTACATCTTTGTCTCTACTTCTTGACTGATTGATCTATTCTTTGCTTTCTCTCTGCTCAAATCCCAACTAATCAAACAAATTCACTAGTTGATTTGGAATTGGGATTGATCTTGAGGCAATCTCTATTTTCATAGTCAACAGTTTGGCGCTGTCTATGGGGAGGCGAGCGAAAAGTCTATGGCAACTACAATGAGAAAGTCGAAGAGATTTCAATCTCAAGAAGAGAAGGGAGGAGCCCCGGTTACTTCTCTTTTGCAAGATGATCAAGTTCCTGAGAATATCCCTGCTGTTTTTGAAGGGGTGGAGGTACCTCAGAAGGACAAAGGAGTCACTGATGAAAATCAACAAATTATAGCAATGGCATGGGAGATCGAAGAGTTGAAACGTGCCCTGCTGAATGTACAACGACATGTTTCAGAGACTACAGTGCCACGTGATGCACCACCCTTGAGGGTCGAAAGGGACTAATCGGCAAACCGTCCTCCCAAACATAGAGCAACACATTCTCAAAGGAGGAATGGGAGTCCGGGTCCTCCTCCGAAAGTTCTGATCCGTATCATCCGCATCGGATCCATGATACTCAAGATCAGGGGAGAGATAGGAGGGAAAGGAGAGCCACTATCTCCCCAGCCCAGCGTGTTACAAGGAGAGGGGCATATTCACCAGAAAATCACCCAAACAGGCACAAATCTATTTCAGATCGGCGTATATCATCCCCTACACGATCGCCCAGGCGATATTCGCCAAGATACCGCTCTCCTCACCGGCATTCACCATATCGGCGTCATCACTCTCCACGGCAATATCTCACTGAGAAGGAGAGAGTCCTTCAGCTAGTACCACAACCCACTTCACCATTCATCAGAGAGATCTGGGAGGTTCCATTCCCAGACCAGTTTAAACCGCCAAACATTCAAAAATTTGATGGTTCATCGGACACGCTTGAACATCTTGAGCGGTATTCCGATGAGATGGCGATCAACAAGACTTCAGAAGCTGTGATGTGTCGCGCTTTCCCGTGAACATTGACAGACATTGTTCATGATTGGTTCCGAAGCATTCCTCCTGGAACCGTATATAGTTTCCAGCAACTCTCTGACCTTTTCCTTTATCGCTTCGCTAGTAATAAGCGATTGAAGAAGAATCCGAACATCCTTCTGGGTTATAAGCGGCCAGAAATGAGAGAGCACAGTGTGACTACATCCGTCAGCTTTAGCAGGGATATCAGCTGGGATGGCCGGACCTCCGGTTCCATCATGGTGGTAGGAAGCTGTGATTAGAGGATTAAATGAAGGATCATTTAAAGACTCCCTTACTCGAGATGTCCCTCGGGATATATCCGAGTTCTTTACAATTGGTAAGAAATATATGGCCGCGGAAGAGATGAAGGCCAGATGGGAGGAAGAATATCTTCTCAAGATGGAGGAACTCCGGAGCAGAGAACCCCCGAGAAGGGAATACAAAGATCCTAAGCAGGGTCACTTGAAAGAAGATAGGCCTCGAAGAGAAGGCGCTTGGGATCAAGGCAAACCGGTGCGACGATGATAGGAGACCACCTCATGCCGACAGCGGTATGATCCGGAGAGATTGGCGAGATATCACAATTATTGATCCACGAATACCTCCGGGGAGGATATCTTGCGGCGAGGTTGGACCCGAGACGAGAAAATCCACAGAAACCACCTTAGCCAGATGAAAGATAATCCTAAAAGGAAGAAGAGCAAGAAATTTTGCAAATACCATCGAGGATAAAGGGCATTTAACCCGATAAGTGCGTCATCCCCGAAGGAACCGCGATAGAAATCTCATTCGTGAGGGGAAGCTTAATCAATTCCTGCAGAAGGAACAGAAGCCTGAAGATTCCTCTTCTGCTCCACCACTTCTTGTAAGTGATACTCACCTTACAATGATCGCAGGAGGACCAGGATATGGGGGAGAAAGGTCCACTTCTAGGAAGAACTACATCAAAATGGTGGGAGCAGTGCAAAATATCCTGCCACAAAAGAGGCCCCGCTCTTCCATGGAGATTTGCTTCTCTGATAAAGACTTGGAGGGTGTCCATCACCCCCATGATGACGCTCTGGTGATAACTGCGAAGATCGGGATCTTTACAGTTGAGCGGGTCTTGGTGGACACCGGAAGCTCTGTAGACATTATTTTCTCTTCCGCATTCGATCGAATGAAGATACCGGTCGAGAATTTGAAGCCGGTGAAATCCCCTCTCATCGGATTCAACGGAAGTCCGCTCCAACCAGACGGTATGATATCTCTCCCCCTATCCCTTGGCACAGCTCCTCGAATCACCACTGTGAACATTAACTTTCTTATTGTTCGTTGTCCATTGAGCTACAATGCGATAATATGGAGGCCATCTATCAATTTGATGGGAGCAATCCCTCAACGTACCATATGATGATGGAATTCCCAACGTCGAATTGTTGCTGGGAGGTGAAGGGTAATCAGTTGGCTTCCCGAAAATGCTATACTACTATGCTTAAAGATCTGGGGAAAGGGAGCAACAGTGCGGGAGAAGCACTGGTTGTTGAAGAAATCATGGGGGAAGATGAAGAAAGAGAGAAGCGGAGGACGATACACAGCCGAGGAGCTGATAGCCTATCCAGTTAAAGGAGGAACAACCCGAAGCTGGCTGATTGGGGCGGAATTAGAGGCGGTCGAGGCGTTGAGATCTTGGACCTACTCAAGAACAATTCTGACGTGTTCGCCTGGATGGCTGAAGAAATGCCCGGGGTACCTTGTGAAGTTATTGAACACCATCTCAACGTCAACCCGGAGCACAAACCGGTCGTGCAGAAACGAAGGAGTTTTGCCCCAGGGCAGGTCCTGGGGCGGTAGAAGAGGATGTTGACAAGTTAATGAAAGCCAATTTTATCAGGGAGGTGAATTACCCGATTGGTTGTCAGCGTAGTACTTGTAAAGAAGTCCATTTGAAAAGTGGGCGTATGTGTGTAGACTTTACTGATCTTAATAAAGCTTGCCCCAAAGATTGCTACCCCTTGCCTCACATTGATAATTTGGTAGATTCCACATCGGGATATCAAATGCTCAGCTTCTTAGACGCCTTCTCTGGGTATAATCAAATTCGAATGGCCGAATCCGAAGAAGAGAAAACTTCTTTTATCACTGGGCGAGGGACTTATTGCTATAAAGTTATGCCTTTTGGCTTAAAAAATGCAGGCGCCACATTCCAAAGACTAGTAAACAAAGTTTTTAAAAACCAGATCGGAAGAAACGTAGAAGCATATGTGGATGATATACTGGTGAAGAGTGATAATGCTAAGCAACATACACTTGATCTCCAAGAAACCTTCAATGCCCTTCGGAAATATGGAATGAGCCTCAATCCCAACAAATGTGCATTTGGTGTCCGATCTGGGAAGTTCCTTGGATTCATGCTAACTCAACAGGGGCATAGAAGCAAACCACGAGAAAATCTAGGCGATTACGGAAATGAGGTCTCCAAAACCATCAAAAGAAATACTGAGAGGCTTAATGGCCAACTAGATGCTTTGGGAAGATTCATTTCCAAATCGGTGAAAAGAACCTCCCTTTTTTCCGAGCAGAGAAAGGCACCTGGGTTGTATGGGTGAAGGGGTGTAGAAAAGTACTTTGTATAATTGGAGGAATATCTCTGATCACCCGGCGTTGTTAGCCAAACCCCGACAAGGAGAAGATCTTTATATCTATCTCGCTGCCACCCGTCACGATTAATTGAGGTGCATTTCACGGTGAAAATAGAGAAGAATAATGCGAGAAGCGTATACTACACCGGCAAAGTCCTCACGAATCTTAATCTAGATATCTTCCTCTAGAGAAGCCAGCCTATGCTTTGATAATCTCTGCCCGGTGACTCCGCCTATACTTTCAGTCTCATAAGATCCGAGTGCTGACCGATCAACCATTAAGGCAGGTTCTTCATCGGCCCGATACATCTGGTCGACTGGCCTGATGAGTGATAGAGTTGGGGGAGTATGATATTAGTTATGAGGCAAGGACAACCATAAAGGCTCAAGTACTAGCTGACTTTATTGTTGAACTCACCATAACAAGTAATGAGGGAGAAGTAAATCAAGAGTTATCTGAAGAAAAAGAAATGTCTTCCGATCAGTGGGTTCTACATACTGACGGATCGTCGACCTGTGATGGAGCAGGGGCAGGTTTAGTCTTAAAATCACCATCAGGATGGAAGACATCCACCGCTTTAAAGTTTAACTTTAAAGCAACGAACAATGAAGCGGAATATAAGGCCATGATTGCAGGGTTACAACTAGCCCGTGGGCTTGGAGTTCAAAACCTTCAAGCTAACACGGATTCTCCATTGGTGGTTGGGCATCAAACTGAAGAATTTGAGGCTAGAGAAGAGAACATGATGAAGTATAAAGCTTTGGGGCAGAAACTGACTTCCAGCTTCCAGAAGTGTTATATTTCAAAGATTCCCAGGGCGAAAAACAAAGATGCCGATCTTCTCTCAAAACTTGCTTCATCGGATGCAGATATTAAGCAACCGATCAATGTTCAACATCTAATGATGAAAACTATTGAATGCCGACCGGTTGAGGAGTTGATGGACATAGATGACACACCATGTTGGATCGACCCAATTCTGAAATACCTTCAGGATGGGACCCTCCCCCAAGTCCAAAAGAAGCGCGAAGAGTTGTTACCAGATCATCCCGATACAGCATAGTGGAGGGACAGCTTTATAAGAGATCATATACTCTACCACTCTTAAAATGGCTTCGCCCATCGGAGTCAACTTATGTTCTTCAAGAGGTCCATAAAGGAATTTCAAGAGATCATTTAGGAGGAAGAGCATTAAGTCACAAAATTTTGAGACAAGGATATTATTGGCTGACCTTGAATAAAGATGCTATTGATTTTGTCAAGAAATGTGATGCTTGCCAATGCTACGCTAACATCCAACGTCGTCCCCCGGTGCCGCTCACCGCAGTTGTGAGTACGAGGCCCTTTGCTTTATGGCGAGTAGATATACTTGGGCCATTCCCCGTAGCTGTCCGACAGATGAAGTTCTTAATTGTGGCGATCGACTACTTTACCAAGTGGGTGGAGAAGCGAGAACCACTAAGCGTCAATCACACGGTAAAAGGCTTGCGAGCTTTTATGGAAGTCCATTATTTGCGTTTAAACGCACATTGCTTTCATCACAGACAATGGTCGCCAGTTCGACAATCCAGCATTCAAGAAGTTCAGCACGGATCTTGGCATCGAATTGAGGCTAACTTCCGTTACTCATCCACAGGCGAATGGACAAGTGGAAGTAACCAACAGAACTCTCCTTCATGGTTTGAAGACAAGAGTTCTCATAAATGGATCGAACTGGGTGGAAGAAGTTCCGAACACTTTATGGGCATCTGGGACAAGCTGCTTTCGAACCTTGGCAGTGCGACCCATTTCTTATTTGGCATTTGGAGTCGAAGCTGTGCTCCCAGCCGAAATCACCTTACCCACACCAAGAATGCAATCCTTTGATCCAGTAAGAAATGAAGAGCAGCTCAGAGCCGAACTGGATCTACTTGAAGAAAAGAGGGATTGCGTTAATGTTTGAGCAGCAGCATATCGACAAAAGGTCAAGAGGTACTATAACGCCAGGGTGAAGGAAGTGACCTTCCAGGTCGGAGACCTTGTACTGAGAGAGAATATCTTTCAAGGCAACAAGAGTCGGACAGGGAAACTCAATACCAATTGGGAAAGCCCATATGTTGTACAAGAAATTGTAAGGCCCGGTACATACTGGCTCTCTAAAATGGATGGGCGCAGACTCAAGCGTCCATACCACTCGGAGCATTTACGGAGGTACTATCAATAAAGTTAGTTACTTCCACACATTTATGTCTTTTCGTTTCTACTCTACTTCTAGAAAGGAAAGATTTATTTGCTAACGAAGAAGGAAGGAATCTACTCTAAAGGCCACGCTTAGGCACCAAATACCCATCTCACAGGGTTCAACAGACCATGCAGGTCCCGATGTCCACTGCCCAGGGTTCAGCGGACCATACCGGTCCCGATGTCCATACCGGACTCAACAGATCATACCGGTCTCATTCTCCATACGGACTCAGCGGATCATACCGATCTCATTATCCATACTGGGACTCGATAGGCGTGCAGAGCCCCAAACGGATCATATCGATCTCAATAGGAGCATCTTTGGTTTTACGCCCGGACCATACCGGTCTGACATATCAAAAGATACCACATCGATTCGATATGATAAAAAAAAGGAGAGACTACATCAATCTCCTCTGCATCGATTTCCTGAATTAATAAACCAGATCCGTCCAGAGCACACCAGAGGAAATACATTAGTTATCTACAACAGATGACAGCATTCCTGTTGTGTGGCAAGTTGTAATTTTTCCACCATTGAGAAGTACATATGCTGATCCTTCATTCCAGAAAAAAGACACGACGACAAGAGATATAATTTCATGATTATCAAAAGTTGTTCGAATTTATCCAAGCGAAACAGACGTATGAACCATTTCAAAAGGATTACACAAATATGAGGAGAGACCATCTTCTACACACGAGCATATAACAAGCAAGAAGAAGATATTTTAGAATAAACATAAAAAAAAGGGGGGGAGTAACAAACTAGAAGGAGTCAAAAAAGGAATAAAGAGATTCCAGTTTCATCGACAAAGCACAAAAAAGGAAAAGTACAAATAAAGCATTCAGATTAGGAAGAATCGGATGACTCTTCACCACTGGCGGAGCTCAGTACATCAGGATCCGTTGGTAAGGAAGGAACAACGTGGAGAGTATGGATCTTCTGACAGCCATCCCACCCAAGGATATGAACTTCAAAACAGCTATTCATGCGAAGAACAAACACGAGGAGATCTCTTTCCTCCAAACGATGATCTGATACAAAATCTCTCCACCAGTCAGTAAACTTGGCCTCTCCCATCTCCCACAGAATAGCGGATGGCGTCACCCACGGAATCCGATCGCTCGGCCCTCGCGGCATAATGGGTCCATTTAGCGGGCCAGGCGTCATGCGCTCATGGAAGTAGCGAGGAATCCAGGACTCTTAGTATGATCACTTTCGGAAGGAAGAATTTATAAAAGGAAGGAAAGTCATTATTCACCATACCGTTTCAAACTAGATATTGCCAAAGGATCAATGCGCTTGAAATTCCCCATTTATACTATCTCCGAAGAGAAAGCCAAAGTGGAGCAGTTAACACCTAAGCGAACCGAAGCGTCTAAATTAATGATGGCTCCTCGATTGAAAACGAGATTTATGAAACCTGTTCAAATCCCTAGAGGTTGCTCTTATGAAAAGACGCGCCGATCTTTTGAAACGACGTCGAAAAAATAATATGGTTCCAAGACCCATCGAGAAGATCTTATTACTTATAGGAAAACACATATAAAAGACCTCTTGGAAATACAAGTCGAAGCAGTAATGAATCCGGAGGATATCCAAAGAAGATTGACTAAATCGAATCGCATAAGATCCGAGCAATGGAACATCATAAGAAAAGTATGCTTCTTCAAAAGAGACAAAAAAAAGAGTAAAAAGTGAGATTTGACCCATTTAGACAGCGGATCAGTCAAGAGATATATCGAGACAAGTTGTGTCACAAAAATAATTCAAGGAATAGCATCCCAATTTTCTGGGGGATTAACGATCACTAGTCCTCTACAGATTTTCTCCTCAGGATCCAACTTATCCCAAAGTTCTTTAATGTACGAAGCATAAGGTTCACTATAAGAACCCAAAATAGGCATGGACCCAGCTTCAACACTTCTTGGCAGCTTCTTTACCCATTTTATCAGTTCTGCTTCCAGGATTCTGATTTCTTCACGGACAGCTTCGGCCTTAGCTCCACCTAAGAAGTTATAAAAGTTGGTAAAGATGCATTGAGAAGAGATATAAAAAAGAGAGGGGGAATATTGTACCCATACAAGGACGTTTGGCCCTTAAGATACGTAGAGAAGATTGGAAACCTACATCTCTAAAGTCAACGGAAACTAGTTCAGCAATGCCCACAATTCAAGTAAGACATTTTTCCGATAAGGCAAAGAAGGAGAATTAAAGCAGAAAATTATATTCACCTGCCCTCAATCCGAGGTCCGAAGGCTCCTTATCAGGATCAACTGTCTTCTTTTCAACCATATCGATAGAAACCAAATCAGTGCAGGGGTTAATGATAGTTTCCTCTGTTAAAGATGAAAAGGTGGAAACGAGTGAAGAATATTCAAAAGTTAGAAAGTAAATGCAAAAGGCGGTGAAAGTAGAGTTCTAACCGGCGGAGATACCAACACCAATAATGGTGTTATCTCCCCCTGATTGTTCAACACGAATGATTTCAAGATCGTTGGTAATCGATGACGAAGCAGTAAATTCCTTCGCCGGTGAAAGACCTTCTATATAGATGGGCTCCGATGAACCAGTATCCTTATCGGCAGCAGGAGAGGTCGTCTTCTCGACTAGAAAATCTGGTCTATCAACGGCCTCAATTTCCACACGTCGCCCACTCATGGAATTAGAAAAGTCATCGGAAGCGACTATCAAAGCTAATTCCTCAACGACCACAGTAACTTGGGCTTCATCTACAAGCCCCGCCTTCACGCCGGGGAGGCGGAATCATGCGATTAGGAAGAATACAAAACAAAGAAAACCAAGGGACTCATGAAAAGATGAAGCGGTCGAATAAGAACACAAGATTATATACCTTTGAGATTAGTTTCCTCATTCTCGAAAAGCAGGGGATTATGGTTGTCCTCGACATTTTGTGAAATATTCTTCCACTGTATCAGCATAACTTAAGTCTTTGAAAACAATGGAGGGATCGGTGGATTGGAGGTCGCTGAACATTTTATGAATATCTTCCCCAAGCTTTTGCAACTCGTCCTCAGAAATCTCTCTTGCATCCATTGTTGACCCTTTCAAAGTCTCAACTTGGGTCTCCAGTTCACTAATTTTCCCTTTGCTTCGACCTAGTTCATCCATGCAAGATGATAATTCAGCCAAGACCCTGTCTTTTTCGGCCATAATATCAGCCTCTTTACCTTCAGCTTCGAAAAGAGCAGTTTGAAGGGTTGCTATTCTCACAGTAAGGACGCTCTTCTCAATTTTTGTAACTCAAGCTTTATCTTCAGCATCCTTTGCTCTCTCAGTGAGGATGGCATTCTGTTCCTTCAGTAAAGCATTGGATTGCTTGAATATAGCATTTTCCCCTGCAATATTCAATAAGTCAGAAAGTATTTCCTTTTCTTTCTTGATCTTATCAAAATTACGTGATAAAGCAGAAGTGCTCTCTTCCAATGAGCGAACGGACTCTCGAAGAGTATTGAGTTCACATTCAAGCGTTCTGAAAGACTCTTCGAGCTCTCTATATTTCTTTAAAGATCGATCTGCTTCATCAGCCATTTTGATAATTACCTCGTCCTTACAAAATAATTCTTTCACTAATCGAGCATTTTCAGCTTGTACCTTCTCTAAGCGGGCAGAAAAATCAGAATTCTCCCTCCTCAAACATTTATCAACTTGGTCGACCCATTTGAGAGACTACAAGGAATACGTGGATATGAATTTTGAAAAACATAGAGAAAAGAATGAACAGAAAATATCTCATAGTTACTTACAGAAGCCAAGCTGTAGCGAAGATGTCCCACGGATTGAAGACCACTAAATTGACCTACATGAACATCGACTCTCTCACCTCCCAAGTGCGTACGGACTCGCCGATCAAGTGATAATCGATAGGTAGAATAGTATCCCGGCGGTTGATCCGTCTACAACTCTTGGCCCCGGAAGTTCCAGAATCAGTCCTGGAAACCTCATCATCGGATGTTCGACCACTAATGCCTTCTATCGAGAAGACTTTGTTCAAAAATTTTCACCAAAATATTGATAAAAAATATGAAGAAAGCGTACAAACACACCTGGAACAGGAGGAACGTTACTCGTTTCCTTTCTCACTAAAGACAACGCTTCTTTCAACTGGCCTGGAACAAAGGTTCGATCGGTTGCGACAGTTGGAGGGGGAGGGAAAGACCCACATCCAAAGAAGTAGTCGGCAAAGTCTTGGAGACCGGCTGGGAACGATCGGAAGCCGTTGAACAAGTAGGAGCATTTCCAACATCATCATCATCAATCAAAACCAACTTCCTTCTTTTAGTTGGAGCTAGTTCGATGGCTGGAGGAGGGAGAGAAGCGACAACAGCGCTAGCGGTTGAATACTCGATTCTCACGGTCGGTATGAGGAATGTTGCGACCCTCTCGATGAACACAATTTGTTCATGGCTCAAGATTATCCTCTTTTCCTCGATGATACACCCCTTCAAAAGATCTTTTTTCCTTGGCGATTCCGATGTTGATTCCACCCGATGTTAGACTTTGGAAGATCTATTTTAACCACAGCTTCCTCACCTTATTCTACGGAAGTTCTCTTTTCTGAAGGGACCCACTAACTACTTGACCCTTGGTCTTGGAAAGAGCTTTCTCTTTCTGCTTCCTGGCCCGGGAAATAGCTCGCATTCTATCAGCAATATCAACACCTTTATTGGAAGGCATTTCGTTACCTAACAACCAATGAAAAGGAAATGTTATTTACTGAGATAAAGAACTGGTAGATCTGTGAATAACATGGAAAATCCTAAAAGGTGCCCCTACCCATGGCAAGGTATAAACCATTCTCTTGGAGTAGCCGATCGGTTAAAAGTTCATTAAGGGGGCCAAGACGAAGCTTCTGTAATCTTTTCACTATCTCCATCTCTTTGGAATCAGGTTTTTCCTTACTAGCTATATGGGTCCGTGGAACACCCTACTTGATGGGAAAGCCCCAATCCTCACTGCAGGAGATAAAGAAGAACTTGCACTTCCTTTCCTTAATAGAATCAGGAATAGAGCCCAAAAATTTCCTACCTTGTCTAGCACAGAAATAGTACTAGTCTGTGTTCCTATCTTTGTTCAGACTAAAAAGAAGGTTGAAAAGGTGGGCAGAAGGCACAAGATTATTCTGAGATAATATTATCACAAAACGGCACCAGATCCTCCAAGAATTGGGGGACAATTGAGAAGGACATACATTGTAAAAGTGAAAGATGTCAATAAAGATTTGAGGAAAATGAAGTCTGAGCCCAGCGATCAAAGCATCGTAATAAACCACTAAATCTCCCTCTTGAGAGGGTGAGCAAGCTCTTTCAGTCGAAGCAGGAATTCTATAACTATAAGGAGGAATAGATAGTCTGTAATGACCCACGAGCTTTTCAATCACATCCGCCGGAAGAACATTGGCGTAAGAATTGGAACAAGCCCTAGTTCTTTTCGACTCAATCTTGTTCTCAGATGACGAAAGAACATCAGAAGAAGAAACCACAGGAGCAGTTCGAGATCCCATACCTGTGATAACACTCTCACTTGATGATGAGAACTTTTAAGAAGAAGAAGATCTTGAATGAGAGTCACAGTGCAAAATAGAGGGAGGAGCACCGCCGCAGTGAAGTTTGAAAAACCTCCAATTATGAATCTTCTACAGAAACATGAAATCGCTTTTGACGGTGATGATCCTTGATACGTGGAGCAGAGATCAATTATCTCATCATTGTTTTCAAAGATCCCATATAGGTGATCTATCCCTTTATTCCTCCTTGAAAACCGAGCCCAAGGGCGGCGGCGGGTAATAAATGATCCAAAGGAAAAGACAAGATTACCCTTTGGAAACTTGCCCTTCAAGATTGCATGAAGTTATCTCATCGGAATTGCAAGAAGGGTTGTTGTTCGGAAATTTAACGATGAATCCGAAGAGTCGCTTACTATATTTGTATGCTTAGCTCATCGCAAGCATACTTAGGGGGGGACTTATGATGGGGAGAAAGATCGCAAGACACGTGGAATATATCAGAAACGTCCACGTGTCGATATCATGAGACCCGTTGCTAAGAATGGGCTGGCCCATTTCGGATCAGCCCACATTGTGATAGCCGTCTTTCATCATATCGGATCAGTCAAAAGAAGCATGGATCAAATCAAACCGATGAACCTCAACACAGAACGGATCGGAAAATAACCCTCAGTTCATTGTATCAGAAACATTCTTCATCGCTCTCGTTTCAAATACACACTCAGCTTATCGGCACAATTTGGGAAATCTTCTAGAAGGCTAACAACTAAACACTTAGGCGGAATCTTGACTCAACAGTTGGGCACATGGCCTAATTCAATAAAGCACGTGTCGAAAATACAAGCTTCTTCTCCAAGCTACCGGAGTCTATAAAAGGCCAAGACCCCTGCTTATTTGAGGGGAGACATTAGAGACAATAAAGCTCTGCTTCACTGAGAACTGATCCACTTTTTCCATTTTTTCCACTTGTAAATGGCTTTCATAGCCCAAATCAATGAGAATACCTCTTCTTCCTCCGTGGTTTTTCCCGAATAAGGGTTTTCCACGTTACATCTTAGTCTCTACTTCTTGATTGATTGATCTATTCTTTGCTTTCTCTCTACTCAAATCCCAACTAATCAAACAAATTCAACAGTTGATTTGGAATTGAGATTGATCTCGAGGCAATCTCCATTTTCATAGTCAACAATTTACAAAGTTATTTCGGCACGTGCCATTATGATTTTGCGTGGATGACCTGCCCTTCTTTCAACGCCAAACCCCCTAATTAATTAATTTCTTTTTCTTTTTCTATTAATGTTTTTGTGATTCGAATTTTTTTATTTTTTATTTTTTTTATATTCAACTCCTAACTACCTACCAGTCTACAACTGTCCTTCAAAATTATTAATTTTTATATGAAGGGATAAAAAAATAATTATAAATTTTTTATTAGTTTTAAAATTGATTTTATGGTTCTAAAATGATTTTTCTAATTAAAGCAGTTGTATTTAATTTACTAGCCCCTGTGGTCCTTCTTTATTTGTGAAACTAAATTTTAAATAAAAAATTTGTTATTAAATATCTAAACTAATTTTTTTGAAAAAAAATAGATAAACTACAATCATAGTGGATATAAAAAATAGTACTAGCCAAAGACCTTTCGTCTAGTGGCATAGGTCTAATGCATAAGGGATTCGGCCCACAGAAGTCCTGAGGTCAAATCCCCGCTAGAGCAAGATGGGGGCGTAGGACATGGGTCACCCAGTGGCGTAGCCCACACAAGCACGAGAGTCTTTTTCGTGTTGACTCATACTAAGCCGGACAGTAAAATAAGTGCATGCTGTGTGAAACCTTCGAGCGGTAAAATAAGTTGTGTTGTGTGAAATCCGGGGTGAATCGAGCACCTGTGCACGTCCTACTTGACGGATCCTTTAAGAGGCGTTTGTTGCCTATGTCAAAAAAAAAATAATAATAGTACTAAATATCTAAATTATTTATAGCATTGAATACATCTTAAAATTTTAAAAATATATTAAATTTTTTAAATAATTTTAATATTTTATTAATTTAAATTAATAATTAGCTAATATCATGAGAAGGAACATAAACATAATTTCATAGGCAACTACAAATATTTTTATGACAAATATTATATACAACAACAACAATTAAGCCTTAATCCCATACTAGATAGGGTTGGTTATATGGATTCCTTGTCTCCACATGGCTCTATCAAAATCAAGATCAAACACAATATCTAATATACGTAGGTTACTACCTCTTCCCACGTAATCCTACCTCTACCCTTCTTCTTATCTTCAATAACTAAATTATTACATTTTCAAACCGGGGCACTTGGGGTCTATGACGCACGTGTTCAAACCATCTGAAATGCCCTCTTCTCATTTTATCTTCAATTGGTACAATATGCGATTGTATTCATTTTTAATCTTATTCAATCTTTTATAACCACTTATCTAGTTTTAATACACTTTTGAACTTTTCATTTGACTATAAATATAAATATTTATACTTCTCCAAATGTATATATATATATATAATATACCGTGGCACTTTTCATTTGTTTTAATACAATTCTTATATAGATATATCGTACATGATATTATACGGTAGGTCTTATCATTTATTACCAAGCCTTGATAGCCTCATTTTAGCCACTTGCAGTGTTTTGAGGAAATCCAACCGTATGGATGGAAAAAACATCAAAAAATAAGCTAGCATGTCAATTTTCATACAATTTGGGAACTTGTAGGGTCTTCATCTTAAAGGGTGAAATTTTGAACCGGTAAGATTTCTATAAATTTTCATCCGTTAAGATGAAGACCCTACAAGTTCCCAAATTGTATGAAAATGAACATACTAGCTTATTTTTCGATGTTTTTTCCATCCATACGGTTAGAAATCCTTAAAATACTGTGCAAGTAGCCAAACACTTGCGGTCGACCGCACTATATCACCCCCGTATATAAATATACGTTGTGTTACTATGCGTCCAACCATAACATTGTGCAAGTGTGGTCTTCCCATTTTAGTCCACTTGCACAATATTTTAAGAAAATCCAACTTTATGGATGAAAAGAACATCAAAAAATAAGCAAGTATGTCAATTTTCATACAATTTGGGAAGGTAGGGTCTTCATCTTGGAGGGTGAAATTTCCAACCGGTAAGATTTCTATAAATTTTTACCCGTTAAGATGAAGACCCTACACCTTCCCAAATTGTATGAAAATTGGCATGCTACTTATTTTTTTATGTTCTTACCATCCATCTGATTTGAAATCCCATAAAACATTTTGTCAAAGTGTAATTCAACTAAATGGAGGAGACCTTAAATGAATAAGTGTTTTGTGAGGTCTTATATATATATATATATATATATATATATATATATATATATATATATATATAACTGGAGGTACATGCACAACTAGAATAGTTTTAAGATATAAAATCAATCACGCCTCGACCGATTCCACTGGACCTCGTGCACGCGTCTTACAAGCCGTAGTATCCAAGTGGAGACGGGCCCCGCTCGGATATAAGGCCTATGTAATCCAGAACAGATAACAAAATTCCCATTAAAAATAATGAGTTACACAACGGAAATTAAAACTTAAAATTATAAGTTATGGCCCTACAACGGTCCTAAACACAATACAATGTTTCTTACAAAAAAAATTTGTTGTCTTTGAACCTCTACGCATAGCTCCTGAATCGGTATCCACTATTCCTTTAAACCTAAAAAGAAAAGGAAGACAAGAAGGATGAGCTTTCAAAAGGAAAGCTCAGTAAGTTCCCCACAGGGATCACAACGAAATAAAAACATCAAACTGATGAAAGCATATCAAAACTCAACAGTCATCAAAGCACACAACTGGGGCCATGCCCCGCACAATCAAGAACCTAGGAGTCTATCAAGAAAATATCAAAGGAACGACTCCTAGTCTAAGCGATGACCCTCAGGCCCAAAATAGAATTCCAAGAATCGATATGAGCAAACTTTCCCGGTCAGCACCCAGCCTCTCCTAGAATCGACCATCCGGTCGTACCTCGGTAGCACCACCTTCCTTACGTGTCGACACGGTCAGTGTACCGTCCCACTAACAAGTTGGCCTGCCTAAACAAACGTTTTTTTCCATTAAATAAAGAAAGAATCACAATAGTGTTCAAACACCGGCTAGTGAAGGGATGAGCCACATTATCCAACTAGGATTCTTGATAAGTTCTACTTATGCATTTTGCACTTTGTACTTTCTAAACTCTTGCATCGTATTAATAAATCATGGTTTATTCATTAAAAAAACTTTTAAGAAAACAATAGCATTGAATTAGGTTGAGCTCAATCTCGACAACCGTTGTCCCACATAACCTAGTTAGAGGTGTCGAGCGGGTCTCCCGGCATGGCATGACCCAAGCCCACCTAGGCAGCGGCTCTTTGTTTGTGCGCGTCTTGACACAACACAAGGAGTCATGCGTGCCAACATGGGTACGTGACCCAAGAGCATAAGGCATGACCCAGCTCTCATGCCGACCCTATTCCACTGAACTCATGCTTGAAGGACACTGACGCACAGCCACACGCATACCGCAAAAGATTCGGATCCAACACCCTCTCCCATCCACCTTCATGTGTCGGTCTTTCGATGAGCATTTCACTTGCTTTCGGGCGTGAACTTGCTCTTCGAGCTTGCACCACTGCTGATGTTGTTCGATGACAGGCCTCTTCTCTTTCTAACTAACTAGGGTTTCCTTGTTTTTGCTTGAGCTTTTAGAGAGAGAGAGAGATGTACAGGTGATGAAGGTTGAAGAAGAGCTTAGTATTGTTATGTTCTTCTGGGCTTTTAATTTTTTTAATATTAAAAGCTTTTGATTGATGCATTTGCATATGTTTGGTGTTGTTGGTGATAGGGCTGGTCATTGGTCAATAGTGTGAGTCAAAGAAGGAAATCAGAAGACACACAATTAGGGTTTGGAAGACACACGATTGGCCTTGTGTTGAGCTGGCATGTGGGTCGTGTGTCATGCCACCACGGGCACGCCGCCATGAGATAACCGGCCCATCACAAGCCCACGTATGGGTTGTGCTTAGGCACAATCCAACTGCTACAGGGTTGGGTTGTGCCATAGCCACACGGTTCATTTGACACCTCTAATCCTAACACATCATGGTGGTGTTTGATAAAGGAATTGGCCAGATGGAATTGGAATAGCATAGGTTCCAATACAAAGTGATTCTTGCACATATGTTACTGAAGATTTAATGGGTTACAGCATATATCATATGGGTAATATAATGGTGGAATTGATGTACCACTCACATCCACATATGACAAAAATGCCCCTAATTAGATGGTCTGTATGAGTGGCCACATTATCCCGTTATTTGGTTGAGCTTATTAAGTGATCTAAGATTGTCCAATGATGTAAGAGAGAAAGCAGATGTCATAATATAACTAAGTAAATTGATCAACGCTAACCACTGTTAATCCCTAGCAGCTAAGCCCAGCCACGCAGCTGGTATTGATGAGGTCCCATGTGGCAACTAATATCAAGTCCCATCCTTCATTGATGTATCTTAGCAATATTAAGTTGAGGTCTAGTGTCCCCTAGTTGATCAGTCGCATTAGCTGCAGGTATTGTAGGCTTAGCTTTTTATTATCATTGGGCTGTTTAAGGCTCCCATTCCCATGCTAGTGGCATTATTGGGCTTTGAATTCAGCCCATTCTTAACAGACTGGGCTTAGCTTTATATTATCATTGGGCTGATTAAGGCTCTCATGACCTTGTGTAGTGGCATTACTGAGCTCTGAATTCAGCCCATGCTCAAAGGAACTTTACTGCTTAAATCTTATAGAATTCTAAAAAGTATTTTTTTATATTATTTTATTTTATTTGTATGATTCACATGGACGGCTACCAGTAGTGTTGACGGGCAATTCAAGGATTTTTTTAATGATAAATTTTATGAATAGCTCAAATTACAACTAAATTAAAAATTTAGAGTTTAATTGATAAAGTTAAAAGTTCATAAACTAATTAAAAAATTAACTGAATTGCATTATTAAAATTCTTTTTAAAAATTTATTATTTTTTTTTTCTTTGACATTAGCTTACAAGATACCCTACATGAGGGTTCCAAGAACATGCGATAATTGTACGGAAAGCAAAATTAAGCGTCTTCACATGCGAGAGCAATTTCAACGCGTACATTATCGCTTCTCACCCTATATAGAAGAGAATTCTACCACATAGTAAACTCACCGAGCCAAACACTTCTAAGTAGGGAACCTATCACTATTTTATTTTGTCTTTGAGTGGAAGCTGAATCACTGGTAATCATCCGTCTAACGAGATAGTAATGCTTTCGCTTAAGCACTTGGTAAGAAGTCTTTAGTTTTTATTTATTCTAAATAAATAAATAAATCAATCAATTATGTTTATTAAAAAATAATTAGGCTCATAAAAAAGCTTATAGTACAACATATAATATTAAAGAATGTAGTTACATCAATAGTTTGTACAGGTCTCCTAGAGGCTTGATGGTTTTGACTATGCTGGTACATATTATCATGGTGACTGCTCCTTCCTGTGAAGGTGAGGGTCCACTTCATGATAATTTGTACCACATTTTTGACTTCTTGTTTGTCAATCTAAGAAAATAATTGTAAATTAATATAATACATGCAACCAAAATTTGCTTTAGGGAGGTGCTTCAAAAAATCGCTTGGTGACAAAACATTAAATTGTCGGTTTGTTGTATGTGACATGTGATATAAGTTCAAGATCAGCCTATCTAATGAACCTTCAAATCACAGTTTTCATAACTTTCAATTTTTTAATAATAAAATTTAAATAGTTTAATTATTTATTTTATTTAGGAGTGTTGCAGTGTTTTTTTTTTCAATCGTTTCGGTATTCAGTTTTTACAAACAACTTTATTAGATATATTTTTTTTAAAAAAATTATTGGCTTGGACATTGATTTTTGAGATTAAAAAAATCTCTAAAAATCATTTTGTCCACTAGAATTAAATTGTTTAATCAGAAAACTAAACCGATTCTTGAAAAGTTATTACTAAATAAATAATTTATAAAATAATTATCATTTACAAAAAAAATAGCAGCATTCTTTTATTATTTTTTCCGTATGATTTGATGAGAGTCATGAGACATTGCATAACATGTAAAGGTTTAATTGTACTTTGCGTCCTCAAAAAAACGTGACACAATGCAATAATGATTACATCTACCATACAAAATTGACAATTCCAATCTCAAATATAAAAATATTACTATGTTTTTTCAGAAAAAAAAAAAAAAAAAAAGTATCTAGTCAGATGATAACTCACTGCCTCCTTGCTTTCGTAGTTTCGTATAGCCCAGGCAAGAATCCTTCTTTATATTGCAAGGACAATAACTTGGTCCTTTCAATTCCAACCACCTATTTATTTAGTTTCATTATGTTTTAATGTTTTGCACTATTCAAATTTTCTTTTTTTAATGCCATGTACTCTATTGCTCAACTTTATCTTTGTGTTTATTTATTACGTGGCTGAGATTTTTTTATTTTTATTTGTTATTATTATTATTTTAATTTTTTTATTTTTTTATTTTGGGTAAACTACTTAAATAGTCATCCAATTATTCCAACATTCCGATTTGAGTCATCAAACTTTAAAAAATTT
The DNA here is from genome assembly GCA_026586065.1 of Dioscorea zingiberensis. NCBI lineage: Eukaryota > Viridiplantae > Streptophyta > Magnoliopsida > Dioscoreales > Dioscoreaceae > Dioscorea > Dioscorea zingiberensis. The sequence goes on along the minus strand of CM048820.1, from coordinate 59,760,092 downwards.
CAATTAAATACCTTAACTTTAAAACTACATTAAATTGTGTCACCCACTTTCAATTTGGGTGTTAGGTTTTGTTAATTATGGTTTTGTAAAGTAAATAATCTTTAGTTGTATTATTTTTTATGTTGTTTACATATAATTATGTTATTTGTTAAAAAAATTAACCTTCAATTGTATGCTATTTGATTGTAATTTGCATTAATTAGATTAGTTGTTAATTCATTAATTATGTTATTTTTTTTAAAAAAAAAATAATACAATGGGTTGGATCAATGTAATTCTAAACAACATAACAAATAATACAACTATGATTTACTTTACAAAACCCTAATTAATAAAATTTAACATCCTAAATGAAAATGAGTGACCCAATTGAATGTAATTCTAAAATTGGGGTATCCAATTGAAATTTTTTATAGTTTGTGACTCAAATAGAAATGCTCGAATAGCTGGGTGACTATTTAGATAATTTATCTTTTTATTTTTTGTGTATTAGAACACCTAACTACCAACTACCAAAGACTGTTCTTGAAATAACATAAATTTGGCAATGGGATATCGAATAGCACGGAATGAAAAATCTAATAGTGATTTAAAAATATAATAGTAAACCACCAACTAATTAATGGAGGATACAAAATAGTATTACATTAATATTTTTTATTTAAAGTTTCTCTCTAAAAAAATTAATTTTTTTTATATTATTCATAATTCCAAATGGATATCCACTAATCAAACACTACCAAAGGGGCAAAAAAAGGTGATGTTATGTAATAATGATTCCACCGACTCACATAACCGACAATTTTTATTTTTCATAATGCGGATAAATCACTTTATGAGTTGCTCATGTTATGCCAAGTCTTTTTTATGTCAACAATAATTTCAAACCTAAAGTTAAATTATTAATTTTTAAAAAATTAAAATTAAATTATTATTTACATTTTTTTTATGAATAGATAGATCATTATTCACAAACTTATTATAACATGTGCTATAAATTATGATATTGCGTGGACAACTTATACTTAGCTTCTTTTAATACCAAACCCCCTAATTATTTAATTTCTTTTTCTTTTTCTATTATTTTTTATTTTGTGTGTGATTTGAAAATTCTTATTGTGGGGTTGAGAAAGTCTTGGATTTTTATTATTTTTTTTTATGTTGAACTCCTAATAACCTACCACCCATGTTTGAGTCGGTGCGGAAGCTCACGCTGGCGGTCATGTTCTCCGGTGAAAGCTCTGGTATAGTCGTAGATGTAGAGAGAGAGAGAGTGAATAGTGAGGAAAAGAGAAGAGATTTTTTTTAATTTTTTTAATAATATTTTATTTTCATAAAAGCCACATTAGCATAAATAAACAGGAGATTTAACGTCAGTTAAATTTTGGACTAAATTTATCGTGTTTATAAAGTCGGGGGCTATTTTCTGCCATTTTTGAGTAAATGGACCAAAAGGATAGAGAGAGAAAATTACATGGACCAATTTGGGTATTCTACCTTATTTATTATGTGGTTGAGATTTTTTTATATTTAATTTTTATTATTTAATTTATTAAAGAGAAATTATTTATAGGTCCCTGACACTGTTTCCAGGGACCATAAAATCAAACATATACACAAGTAACACAACACTAAATAATAAACATACACCCATAAGGATCCCAAGACAATTAGGGCATTATTTTAGAGATCAATAGTGAATTAATTTTTTTTTTATCTTTAATTTTTTTATTTTTGTGTATTTGAACACTTAACTACCAACCACTGTTCTTGAAACATAAAGGGGTAAAAAAAAAGTAATGTTATTTAATAATGATTCAACCAACCCATATAACTGACAATTTTTATTTTTGATAATGTGCATAAATCACTTTATGAGTTGCTCATGTTATGCCAAGTCGTACTATTGAGTGTGGGGAGTTAGTGTAAATAGGGTATTAAGTGTGTAGGGGAAAAAGATGAATAGTGTCCAAATAGTGTAGGGACCTATAATGAAGTTGCTCTAATTTCAAACCTAAAATTAAATTATTATTTTTTAAAAAATTAAAATTAAAATATTATTTATATATATATTTTTGTATAAAATGGGTAGACCATTATTCACAAACTTATTACAACACGTGCTATAAATTATGATATTGTGTGGACAACTTATCCTTAACTTCTTTTTAATACCAAACCCCATAATTATTTAATTTTTTTCTTTTTCTATTAATTTTCTTTTTTGTGATTTGAAAATTTTTATTGTGGGATTGAGAAAGTCTTGGTTATTTACTTATTTATTTATTTATTTTATGTTGAACTCCTAACACTGTGCTTAAAACTTATTAATTTTAATATGAAGGGAGCAAAAAAACTATAACATTTTTTTATTAGTTTTAATTTTGATTTCATGATTTGAATTTTTTTTACTTTTAATGTCACTTATTTTATGTACCGTTTTAAATGATTACATGATTAATTCTATACCGTTTTCATAAACATCACATTTTATACATCTGTTTCTTATAATTTAAAATGTCAAATATGTATATTTTCAGACATTTATAAATAAAAAATATATATATATATATATATAGAGAGAAAATATATACTAGAAAAATAAAAAAGTCTAATGGCAAACACATGTGAGCAATAGAGCACTTTTCAATGTGAGCCACCCACGTTTGTCCGTCATGGAACAGCTGTTCCATGCATTTATTTGACGTACGATGAGAGCTGGTCTCTCTGCAACGTGTCACCACCTTTGTAGATTCCATGCATTTAACGTACGATGAGAGCTGGTCCCTCTGCAACATGCCACCACCTTTCTCCATTCCATGCATTTCACGTACGATGAGAGCTGGCGCCTCTGCAACGTGGGCCTTTGCTTAATTATTTGTTATTTTGAAAGAAATAGATGCAATATAATTTGGAAAGTAGTACATTGTATAACAAACATATACACCGCACAACCAACAAAGACAATGAAACAAATAGGAAATATTAATTAATTAATTGTAATTAAAAGAGTAACTAAAAGAAAATAGACACTTCTGTAAAAAGTGTTGTCAAAAATCAGTTCAGCAGCATGCTTTGCTATGATCCTATTAACTGAATAAATAAATAAAATAATATAATTAAATTCATTATACCAATGAATCATACGGCATAATCAAAAGAAAATTGTGACCATCACAAGAGAATATATTGAACATGGAATTGAAAGGTTGAATACAAAATATGTCAAGCCAATTGGAATACCAATTGCAAGCCGTTTTAAGTTGAGTTAACGTTCAAAACAAAATTCTAACTTCAAACATGACTCATCATCTATGCGGCTTAATTCATAGAATCAAATCTATTATTTTGTACCAACATTATAATCATTAATCAATCCTCTCTGTAGAGATAAATTAAGAAATTAATTTATTTGCCTTAGAACTTAAAATGATAGATTTTTGTATAATAGAGATGCAAGTTGTCCACCAAAACCTTATTTCTATATGATTTTCATACACATCACATTTTATCCGTATGTTTGAGATAATTAATAAAAATATCAAATATGTATATTTTTTAGACGTTTTTACAAAATATAGAGAAATATATATTACAAAAGTCCAACAATGCAAACAAAAAACATGTGAGAAACATAGGACTACTTTTGAATGTTAGCTACCAACCTTAATTCATTCTGTTAGGTTCCATGCACATGACCATGAGACCTAGATGACGATGAGAGCTGGTCCCCTGCAACTTGTAGCTTGTGCTTTATATAGTACATTCAAACGAAAATAAATTAATTTTAAATTTAATAGGGGGTATTGGTTAACTTGGGGCATTGATATTCGTATTCTCACAAGAAAAATTAATTGGTTAACTAATTTCTTTCACGATGGGAGGTTAAATGTTTGAATCACAGTGGTTCTAGTGATTTGTTTATATTTATAAACAAAAAAAAAATAACCTAATATGGAAACAACTTTTTCTAAACGGTAACAACTGAATTTTTTTTTAAAAAAAATATAATATTAGTTAATAATTTTCAACATATCACTTCAATTATAATCTATTTCACATTTTAAACAAAAAAAAAACATATTCTATTGATTGGCCTCATAAAACAGAGATATTTTGTGTTTTATTTTATTTTTAAATTTCCTCCAAAATGTGCCAACTAAGAAGATAACGTCCAAAAAGTTTTGGATAAGGCTGGCACTTGAAAGGCGAGGAAGAGACAAATCACTATTGAATTTATACATATGTTTGTGGTATCTTTTGTCTTGATAAAAGCAAAAGCTTAGAACTTTGTAGTTGGGAGTTATCCCCAAACGGGGATAGGAATAAGGTTTGAAAATTTTGAATTTTTTTGGAGGGAGTTTTTAAACCAAAGATATTAATGATAAGATAGTGATGTGTCATTTATATATTGGTGGGTTATATTTTTAAATCTTAATTAAAAGTTTTGACGGAAAAAACTTTTTATGGGGAATTGTGTTGGGGGATAACCCTTGGGGATATCCCCCAACCAAACATGGCAAGGTTTAAAGTGGTTGTTGTTGTTTTTGTTTGTTTGTTTTTTTGTTTTTTTGTTTTTTTAAATCAAGTGAATAAATCATATTTATTTAAATTAATATAAAGTTCAAGGTTTTTTTTATTTTTATTTTTATTTTTTTTGTTTTAATAAATATGAGTAAGCCACTAGAACCACGCATATAGTGCGATTTGAACCCATCACTCTCTTTTTGTAGGATTACCGATAAGTCAGCTAAAAGGTTTTCTTTCATTAGCTTAGCTTTGTTTGTAGGGATACTGCTCTGTTTCTAACATCTCAACCTCTCATAGAAATTATCTGTTGTTATTATTATTTATTTAGGTATTTTTTATTTTTTATTTTATTTCAGTTTATTTCATTTCTTTTTATTTTATTTTTATTTTATATTTGAGAGCGACATGAAAACAGAGAATCCATATAAATAGGCCCATCTAGTATGGGATTAAGGCTTATAGTTGTTGTTGTTGTTGTTATTTTGTCTTTGTCTTTTTGTAGCGGGAATGAGTTACCAATTTTACTCGTGGAAGGTATGATAATACAATGTTCAAGTTAGATTTGTCCTTTTAAATTTGGGTTGGTGATGCCTCTTAGGTCTTTTCTCGGTCATATGCGTCCCTCAAAAGTTTAAGTCACCTCCTTTGAATTCCGTCTCAACATTTCAATAACAAACTTCGAGACTTCTCTTCACCAAATTGTGTCTTTGTCTCGGCTTCAATTTTTTAAGAGTGGAGTTGCATTTTACTACCGATAATATGGAGAAAAGAAATATCACGAGTAATTTTAAAAGAAAGCGCGTTGTTCGTCTTGAAAACATTGTCTATTTTTTTTTTCTCTCCATATGCTCAAGATAATTGCCATTAGTATGAGGTGCTAACCCCCTTCAAAGTTTTGTTCACTTGGAGATGGGTTTTGGCGCCCCATGTTTGCTGTAAGTTTTCTGGCCCCACCCTAACCCGAAATATGTTACGGAAGTGGCTCTATTTGATTGACGCGTATGTGCATGTGAATAGCTTATGAATCACCGATTCGTCCTCCATTTCTCATATGTGTATGTGTCTGTGAATAGCATATGCGTCACCCAACCCACCAGTTCGGCATACTAGTTAATTTTTTGATGATCTTTCCATCCGTACGATTGAAAATTCTCAAAACACTCTCCAAGTGGCCAAATGAGATGTGACTTGTAGCGTATCCAAATATTACGCTACTGAATACTCACAGCTTGCAACTAAAAGATTAGCCAAACTTCATAGACAATCTCATCCCCAACAATAATCATGACATTCACAGCAATGAGATCAACTAAAGTAAATGGAGTTCAACTCAGGAGAAACACTGACAGCTAGAAACTGGAAATAAGAAACATAAAACAAGATGAGTGGAAGATGATCCCTTCCGTCGGCCGCGACCACTCTGACAGTAAGAATCTCGCTCTCCCACGCGCCTCTGTTCCTCTCGCGAGGTCCAACCTAGGTTTTCCTTGATCTTCGATGCCCTCTGATCGTGCCTTCCTTTGCCTTTTATAATCCCCTCTCTATCTTGGGATTTGCTCTCTTTCACTTGTACAGTGTTCCGGCCGACTATATAATAACATCACCGTTCAAGCAAAATTCAATTGTTTTTAAATCAATTCATCCCTCGCAACTCCAAAACTGTCAAAAGAAACATCATTTTAAATCAAGTTTACATTTTATGATATTTTTCATATGTAAATATACAAAAATATTAATCCAAGAACTCTGAAAAACAAACTTCAGAACGAAAACATTTATCCAATCAAAGCCAACTTTAACTTAATTAAGTTTATTCAAAACTTTTATTTATTTAATTAATTAATTTATAAAAAAATTCATTTCTACCGCAGATTATTCCTTTGGTTGGAATAATAGAAAAAAAATGATTATTCCACAACCAAACATTTTTATGAGTTATTTTTAATTTTTTTTAAATAAAAATATAACGTGCATATCGGACTTAGCAAAATCAAATTTGAGACAAATTTTATTCTAATGTGTAAAGGATGAGCTACACGTGATATCGAATTCTTTATCGGGGCTTGAAGTAGGTGGATTTTCTAGTCAGTTATGTTTCATATGGAGCAATGAATATTGGTTACATTATTGGTGCCCCTATCAATTATCAAGTGTCAATTGGAGGATTTTTTCGCACATTGGATTTTATTTTATTTTTTTCTTTCAAAACTTACCTAAGTTTGATGAGTGTGGTGCAATAGTTGTCGTGATAAGATTTTTGAAGTATGTAACATAACATTCCTTAATGGAGGAAACAACTCAATTATTCATAAAGCAAATGGGAAAGAAACCTAAAGTTCCATGATGTATCGTGAGTGATTGAAATGCTCGAGATTTGGTTTGGATTTTATTTTTTGATAAATATGAACAAATAAATTTTATGAAGATTAAAAATAATAATATGTTAGTTGAAAAAAATAAAAATAGAGATAAATATTTACATTATATGATATATACATATATATATATATATTTAAAACACGTGATAGCCACAAAACGGCAAAACCACACCCAATAATAAATCCCCTTTATTTATTTATTTAGTTTAAAAAATATTATTCAAAACGATTATATTACATTTTCCCGTAATTAAAATATTTTAATAAATTTGTCAGTAACTCAAGAATTTTAGTTTTTCTCTATTATATATATAAATTTATTACAGTTTGCACTTTGTACATCCGTGATAAAGTGGGTTGATAGCAACCTGTCAATGCTGTCATGCCACATGGGTGTCATGTGACTAAGGTTTGATTTTGAATGTGCAGTAATAATAAAGCACGTGCGATGGAAAAATATATTGAATGCCACTGGGCAGTCAAGGGCCCTATAAGAATCTCACATCCGCCATTTGCCGATATCACACAGGCCTCCACCAACAATATGGGATTAACTACACAATCTCTTGCCAGCTTCCTGAGCGCCACCACCTCTGCATGCCCTCTTGGATATTCCACCACTTCAAAACAGCCCAAGTTAGCCGCACCATCATCACCCACCTCACTGAACCTCGTTTCCACACGTGTGCGCTGTAGCCTGAAAGATGAGCAAAGCCGCTCTTCCTTTCTAATGGACCGGCGTGACATGCTCGTGGGCCTCGGTGGCCTCTACGGAGCAACCGAGGGAATGCTGGCCGCCAATGCAGCCCCTTTGGAGCCACCAGACCTCGATGATAAGTCGGCATGCGTCAGAGCAACCGAGAATAACATCGAAACAAAATGCCCTGGCACAGATCTTCTGAACTGCTGCCCGGATTACCGAGGCAATCCTGTTACGGTCAAAAACTATGATTTCCCGAAAACGACCCTGCGAGTACGAAAGCCGGCGCAGAAGGTCGCTAATGACCCGGTGTACATGAACAAGTATAAGATGGCCGTTCATAAGATGAAGGGGCTCCCTGACGATCACCCGTGGAACTACTACCAGCAGGCGAAGGTCCACTGCGCTTTCTGCAACGAAGCGTATCATCAGGAAAACGGTGTCCCACTCCAGGTACATAACAGCTGGATCTTCCTCCCGTGGCACAGGTACTACCTCCACTTTTACGAGCGCATTCTCGGGAAGCTCATCGATGATGAGACCTTCGCACTGCCCTACTGGAACTTCGACTACGGGGATGGCATGACCATGCCTACAATCTTCCTCGACACGACGTCGCCGATTTACAACGAGAGACGTGACATGGACCACTATCCGCCGGCTGTGGTGGACTACAAGTACGCGTATACGGACGGGGACAGCGGATTGGAAGGGGATGATCTTGTGCATGAAAACCTGGACTACTTGCGGAGGACATTCAAGGAGGGACTGCCGCTGCCGGAGTTATTCATGGGGGACCGGGTGAGGGCCGGGGAGGAGGCCGACGCAACAAAATCGCTGGGTCAGTTAGAGGCCATCCATAACGCATTGCACTTTTGGGTCGGGCCGAAGGAGTCACCCCACATCGATATGGGAAGCTTCGCCACCGCCGCCCGAGACTCCATATTCTTCTGCCTGCATTCCAACGTCGACAGGTTGTGGGAAATTTACCGGAGACGAAGGAATTACTGCAACGAGTTCAATGACAAAGATTGGTTGGAATCCACCTTTGTCTTCTACGACGAGAACAAAGAGGTTGTCAAAGTGCAGGTAATTAGCAGCTCTCTAGTTATATATGCTGCCTATGTGGCATATTATGCTATATTGCTATGTAGTAGTACGTGACTAACAAAAATAAGTAAATAATTTGATTGTACCCCGTGTTTGTAACACGTATAGGTAAAAGACAGTCTGAACATCAATAACTTCTGCTACACATACGAGGCGTCCCCGACTCCGTGGCTTGATGCACTGCCGAAAAAGAAGCTGAAGACCAAGCCCAAAGGCCAGTTAGTCCAAGTGAAGGAGTTCGGGTCGGGACCGAGGGCGCTAGACAGAGTCATCCAAGTGGTCCTAACTCGGCCGAAGAAGAGCCGGAGCAAGGAAGAAAAGAAGGCCATGTCAGAGGTCCTACTTATCGACGGCATTGAGGTCACAGATAGTAATGAAGCACGCTTCGATGTCTACGTGGATGCGCTTGTAGGTTCCGACCGTGCAGGCCCAGACAAAGGTAATTTTGTCGGCAGCTTCGTTAGGCTCCCGGAGGCGGTGAAGGCAATGAAGGCAAAAGGGAAGAAGGGACAATTCAAGCTGGGGCTCACAGGCGTTCTGGAAGAGAACGAGATCGAGGATGCCGAGAAGATCTTGCTCACGCTGGTGCCCCGGGTTGGCAAGGTCACCATCGGTGGCGTGAGTGTCCTGCTCTTCCAAAACGACGTTAACTGTCCTTATGGATAAGCATTGACGCATGCGTTCCTCCTCCCCATCCCTCCACGATCACCAATAAAAGCATTCCTTGTGAAAATAAGATCGAGGAGGATCTTAAATGTTGAAAGCTTTAAATTATATAATTTTTTTTCCCGTTTTCGATAGAGTTGCAGCCACAATTTTACAAATTATTAAGTTTATGTAATAAAAACTTTGGTAATATAGTAAGTATTGTGTTAAGGGAAAAAATCAAACCGAAGATGTGGCATGATCCAAAAAACTAAGAGTAATGTAGCCTAGTTGCTAAGACGTAGCTATTGATCGATGGCATCTAGTAGACATCCGGAGATCCCCCAAAGAGCCAACAAAGGGTTGACGTGTGCTTGGCACCAAGAACCTATGAGGATGTATAAAAGGAGGCTTTGGTTCTTTAATCGGGTTTTTTTTTGGACTCATTCACTCTCATGAAGAATCTTTATCTCTATCGATCTCTTCATGTTTTCCACCAGCTCCTTCTAACATCAAGCTTTATAATTTGACTGTAACTTCCCAAAATTTTCTAAGTAAAATTCAGTAAATTTTGAAATTTTAAATGAGGTTAATTAACTTAAATCAGATTAATTAATATTAATCTCAAGTTAAAAAAAATAGAATAAAATGGATCGAAATTCATTCTCGCAACTATATAGGGTAGAGGCTAATTCTAGCCAAATGCCAGAGTTATATAGAATAGTTAGATATGGCTAAGTCGGTAGAGTTAGATTAATTAAACTGTAAATTAATTAAATATTAATTAATCCATTAATTAAATAGGAATATCGGACAAAAGTTAGAGTCTAAGATAAAGTAGATCCTAGAGTCAGCCAAAAGGTATTGGCGGATCTAGGTCGGGAGAAAAGGATGGCCGTGATCTTTATAATCATTTCGTGTCACGACGGCCGTCGGAACCCGAGATTCCTGGATCACGGTAGATAGAGAGCGCCAAAGAATATCATTAGTAAGCCTCGTGGCTGACACGATGAAAGATAGGGTCGACGAAAAGTAGTTCGGCTCGTAGTGAAAGATATTATAAAAGATAACTTAAATTAATCAATCACTTTTTAAGAGATAAGATATTTTAACAAAATAATTAAGTAATAAAATCTCATAAGTTAAATAGTGCATATATGTAGTTTTATATATGAGAAGATAGAGAGAGAACAAAAGTTCTCATCTCTACACTCTCTCTCTCGATTTAGCTCAGAGAAGCCCCTTGTCTTCAACCCTAGCCGCGAGCCTCCCTTCTCCTACCCGCGCTCGCGCCCCATCTGAGCCGCCGGTCGCTGGTCCGCGACCCTACCGGTCCGTTCACCTCTCCTCGCGCCCCAGCCAGCGACGCACACCCGGCTGCAGCTCCTGTCCGCGCTCGAGTCCAGCCTGGCCACCGGACCACGCCGCCGGCCAGTTCCCCGGCCTGTCTACGCCGCCAGCTCACGGCTACTCCAGCTTCTCAGCCACCGTTGTGCCGCCCTCGCAGCACCGCCGCAGCTCGACAGTGAGCTGAAGATATTTCAGGCCCATTTCCTCCATTGTGAGCCTCTTGAGAATACCCTATTATTAGTTAGATAATTGAAGAATTAATGGAGGAAAAACTCGAATTGGGTTCATGACATTGAAGTTGGAGATGGATGATGAAATGAGCATGTATAAGGGCAGGGGATTGCTAGGTGTTTGTTGTATGTCATGGTTGTTAATCATTATTAATTTAGTTGTTTTGTGTATGAATGTTTGTAGAATTTCGGAGCCCTACAATTAGAGGAGGTGCTGCCGAAATTTTTGCCGATATACTTAGATTTATCATGCATCAATTAGCAAGTAATTGAATTAGTAAAAGCATGATGGTAGTTCTAAGATATGGTAGTTCAAACTTTGGCCCCTGCTCCCCCTGCTCATCCAAATTTGGCCCCTGCTCCCCCTGTTCCTCTTGCTCAGGCATAATTGTCTACTCACCCATATATTCCCCATGCTCGGACATAAATTCCCCCTGCTCAGACATTCTCTGATTAGTGATGTCAGCAATATCAACAATAATAGCAGCTAACTATACCAGCAATATCATCATTGTCCCCATGGGGTATGCCCTGCTCAGAAACAATACATTGATCATCCACATTAGCCAATTTTCTCCTTTGATCCCCCTGCTCCTGCTCCTGCACAATTGTTTCATCAGCCATATTTCCCCCTTGCTCCTGCACAATATATTCACCTCTTTCATTGATACCTTTGGATGTACTCTTTCTCTTAGGCTCAGGCTCACTGCACCTAGCCCCATTTTCTTCTTCAATTTCTTCTATCACAACAGAAGACTTTGGCAGTTTTGAGTTTGAGAATGGGTATTCTTTTTCAAGAATAGGAAGTGTCAAATGCTGGGCATATACATCTATATAACCATGGTAGGACCCAGAAACACACATATCCAACACACTGTTATCATTGTCTAATATCTTGAGTCCACTATAAAATTCTTCAGCAGCAACCTTCCACTTATACTGAATAAGTCCCTCAACTTCAAGTTCTTGCAATTTCATATCTAGAACTATCAATGACATGGTATCATAATGAACCTCCATGACCTCTACTTCTCTATTAAAATAACCCCACTCCCCCATATCACCATTATAGTGCAAATTCAGTTTAAATGGATGCTTGGGCTCCTCATACTCTGTGATGGTAGAACTTGAAAATTAGGGAAGTATTACAGAATTAACCGTAAACGATGAGCAAAATCCAAATCTTTAGCCGTAAACATAAATTAATTAATTAAACCTACGTAATAACTCCCTAAACATCAACCAGTAACGAATTCATTGGTAGATTTCACCTCAGGTCCCTTGACTTTGGGAAAAAACAGAAATTGAGGGGCTATAGGGCTGAGGGACCTGTGGGTAAGGACCAAAATAATAGACCTTTTGGCGGTTTCCCTTTCTTTGCTGATGAACATTCCCCCTTCTTCTTCACCATCGTCGTCGAAAAACCCTACACCAGTGGAGAAGCGACGAGAGGCAACACAGTGAAGCAATTGGCGAGGCGCGGAGAGTCGAGGCTGATGAACTCAACGACGCGGCCGGCGAAGAGGCTTACACGAGAAGATGATCAACCGCGGACGCAGTCCGGCGAGGTAAAGGTGCGCGGTGGTTTTTGAGAACGAAAAGACGCCCGCGTTCTCGAGGGGGAAAAGTCACTTGAGTGACTCAGCAGAGTGACTTGGGTGACTCAGCAGCGTGACTGGGCATGGTGACTCCCACGTCAGATGTTTATAACCTGCAACCGGCTCCGAGGACCGTTTTGTTACGTTTTGAAAGTTGAGGGACGATTTTGTTACAAAATTAAGTTGATGGATGAAAGTGGGATGGGCCCAAAGTTGAGGGCCCATTTGTGTAATTAACCCGATTGTTTGGTAAAGGAATTGGCCAGACGGAATTGGAATAGCATAGGTTCCAATACAAAGTGATTCTCGCACATATGTTACTAAAGATTTAACGGGTTAAAGCATATATCATATGGGTAATATAATGGTGGAATTGATGTGCCACTCACATCCGCATATTACCAAAATGCCCCTAATTAGATGGTCCGTATGAGTGGCCACATTATCCAGTTATTTGGTTGAGCTTATTAAGTGATCTAAGATTGTCCAATGATGTAAGAGAGAAAGCAGATGTCATAATATAACTAAGTAATTGATCAACCCTAACCACTGTTAATGTACAGTGCAGGGGTCTTATGAAACTTAATCCCTAGCAGCTAAGCCCAGCCACGCAGCTGGTATTGATGAGGTCCCATGTGGCAACTAATATCAAGTCCCATCCTTCATTGATGTATCTTAGCAATATTAAGTTGAGGTCTAGTGTCCCCTAGTTGATCAGTCGCATTAGCTGCAGGTATTGTAGGCTTAGCTTTTTATTATCATTGGGCTGTTTAAGGCTCCCATTCCCATGCTAGTGGCATTATTGGGCTTTGAATTCAGCCCATTCTTAGCAGACTGGGCTGAGCTTTATATTATCATTGGGCTGATTAAGGCTCTCATGACCTTGTGTAGTGGCATTACTGAGCTCTGAATTCAGCCCATGCTCAAAGGAACTTTACTGATTAAATCTTATAGAATTCTGAAAACTATTTTTTATATTATTTTATTTTATTTTATTTTATTTTATTTGTATGATTCACATGGACGGCTACCAGTAGTGTTGACGGGCGATTCAAGGATTTTTAATGATAAATTTTATGAATAGCTCAAATTACAACTAAATTAAAAATTTAGATTTTAATTGTTAAAGGTAAAAGTTCGTAAACTAATTAAAAAATTAATTGAATTGCATTATTAAAATTATTTTTAAAAAAATTATTTATTTATTTATTTATTTATTGACATTAGCCGACAAGATACCCCACAAGGATTCCAAGAACATGCAAAAATGTACGGGCAAAATTAACGTGCTACATACGTAATGCTCAACGCCAAGGATCGCTACTTCCTCACCTTATATGTATGGTAATTCTACCACAGAATAAACTCACCGAGCCAAACACCTCTAAGTAGGAAACCTATCACTATTTTGTGCGAGTGGAGACTCAAATCTGAGACCATTCGTCTGATGCGAGATAGTAGTACCGCTTGGCACTTGGCAAGAAGTCTTTAGTTTTTATTTATTCTAAATAAATAAACCAATCAATCAATTATGTTTATTAAAAATTAATTAGGCTCATAAAAAAGCTTATAGTGCAACATATAATATTAAAGACTGTAGTTACATCAATAGTTTGTACAGGTAGCCTAGAGGCTTGATGGTTTTGACTATGTTGGTACAAATTATCATGGTGACTGCTCCTTCCTGTGAAGGTGAGGGTCCACTTCATGATAATTTGTACCACATTTTTGACTTTTTGATTGTCAATCTAAGAAAATAATTGAAAATTAATATAATACATGCAACCAAAATTTGCTTTAGGGAGGTTCTTCAAAAAATCGCTTGGTGACAAAACATTTGATAGAAGTTCAAGATCAGCCTATCTAATGACCTTTCAAATCACAGTTTTGATAATTTTCAATTTTTTAATAATAAAATTTAAATAGTTTAATTATTTATTTCATTTAGGAGTGTTGCAGTGTTTTTTTTTTCGGTATTCAGTTTTTACAAACAACTTTATTAGATATATTTTAAAAAAAATTATTGGCTTGGACATTGATTTTTGAGATTAAAAAAATCTCTAAAAATCACTTTGTCCACTAGAATTAAATTGTTTGATCAGAAAACTAAACCGATTCTTGAAAAGTTATTACTAAATAAATAATTTATAAAATAATTATCATTTACAAAAAAAATAGCAGCATTCTTTTATTATTTTTTCCGTATGATTTGATGAGAGTCATGAGACATTGCATAACATGTAAAGGTTTAATTGTACTTTGCGTCCTCAAAAAAACGTGACACAATGCAATTGATAGGAAAAGGCATAATATTATTGATAATAAGTTAGGGTATATATAATACCACTACAAGGGTAAAATAGGAACTAAACAAATATAGAGATAAATACCAAATATAAGGAGATAAATACTTGAAACCCTAATAGGCCCCCTCAAGATGGTGTACGAGAAGCAACACCAATCTTGTCACAAATATCAAGTAGCCGAGGACGAGGCAAAGGTTTCGTTAGTGCATCGGCAAGTTGATTAGCAGCAGAGACATGAACAACCCGGAGAAGGGAAGACTGAACAAGATCCCGGACAAAGTGATAGTCAATGGCAAGATGTTTCATCCGTGAATGAAACACAGGATTAGCACATAGATATGTGGCACCGAGATTGTCCGAGTAGATAGCGGGTCTTTGAAGGAGCGAGGACATGCGGTTCATGAAGAAGTGTCTTGATCCATTGAATTTCAAGAAGGCCAGGCGAAGCACGATACTCAAACCTCGATGACCGAAAGCAACAAGGCGCGTTGCTTTGTAGACCGCCAAGAGATGGGATTGGCACCCAAGAACATGACATATGCACCCGTGGAGGTACGATCATCCGGATTACCCCCCCAATCGGCATCGGAAAAGCCTTGAAGTCAAGAGGAGAATTAGCGGCCAGAATGCCAAGAGATTTGGTGCCATTCAAATACCGGAGCAAGCGCTTATGACCCCCAATGAGTCTCGGTTGGTCGATGCATGAACCGAGAAAGCCCGCTGACAAAGAAAAGAAATGTCGAGCGAGTCATGCGTAAATGTTGAAGACCACCAACAACTTGTCTCAATTTGGTAGCATCAACCAGAGAGGATCCATCATGAAGAAGAAGGGATGCACCAACAGCAAGGGGCGTAGAAACCGGTTTTGAGTCAAGCATGTGGTGTTTCTGCAAAAGATCAACAATATACTTGTGCTGAGAAAGAAGCACACCATCAGAGGTCGGAGTAACCTCAACACCACAGAAGTAAGAGAGCAACCCAAGATCCTTCGTGGAAAATTTGGAGTCAAGTTGTCGAATAATACGATCAACTAGATGAGGATCACTGCCAGTAATCAGAAGATCATCAACATAAACCAGAAAGTAGATAAGAGTGGATCCCGTCGACAGAATGAAGAGTGATGTATCGGCGCGAGAAGTAACAAAACCAAGAGACTGAAGAAAAAGCTTCAACTCCTGGTACCATGCCCGCGGGGCTTGCTTCAAACCATAGAGAGCCTTCTGGAGGCATGCGGACATAGTTAGGAACCGAGGATCACGCGATACGGGGGTTGGGCCATGTAGACTTCCTCGATAAGATGGCCATTAAGAAAAGCATTGTTGACATCAAGGTCACGTAACGTAGACCACATGATGCAAGGCTACACTCAAGGCAGTCGCGAGCAAAGGCCTGATTAACAAATGTGGTGAAAGTCTCATGAAAGTCAATACCAAGACGCTGATGAAATCCTTTTGCAACAAGCCGAGCTTTATACCGATCAATAGTACCATCCGGGTGCCGTTTGATACGGAACACCCATTTGCTCCCAACAAGGTTCTGATGGGGAGCAGGAGGAACAAGTACCCATGTTCTGTTGTGTTGGAGAGCATCATATTCGGCTTGCATGGCTTGAAACCGGTCAAGGATGGCGAAGAGCACGGGCCATCGTAATGTGTTCATTATCGTAAGAAAGCGTAGCTAGAGAGTGTATTTTGGATTGGGCTTGAAAATAGAGTTCTTGAACCGAGTAGTCATCGGGTGAACATTAGTAGCAGCACTGGGAGCACCGGAGGAAGATGTCGGAACCGATGAAGAAGGTCGGCTGGGAACCGCAGCGGGGGAAGAGCTCGCACTCGCGGGGCGTGGAAGCATAGCTAGGGTGGAGTCGTCGGTGGAGGTGGGCGGCGGAGCTGAACAGACCGCATCTGGGGCGGATGGCAGACCCGGAGGTGGGGTGATATGATCGGCGGGGGCGCCGGGATGCTCATCGGGCGGAATAGGCCGCACAGAAGGAGGCGGCACAGGGGGTGGAGCCAGAGGTGCCGGAAGGCCACGTGGGGGCAATGATGGTCGCGGTAGCCAGGATGATGCTGTGAAGGTCGGATCAAAAGAGTCGGCAGGGGCTGGGGCGGACGAGGACCGAGAGAAAGGAAAATCATTTTCAACAAAGCGAACATGACGGGAGATGACAAGCTTATGGGTGAAGAGATCATAGCAAATAAAGGCACACTGAGACAAGGAATATCCTAAAAAGACACAGGGACTGGACCGAGGGTCAAGTTTGTGATTAGTATAGGGACGAAGCCAAGGAAAACAAAGACACCCGAAGACATGAAGAGATGTGGGATTTTGTTGTTTGTGGAAGAGAAACTCAAAGGAAGAACGGAACTGTAAATTTGCTTTGGGCATACGATTAATAAGAAAAACCGCAGCAGCAAAGGAGAAGGTCCAGAACCGAGTGGGAAGAGAAGCATGATGAAGCAAGGACAAGCCGGTCTCGACAATGTGCCGATGTCGGCGTTCAGAGTACCCATTGTGTTCTGGAGTGTGTGGAGGAGTAGTGAGATGAGAAATACCATTGGCAGTGAGAAATGAGCGAAGAGCAATGTATTCTCCACCATTGTCAGAGTACAGTAATGCGAATGGGAAATTTGGAATTGCTTTTCAACCAGGTTTTTGAAAGCAACAAAAGTCGCATGGACATCAGACTTCCGAATAAGAGGATAAAACCAAATATATTTGGTAAAGTGATCCACAAAAATAACATAATATTTGTAGCCATCAAGAGAAAGGACATGGGACGTCCAAACATCAGAATATATTATCTCAAGAGGGGAAGAGGAAGAGACTGAGGATTGAGAGAAAGGAAGTTTGTGGCTTTTGTTAATATGACACGAATTGCAAGAAAATTTGAGTAATTGGGAATGCGAAAAGGAAATTCCGTGGGATAACAGGAGTTGTTGAAAGACTTTAACAGAAGGATGACCAAAACGACTGTGCCATAATGAAAGCAAAGGGGAAGAGGAACGAACCGAACTGAGGACGGGGAAGTGGGGAGTGGCAGCCGGTAAATGTGGTGGAGTGGTCGGCCAAATATAGACACCATCCTTACGCCATCCCGTGACCAGAGTTACCCCTGAGTGACGATCCAACACCTGAAAAGAATCAGCAAAAAACTGAACCGTGACGGCATTAGTAGCACAAAGAGCCGAAACCGATATTAAATTTAAGGACATGGATGGAACATGCAACACATTCGTGAGAGTAAGACTGCCCTGTAACGTCGAAAAAAGCATAGATCCCGTATGTGTAATGGGAAGACAGGTACCATTACCAATGACAACAGTCTCCGACTCTTTGTAAGGCTGAGGAAGCGTCAGGTTGGACAGGGCGGTGGTGACATGATGAGAAGCACCAGAATCAACAACCCACACAGAAGGAGCACTGGAGGCGATAGTGGGTGGCGGTGTGCACACAGGCCAGACCCGCGAAATGGCGGCCAACCGGAGTTCTTTGGATCGGGCGATGGGCCATGGCGGTCGCGAGTTGCGTGTAAGATTCGGGTACGAGGGCGCTGCGCAGTGGTCGCGCGCAAAAACTTGATGATGTTGACCGAAAATTGGTGTTTGATCAAAATTTGGTAAGGTTGACCAGAATTTGGTGGTTGTTGACCGGAACTTGTTGATGTTGACCGCAACTTGGTGGTTGACCAAAAGTTGGTAATGTTGACCAAAATTTGGCGGTTGACCAAAATTGAAGTTGGTGATGTTGACCGAATTCTTTATGTTTGACCAGAAGCTTGGATTTGGTTGTGTTGCTATTGGTGATGGTTGACCAAACGTTGACTGGAATTTGAATTGGTCACCAGCTAAGCAATGTGTAGTTGACTAGAATTTGAATTGGTGATGGCTGTGTTGCAATTTGAAGTGTAATTGTTGATTGGCTGAGCAATTGAATTGTTGAGGTAGAATTTGAATTGGTGATGGCGGTCAATGGCGGTCATCAGCGGTCAACGCAGAGAAGAACCGCACAGGAACTAAAGATGACAGGCTGATCAGGTGATCTTGGACCGGTGACAGGCTGTGCAAGGGGCTCTGCGTGAGGCACGTGCAGGTTGCTGGAACCGGTTATGCAGGGTACTGGAGCGCGTGAGGCACAGAGTTGTTGGCGCGGAGTGGGACGCGCAGGTTGCGCAGGCACCGGATGGCTGCAGGCGTGGGTTGAGATGCTGTTGGCGGCGTGCAGCTATGCCAGATGGCCGGCGTGCGGCTAACAGCTTGAAAGAAAAAGGAGAAATCTAGGGTTTTGGATCTAGGCTTCTGATACCATGATAGGAAAAGGCATAATATTATTGATAATAAGTTAGGGTATATATAATACCACTACAAGGGTAAAATAGGAACTAAACAAATATAGAGATAAATACCAAATATAAGGAGATAAATACTTGAAACCCTAATAGCAATAATGATTACATCTACCATACAAAATTGACAATTCCAATCTCAAATATAAAATATTACTTTGATTTTTCAGAAAAAAAAATAAAAGTATCTAGTCAGATGATAATCCTTCTTTATATTGCAAGGACAATAACTTGGTCCTTTCAACTCCAACCACCTATTTATTTAGTTTCTTTATGTTTTAATGTTCTGCACTATTCAAATTTTCTTTTTGTTAATGCCATGTACTCTATTGCTCAACTTTATCTTCGTGTTTATTTATTACGTGGTTGAGATTTTTTTATTTTTATTTGTTATTATTATTATTTTTAATTAATTTGTTTACTTTTTTATTTTGGGTAAACTATTTAAATAGTCATCCAACTATTCCAACATTCAGATTTGAGTCATCAAACTTTAAAAATTTCAATTGTGTACCTTAACTTTAAAATTACATTCAATTGGGTCACCAACTTTCAATTAGGGTGTTAGGTTTTGTTAATTATGGTTTTGTAAATTAAGTAATCTTTAGTTGTATTATTTTTTTATTGTTTAGATATAATTATGTTATTTGTTAAAAAAATTAACCTTCAATTGTATGTTATTTGATTGTAATTAGCATTAATTAGATTAGTTGTCAATCCATTAATTATGTTATTATTATTTTTTTAAAAAAAAATAAGAAAATGGGTTGGATCAATGTAATTCTAAACAACATAACAAATAATACAACTATGATTTACTTTACAAAACCCTAATTAACAAAACTTAACACCCTAATTGAAAATGATGACCCAATTGAATGTAATTCTAAAGTTGGGTACCCAATTGAAATTTTTTATAGTTTGGTGACTCAAATAGAAATGCTCGAATAGTTGGGTGACTATTTAGATAATTTACTTTTTAATTTTTTGTGTATTAGAACACCTAACTACCAACTACCAAAGACTGTTCTTGAAATAACATAAATTTGGCAATGGGATATCCAATAGCACGGAACGAAAAATCTAATAGTGATTTTAAAATATAATAGTAAACCACCAACCAATTAATGGAGGATACAAAATATTATTACATTAATATTTTTTATTTAAAGTTTCTCTCTAAAAAAAATTAATTTTTTTTTATATTATTCATAATCCCAAATGGATATCCCCTAACCAAACACTACCAAAGGGGCAAAAATAAGTGATGTTATTTAATAATGATTCCACCGACTCACATAACCGACAATTTTTATTTTTAATAATGTGGATAAATCACTTTATGAGTTGCTCATGTTATGCCAAGTCTTTTTCATGTCAACAATAATTTCAAATCTAAAGTTAAATTATTATTTAAAAAAAAATTAAAATTAAATTATTATTTACATTTTTTTATGAAATAGATAGATCATTATTCACAAACTTATTATAACAAGTGCTATAAATTATGATATTGCGTGGACAACTTATCCTTAGTTTCTTTTAAACCAAACCCCCTAATTATTTAATTTTTTTCTTTTTCTATTAATTTTTTTTGTGTGATTTGAAAATTCTTATTGTGGGGTTGAGAAAGTCTTGGATTTTTATTTATTTATTTTATTTTTTATGTTGAACTCCTAATTACCTACCACCTATGTTTGAGTCCATGCGGAAGCTGACACCGGTGGTAGTCATGTTCTCCGGTGAAAGCTCTGGTAGAGTCGAAGAGGTAGAGGTAGAGGGAGAGGGAGGGGGCGAGAGTGAATAGTGAGGAAAAGAGAAGAGATTTCTTTTAATTTTTTTAATAATATTTTATTTTCAGAAAAGCCACATTAGTATAAATAAACGGGAGATTTAACGTCAATTAAATTTTGGACTAAATTTACCTTGTTTATAAAGTAGGGGGGCTATTTTCTGCCATTTTTTAGTAAATGGACCAAAAGGGTAGAGAGAGAAAAATACATGGACCAATTTGGGTATTCTACCTTTTTTATTACGTGGTTGAGATTTTTTTTATTTTTATTTCTTATTATTTATTTTATTAAGGAGAAATTATCTATAGGTCTCTGGCACTGTTTTCAGGGACCGTAAAATCAAACATATACACAAGTAACACAACACTAAATAATAAACAAACACCCCTAAGGACCCCAAGACAATTAGAGCACTATTTTA
The DNA here is from genome assembly GCA_026586065.1 of Dioscorea zingiberensis. Lineage (NCBI taxonomy): Eukaryota > Viridiplantae > Streptophyta > Magnoliopsida > Dioscoreales > Dioscoreaceae > Dioscorea > Dioscorea zingiberensis. The sequence continues at coordinate 59,738,686 of CM048820.1, read as the reverse complement.
GAGATCAATAGTGAATTAATTATTTTTTTATCTTTTTATTTTTTTATTTTTTTGTATTTGAACACCTAACTACAAACCACTGTTCTTGAAACATAAAGGGGTAAAAAAAATGATGTTATTTAACAATGATTCCACCAAGCCAGATAACCGACAATTTTTATTTTTGATAATGTGGATAAATCACTTTATGAGTTGCTCATGTTATGCCAAGTCTTTTTCATGTCATCAATAATTTCATACCTGAAATTAAATTATTATTTTAAAAAAATTAAAATTAAAATATTATTTTTATATATATATATTTTGTATAAAATGGATAGACCATTATTCACAAACTTATTATAACACGTGCTATAAATTATGATATTGTGTGGACAACTTATCCTCAGCTTCTTTTAATACCAAACCCCCTAATTATTTAATAGTTAATTAACTATTCATCCCTCAATAGTAAACTTATTCCCTACAGGTCCCTTGTTACTATTTATCTTTCCCCCTAGGGTCCTTGTGTGGGGAGTTAGTGTAAATAGGGTATTGTGTGTGCAGAGAAAAAAGATAAATAGTGTCCAAATAGTAGAGGGACTAATAATGAAGTTGCTCATTATTTAATTTATTTTTCTTTTTCTATTTTTTTTTTGTGATTTGAAAATTTTTATTGTGGGGTTGAGAATGTCTTGGTTATTTATTTATTTATTTATTTTATGTTGAACTCCTAACACTGTGCTTAAAACTTATTAATTTTAATATGAAGGGAGCAAAAAATTTATAACATTTTTTTTATTAGTTTTAATTTTGATGTCATGATTTGAATTTTTTTTACTTTTAATGTCACTTATTTTATGTGCCGTTTTAAATTATTACAACATTAATTCTATACCATCACATTTTATACATCTGTTTCGGATAATTTAAAATGTCAAATATGTATATTTTCAGACATTTATAAATAAAAAAATATATACTAGAAAAAATAAAAAAGTTTTAATGGCAAACACATGTGAGAAATAGAGCACTTTTCAATGTGAGCCACCCACGTTTGTCCGTTATGTTACTGTTCCATGCATTTATTGGACGTACGATGAGAGCTGGTCCCTCTGCAACGTGTCACCACCTTTGTCCATTCCATGCATTTAACGTACGATGAGAGCTGGTCCCTCTGCAACATGTCACAACCTTTGTCCATTCCATGCATTTCACGTACGATGAGAGCTGGCCCCTCTGCAACGTGGGCCTTGTGCTTAGTTATTTGTTATTTTGAAAGAAATAGATGGCCAAAGGTGTAATACTGAATGCAAGAAGGCCCCTCAAAGATACTGTATTTGAGATAACCCTGGCTCAATCTCCTCCGCGACGGAAACAGTGAGCGTAGAGCATGTGGAGACCCAGTGGGGTCGCCTGTGCACGCACGTGGGCTCATCCGCGTGCCGGGTTGGTAGTCTTGGGCGGTAAAAAGAGGTGCACCAAATGAAGCCTGAGGTAACGTACTACACGTGCCTTAGGTGGAAAAAGAGTCCGCACTGATTGAAACCCTCGATAGCCGACCCCCTACGCTCGTCCTATCTTTGACACCCTACGGGGACGCTTGTCGTCTAGTTCAAAAAAAAAAAGAAGAAATAGATGCAATATAATTTGGAAAGTAGTACATTGTATAACAAACATATACACCACACAACCAACAAAGACAATGAAACAAATAGGAAATATATATTAATTAATTGTAATTAAAAGAGTAACTAAAAGAAAATAGACTCTTTTGTAAAAAGTGTTGTCAAAAATCAGTTCAGCAGCATGCTTTGCTATGATCCTATTAACTGAATAAATAAATAAAATAATATAATTAAATTCATTATACCAATGAATCATACGGCATAATCAAAAGAAAATTGTGACTATCACAAGAAAATATATTGAACATGGAATTGAAAGGTTGAATACAAAATATGTCAAGCCAATCGGGACACCAGTTGCAAGCGGTTTTAAGTTAACGTTCAAAACAAAATTGTAACTTCTAACATGACTCTCATCTATGCTGCTTAATTGATCATAGAATCAAATCTATTATTTTGTACCAACATTATAATCATTAATCAATCCTCTCTTTAGATATAAATTAAGAAATTAATTTATTTACCTTAGAACTTAAAATGATAGATTTTTGTATAATAGAGATGCAAGTTGTCCACCAAAACATTATTTCTATATGATTTACATACACATCACATTTTATCCATATGTCTGAGATAATTAATAAAAATATCAAATATGTATATTTTTTAGACATTTTTACAAAATATAGAAAAATATATAGGGTTAATTTTTTTTACCCACTTGAACTATGTTCCTTTTTCGATTCGGCACCTTAACTTTTTTAAGTCTCTCAAAAAGCCTAAACTTTTTGTAAGTGCCAACTAAGCACCTCTGTCATCTGGCGGATGAGGGACGTGAGATTAAAAGGGTTAATTAATTATTAGCGGCTTTTTAAGTATAATTACATCTAATCTAAACTAATAACACCTTGTTGTTCGACTCGAGGAATGGCTCCTCATACGCCGTCACCTCCATCAACGCTGCCGCCAAGAATCCGGCCGCTATCCGCCGTGCTTTGTTCAAGAGTCCAACACTGCGCCACCACCAACACGGAGAACCAGGGGCATCCAAATTTTGATCCTTCGCTCCCCTTCAACGTCACCCGTAGTAACACCATCATGCTCCTTAATTGTACCCAGCCCGCTTCTCTCGCCAATTGCTCGTCTTCTTCACCGTGCCATGCTTTCGTTAACTCCACGGACGCCGCTTCTTGCCGGCGATCTTCCATTTGTTGCACGCTTGTGGCGGGGGTCCTCTACGCCCTACTGGCCCAAGCTAGCACCACCGGTTCGCGGCCACACGGAGCTTCGTGAATCCCGAACACCGGGGCGACGCTGCCTCTCGGGTTGGGGAGGAGCGCAGGGGTGGAACTCTAGTGGGCGTCACCGCGGGAGCCGGTGTGCAAGTCTCAGGCTAACTGTGAGGGAGGGGCTAACGCAACGTGCAAGGCCGATCCAGCGTCCACCGGAGGAGCAATCAGTCGTTGCTTCTGCGTCTCCGGATTCCATTAGGACCCCTTCACCTAAGACTTGCGCTACCGGCTGTAAGACTCGACGCTACAATGAATTCGCTTATGAATTTGCCACCCCTCACGTGTTTGTGAAAATGCTGCAGATGCCCGGTGTGCAATGACCAGATCGGTTGCTCCAATTCGATGAACCACGCCAGCGTTGATCATGGTCAGGTGTATGGACTAGTAGCCTCGATCCTGATCATCATCGTCTTGTTCTTGCTCTACCGCAGGCAACAACGAATCCTGGAGGCGAAGAAGAGGCTACTCAAAGAGAGGGAGGAGATCCTCAACGCGAACAACACCAGCGGGCGCTCCTCGGCTCCGGCGGCTTCGGGGAGGTCTTCAAGGGCGTGCTCACCGACGGGACTCCAGTGGCCGTCAAGTGCGCCAAGCTCGGCAACACGAAATCCACCGACCAGGTCTTGAACAAGGTCCGAATCCTCTCGCAAGTCAACCACCGCGGTCTCGTTCGCTTGCTCGGCTGCTGCGTTGAACTCGAGCAGCCACTCATGGTCTACGAGTTCATCCCCGACTTCACACTCCACGACCACCTCCGCGGTCTCCGCCCTGGCGCCGCCGGTCTCACCTGGCGTCACCGCCTCACCATCGCGCGACAAACAGCCGTGGGCCTCGCTTACTTGCATTCCTCCGCAGTGCCGCCCATCTACCACCGCGACGTAAAGTCGAGCAACATATTACTGGACGAGAGTAATTATACTTAAATAGCCTCTAATAATTAATTAACCCTTTAATCTCACGTCCGTCATTCGCCAGATGACAGAGGTGCTTATTTGGCACTTACAAAAAGTTTAGGCTTTTTGAGAGATTTAAAAAAGTTGAGGTACCGAATCAAAAAAAGAACATAGTTCAAGTGGGTAAAAAAAAAATTAACCCACAAACAAAAAAACATGTGAGAAACATAGGACTACTTTTGAATGTTAGCTACCAACCTTAATTCATTCTGTTAGGTTCCATGCACATGACCATGAGACCCAGATGACGATGAGAGCTGGTCCCCCTGCAACTTGTAGCTTGTGCTTTATATCCTATGTATTAATATAATACATTCAAACGAAAATAAATTAATTTTAAAATTAATAGGGGGTATTGGTTAACTTGGGGCATTGATATTCTTATTCTCACAAGAAAAATTTGTTAACCCATTCCTTTCACGATGAGAGGTTGAAGGTTCGAATCACAGTGGTTCTAGTGATTTGTTCATATATATATACAAAAAAATAATCTGATATGGAAACAAGTTTTTCTAAACGGTAACAACTGAAATTTTTTTAAAAAAATATATAATATTAGTTAATAATTTTCAACATATCAGTTCAATTATAATCTATTTCACCTTTTAAACAAAAAAAAAATATATTCTATTGATTGGCCTCATAAAACAGAGAAATTTTGTGTTTTGTTTTATTTTTAAATTTCCTCCAAAATGTGCCAACAAAGAAGATAACGTCCAAAAAGTTTTGGATAAGGCTGGCACATGAAAGGCCAGGAAGAGACAAATCACTATTGAATTTATACATATGTTTGTGGTATTTTTTGTCTTGATAAAAGCAAAAGCTTGAAGTTTGTTTGAGGTTTAAGGTTGTGGTTTTTTTTTTTTTTTTTTTTTTTTTTTTTTTTTTTAAATCAAGTGAATAAATCATATTTATTTATATTAATATAAAGTTCAAGGTTTTATTTATTTATTTATTTATTATTATTATTATTTTAATAAATATGGGTAAGCCACTAGAACCACGCCTATAGTGCGATTTGAACCCGTCACCCTCTTTTTGTAGGATTACCGATAAGTCGGTTAAAAAGTTTTTCTTCATTAGCTTAGCTTTTTTTGTAGGGATATTGCTCTGCTTCTAACATCCCAATCTCTCATAGAAATTATCTGTTGTTATTATTTATTTATTTATTTATATATTTTTATTATTTATTTTATTTTATTTTATTTCAGTTTATTTCATTTCCTTTTATTTTATTTTTATTTTATATTTGAGAGCGACATGAAAACAGAGAATCCATATAACCGACCCCATCTAGTATGGGATTAAGGCTTAGTTGTTGTTGTTGTTGTTGTTGTTTTGTACCCTCTTTTTGTAGGAGGAATGAGTTACCAATTTTACTTGTGAAGGCATGATAATACAATGTTCAAGTTAGATTTGTCCTTTTAGCTGAGTTGGTGATGCCTCTCAGGTCTTTTCTCGGTCTGATGACGTCCTCAAAGGTTTGGTCACCTCCTTTGGTCCGTCTTGACATTTCAACAACAAAATCGAGACTTCTCATCACCAAATTGTGTGCTGTCTTCGACTTCAATTTTTTAAGAGTGGAGTTGCATTTTACCACGATAATACGAAGAAAGAAATATCACGAATAATTTTAAAGAAAGTGCGTTATTTGTCTTGAAAACATTGCCTATTTTTCTCTCTCCATATACTCCAGATAATTGCCATTAGTGTGAGGTGCTAACCCCCTTCAAAGTTTTGTTCATCTGGAGATGGGTTTTGGCGCTCCATGTTTGCTGTAAGTTTTCTGGCCCCACCCCAACCCGAAATATGTTACGGAAGTGGCTCCATATGATTGTCGAGTATGTGCATGTGAATAGCTTATGAATCACCGATTCGTCCTCCATTTCGCATATGTGTACGTGTCTGTGAATAGCATATGTGTCACCCATCCCACCAATTCGACATACTAGTTTATTTTTCGATGATCTTTCCATCCGTACGGTTGGAAATTCTTAAAACACTCTCCAAGTGGCCAAATGGGAGGTGACATGTAGCGCATCCAAATATTACGCTACTGAATACTCACTGCTTGCAACTAAAAGATTAGCCAAACTTCACAGACAATCTCATCCCCAACAATATTCATGACATTCACAACAATGAGATCAAACTCTAGAGAAACACTGACAGCTAGAAACTGGAAATAAGAAACATAAAACAAGATAAGTGGAAAATGATCCCTTCCGCTGGCGACCGTTCCGACAGTAAGAATCTCGCTCACCCGGGCGCCTCTGTTCCTCTCGCGAGGTCTAGCCTAGGTTTTCCTTGATCTTCGATGCCCTCTAATTGTGCCTTGCTTTGCCTTTTATAATCCCCTCTCTATCTTAGGATTTGCTCTCTTTCACTTGTACAGTGTTCCGGCCGACTAGATAGTAACATCACCGTTCAAGCAAAATTCAATTGTTTTTAAATCAATTCATCCCTCGCAACTCCAAAACTGTCAAAAGAAACATCATTTTAAATCAAGTTTACATTTTTATGATATTTTTCATATGTAAATATACAAAAATATTAAGCCAAGAACTCTGAAGAACAAACTTCAGAACGAAAACATTTATCCAATCAAAGCCAACTTTAACTTAATTAAGTTTATTCAAAACTTTTATTTATTTAATTAATTAATTTATAAAAAATTCATTCCTACCGCAGATTATTCCTTTGGTTGGAATAATTGAGAAAAAATGATTATTCCACAACCAAACATTTTTTTTTGAGTCATTTTTAATTTTTTTAAAATAAAAATATAACGTGCATATTGGACTTCGCAAAATCAAATTTGAGTCAAATTTTATTCTAATGTGTAATGGATGAGCTACACGTGATATCGAATTCTTTAACGGGGCTTGAAGTAGGTGGATTTTCTAGCCAATTATGTTTCATATGGAGCAATGAATATTGGTTACATGATTGGTGCCCCTATCAATTATCAAGTGTCAATTGGAGGATTTTTCGGCACATTGGATTTTATTTTATTTTTTTTCTTTCAAAAATTACCTAAGTTTGATGAGTGTGGTGCAATAGTTGTCTTGGTAAGATTTTTGAAGTATATAACATAACATTCTTTAATGGAGGAAACAACTCAATTATTCATAAAGCAAATGGGAAAGAAACCTGAAGTTTCATGGTATATCGTGAGTGATTGAAATGCTCGTGATTAGGTTTGGATTTTATTTTTTGATAAATATGAACAAATAAATTTTATCAAGATTTAAAAAATAATATATTAGTTGGAAAAAATAAAAATAGAGATAAATATTTACATTATATGATATATATATATATATATATATATATATATATATATAGATAACTATTCATCCTTCAATAGTAAACTTATTCCCTATAGGTCCCACAATAGTAACTATTCATTTCCCTAGGGTCCTTGGATAGGGGCTTAGTGTAAATAGGGTTTTGGATGAGTGTTTTCAAAAGATAAATAGTATATAAATAGTGTAGGGACCTATAGGAAATTTGCTAAATAACACGTGATAGCCACGAAACCACACCCAATAATAAATCCCATTTATTTATTTATTTATTTATTTAGTTTAAAAAATATTATTGAAAACGATTATATTACATTTTCCCGTAATTAAAATATTTTAATAAATTTGTCGGTAACTCACAAATTTTAGTTTTTCTCTATTATATATATAAATTTATTACAGTTTGCACTTTGTACATCCGTGATACAGTGGGTTGATAGCAACCTGTCAATGCTGTCATGCCACATGGGTGTCATGTGACTAAGGTTTGGTTTTGAATGTGTAGTAATAATAAAGCACGTGCGATGGAAAAATATATTGAATGCCACTGAGCAGTCAAGGGCCCTTATAAGAATCTCACATCCGCCATTTGCCGATATCACACAGGCCTCCACCAACAATAATGGGATTAACTACACAATCTCTTGCCAGCTTCCTGAGCGCCACCACCTCTGCATGCCCTCTTGGATATTCCACCACTTCAAAACAACCCAAGTTAGCCGCACCATCATCAACCACCTCACTGAACCTCGTTTCCACACGTGTGCGATGTAGCCTGAAAGATGAGCAAAGCCGCTCTTCCTTTCTAATGGACCGGCGTGACATGCTCGTGGGCCTCGGTGGCCTCTACGGTGCAACCGAGGGAATGCTGGCCGCCAATGCAGCCCCTTTGGAGCCACCAGACCTCGAGGATAAGTCGGCATGCGTCAGAGCAACCGAGAATAACATCGAAAAAAAATGCCCTGGCACAGATCTTCTGAACTGCTGCCCGAAGTACCAAGGCAATCCTGTGACGGTCAAAAACTATGATTTCCCGAGAACGACCATGCGCGTGCGAAAGCCAGCGCAGATGGTCGCTAATGACCCGGTGTACATGAACAAGTATAAGATGGCTGTTCAGAAGATGAAGGACCTCCATGACGATCACCCGTGGAACTATTACCAGCAGGCAAAGGTCCACTGCGCTTTCTGCAACGACGCGTATCATCAGGAAAACGGTGTCCCACTCCAGGTACATAACAGCTGGATCTTCCTCCCGTGGCACAGGTACTACCTCCACTTTTACGAGCGCATTCTCGGGAAGCTCATCAATGATGAGACCTTCGCACTGCCCTACTGGAACTTCGACATCAAGGAAGGCATGACCATGCCTACAATCTTCCTCGACAAGACGTCGCCGATCTACAACGAGAGACGCGACATGGACCACTATCCGCCGGCTCTGTTGGACTACAAGTACGCGTATACGGACGGGGACAGCGGATTGGAAGGGGACGATCTTGTGCAGGAGAACCTGGAGTACTTGCGGAGGACATTCAAGGAGGGACTACCGCTGCCGGAGCTATTCATGGGGGACCGGGTGAGGGCCGGGGAGGAGGCCAACGCAACAAAATCGCTGGGTCAGTTAGAGGCCATCCATAACGCCATACACTTTTGGGAACCTTCGCCACCGCCGCCCGCGACTCCATATTCTTCTGCCTGCATTCCAACGTCGACAGGTTGTGGGAAATTTACCGGAGACGAAGGAATTACTGCGTCGAGTTCAATGACAAAGATTGGTTGGAATCCACCTTTGTCTTCTACGACGAGAACAAAGAGGTTGTCAAAGTGCAGGTAATTAGCAGCTCTCTAGCTATATATGCTGCCTATGTGGCATGCTACGCTATGTAGTATTACGTGACTAACAAAAATAAGTAAATAATTTGATTGTACCCCGTGTTTGTAACACGTATAGGTAAAAGACAGTCTGGACATCAATAACTTCTGCTACACATACGAGTCGTCCCCGACTCCGTGGCTTGATGCAGTGCCGAAAAAGAAGCTGAAGACCAAGCCCAAAGGCCAGTTAGTCCAAGTGAAGGAGTTCGGGTCGGGATCGAGGGCGCTAGACAGAGTCATCCAAGTGGTCCTAACTCGGCCGAAGAAGAGCCGGAGCAAGGAAGAAAAGAAGGCCATGTCAGAGGTCCTACTTATCGACGGCATTGAGGTCACAGATAGTAATGAAGCACGCTTCGATGTCTACGTGGATGCGCTTGTAGGTTCCGACCGTGCAGGCCCAGACAAAGGTAATTTTGTCGGCAGCTTCGTTAGGCTCCCGGAGGCGGTGAAGGCAATGAAGGCAAAAGGGAAGAAGGGACAATTCAAGCTGGGGCTCACAGGCGTTCTGGAGGAGAACGAGATCGAGGACGCCGAGAAGATCTTGCTCACGCTGGTGCCCCGGGTTGGCAAGGTCACCATCGGTGGCGTGAGTGTCCTGCTCTTCCAAAACGATGTTAACTGTCCTTATGGATAAGCATTGACGCATGCGTTCCTCCTCACCATCTATCCACGGCCACCAATAAAAGCATTCCTTGTGAAAATAAGAGGAGGATCTTAAATGTTGAAAGCTTTAAATTATATAATTTTTTTTTTCCGTTTTCAATAGAGTTGCAGCCACAATTATACTAATTATTAACTTCATATAATAAAAACTTTGGTAATATAGTAAGTATTGTGTTACGGGGAAAAAAATCAAACCGAAGATGTGGCATGATCCAAAAAACTAAGAGTAATGTAGCCTAGTTGCTAAGAAGTAGCTATTGATCGATGGCATCTAGTGGACACCCGGAGATCCCCCAAAGAGCCAACAAAGGGTTGATGTGTGCTTGGCACTAAAAACCTATCAGGATGTATAAAAGGAGGCTTTGGTTCTTTAATCGGGGTTTTTTTGGACTCATTCACTCTCGGGAAGAATCTTTATCTCCATCGATCTCTTCATCTTTTCCACCAGCTCCTTCTCCCATCAAGCTTTCTAATTTGACAGTCACAAGGTTCGGGGATTGATGTGGACTTCCAGTGCAAGACCATGACTTGATATTTTTTACCTCCATTGCAAGGCTGAGTTCACCTAAATCCATCCGCTGCCGTGATCATCTTCCCAACAATTAAATCACTGGAGGTCATCTTCTCCATCAAATCACACCAATTGATCCGGATCTGCATCTATTCCGAGGGTCCACGGATTTTTGGCATTGACATATTGTAAGCCTATATTCATTATTCATTATGTTATGGTTAAAATTAATCATAAGCATGTGGCATGATCTCGACAGATGAGATAGAAACTCAACTACTTGATCATCCAATGGTAGAGGATGAACCCCAAAAGAGTCTAGATCCAGCGGATCAAGTCAAAATAGGGTATCATTTGGCTTGTTTTATTTTGTTATCATTTGTCTTGTCAAAGCTCCCATTCCCATGCCCTTGTTTAGTGCATTACTGGGCTCTAAATTCAGCCCATTCTTTAAGGAGCTGAGTGGGCTTAGCTTGTTGTTGTCATTGTGCTGATTCAGGTTCTAATGCCCTTTGTATAGAGCTCTGAATTCAGCCCATGCTCAAAGGAGCTTTACTGATTAAACCTTTATAGAATTCTTAAATGTATTTTTATTTTTTTTTTATTTGTATGATTCACATGGACGGCTACCACTACAAGTAGTGTTGACGGGCAATTCAAGAATTTGCTAATAATAAATGTTATGAATAGCTCAAATTACAACTAAATTAAAAATTTAGAGTTTAGATGATAAAGTTAAAAGTTCAAAAACTAATTAAAAAATTAATTGATTTGCATTATTCAAATTAATTTTTTAAAGTTTATTAAATAAACCTGTTTATTAAAAATTAAAGAGGCTCATATAAAGCTTATAGTACAACATATAGTATTAGAAAAGGTATTTACATCTATAGTTTGTATTTGACTATGTTGGTACAAATTATTATGGTGACTGCTCCAAGCTTCACAGGCGAGGGTCCACTTCATAATAACTTGTATTACATTATTAACTTTTTTTGATTGTCAATATAAGAAAATAATTGAAAATTATTGACCGAAAAATCGGTATCCTCCTTAGGATTGGGCCCGATCTCTCTATCAACGATTAAATTTATAATAGTTGAGGGACTAAGGAGCAAACATCTAAGCATAATGAAATGACACGTGATGTATGTGGAAAACCTCGTCAATCTGGGGAAAAACCACGGTACATCACCAAGAGGGCCAATCCACCGAATAGCGGTTGATTATAAGAATAAACTGTACAATTATCAATGATCTCCACACAATAAAGATAAACATAGTAAAAAAGGGGGGCTTTGATCATCTTGGTGGTGGTGGCCAACCATTCTAATTGGGGAGGCTCCATGGAGGAGGAGAGTCGTTTTTCTTGAGAAGAGGAGGTCCCCCTTTTCATGGAGAAAAGAAATCCTTTTGAAGAAGAGATTCCCTCCCGTTTTTGTCTCTTGATCGTGCGCCGTTATCTTAAATCCACCCCCAAATCCCACATAACCCACAATTTTTATTTTTGATAATATGGATAAACTCCACATAACCCACAATTTTTCTGATAATGTGGATAAACCACTTTATGAGCTACAGATATTATGCCATGTCTCTTTCATGTCATCAATAATTTCAAACCTAAAATTAAATTATTATTTTTAAATAAATTAAAATTAAATTATTATTTACAAATAAATTAAAATTAAATTATTATTTTTAAATAAATTAAAATTAAATTATTTTTTCTAAATAAATTAAAATTAAATTATTATTTTTAAATAAATTAAAATTAAATTATTATTTTTTACGAATTTTGTTCTGATAAAGTAGACCATTACTCACAAATTTATTTCGGCACGTGCTATTAATTATGATATTGCATGGACAACTTGTCCTTGGCTTCTTTTAATGCTGAACTCCTTAATTATTTAATTTCTTTTTATTTTTCTATTATTATTATTTTTTATTTGAATTTTTTTATTTTGGGGTTGAGAAAGTCTTGGTTTTTTATTTTATTTTTAATTTTTTTATATGGAAAAATTTCAATAAACTATCATGTGGTTTGTCTTTTTATCAATTTGGTATCTGTAGTTTGACTTTGAGTACTTTAGTACTCTGTGATGCGCCCTATGAGCATATTGGTGCTCACCCGTTAAAATTCATGATGTGGCATTAAAAAATATATAAAATGAACATTTTATTTCTTATATAAAAAGGTCACTTTAGTACGCCGATGATATCATGTTTTTATATAATGGGTAAAAAGGCCATTTTATATATATATTTTATTCAACGTCAGCAATTTTAACATGTTGGCACTAATATGATCATGGGGCACAATACAAAATACTAAAGTGTTTAAAATCAAACCAGAAATACTGAATTGATAAAGAGGTAAAACACATGGTAGTTTACTGAAATTTCCCTTTTTTATATTGAACCCATAATTACCCACTACTGTCCTTGAAGCTTACTAATTTTTATATGAAGTGAGGAAAAAATTTGCAACATTTTTTATTAGTTTTAATTTTGATTTTATGACGTTTTAAATGATTTTTTTAATTAAAACAATTATATTTAATATACACTATCTTTGGTTTCGTCGGTGTTCCTTCTTTATTTTGTGAAACTGAATTTTAAAGAAAAATTTTGTTATTAAATATTTAAATTTTTTATAGCATTGAATATGTTGATTCAACGAATGGTTTTGATCCCAAAACTGATTCAACTGTTGAATTTGTTTAATTTGTGGGCTAGATTAGGATGAAATCAAGCAAAAATCAAGAGAAAAAGAAAAATGGAGTCAGATTTACGTAGAGAAACCCCTTGAAAATGGGGAAAAAACTACGAAAGTGAAAGAATTCATTATCATCATCATATTTACAAAGATTTAGGATAGGAGAGAGTAAGAAATATGAAGAATTTTCAAACTGGGATGGAGAAGGAGCTTAAGTCTTCAGATAGGCAGAGTTTGGTATCTCAAGATTGGATTGTCCAAATGAATAGCTTCCCTTGCCTTCTATAGACTTTGGTGTCTTGGAGCACAAGCTTTCTATTTCTCCACGTGTTGGTCAGGTTGGCACCAGCTAAGCTTCCAGTTAATTCTAGGCGGGCAATAGTTGGTAATTCTTCTAGAAGGCCAGTCTGGTAGTAGCTGGAAACTCTTCTAGAAGACCATATCTTGAAGTTCTTTGAGATCATTCCTCTTCGTTGCCATGGGTCGATGGACAAATAAACGGTTTCAAGCTAAAGAACGAGCGTGTTGTTTTGAGTCAAAGAATGGTGGTTCTTTTTTGGGCTGTATAGAATGAAGGATCTGCCTCAGACTGATGGATGGAGGATCTGTCTCGAGTCGATGAATGGAGGATCTGTCGATGAATGGAGGACTTGTCTCGGGCCAATGAATGGAGGATCTGTCTTGGGCCGATGAATGGGGGATCTGTTGTAAAGGCTTCCAGTCTTGACATGTGGTGGTTGGAATGAACGCCACGTGTCATTATATTTTCACCCCTATCAGAATACATCTTAAGAAATTGAAGATATATTGAATTTTTCTTAGCAATTTTAATATTTGATTGATTTAAATTAAATAATTAGCTCTTAACATGAGAAGGAACACAAAACATAATTTCATTGGCAACTACAAATATTTTTATGAAAAATATATAATTAAAATTATTTTACTGCATAAACAGAGGAAAAAAATTCAATAAATATTGACATTTGCTCATAAATGCTCTCTAATCGGCATCAATACACTATTCATAGATAGGACCATTTTATGCTTAAATTTGGTTAGTTGGTCATGTTGATTACAACATTAATTCTATACCATTTTCATAAACATCACATTTTATGCATCTGTTTCGGATAATTTAAAATGTCAAATATGTATATTTTCAGACATTTATAAAAAATATAGAGAAATATATGCTACAAAAGTCAAAAAGTTTTAATGGCAACACATGTGAACAGAGCACTTTTCAATGTGAGCCACCCACACCTTTGTCCGTTTTGTTAAAGGTCCATGCATTTGACGATGAGAGCTGGTCGCTCTGCAACGTGGGCCTTGTGCTTTATAGCCTATCTATTAATTATATATTTATTATTTTGAAAGAAATAGATGCAATATAAATTGGAAAGTAGTACATTGTAGAACAAACATACACGAGTGGTGATTCAGTGGGCTCGGTTCCACTGTGATAATCACCATCACATGTGTTGCTTCGGGATGTGTGCGCTAGGACGCACACATCCCAAAGCACATTTTATGGTGGAGATCATCAGTGGGCTCGGTTCCACTGATGATTCAGTGGAACCGAGTCCACTGGATCACCACTCAACATATACACCACACAACCAACAATGACACTGAAACAAATGGGAAATATTATTTTCATAAAAATAAATAAATTAATAAATTAATTGTAATTAAAAAATTAATTAAAGAAAATAGACAATTTTGTAACAAGTGTTGCCAAAAAGCAGTTCCGTTGTATGCTATGCTATGAGCCTATTAACTGAAAAAATAAATAAAATAAGACAATCAAATTCACTATATTATTGAATCATACCACAGAATCAAACAACACAGTTAATCAATCCTGATGACATACTTTTAGTAAGCAAGGATGTAAAAATTGATAAGTTAAAGAAAAATTTGAGCAACTTTATTTATTTTTTATTTTTACAAGAAAGACTTGGAACAAACAAAAAGTATTAAATATGAAAATTAAGCCTGATAGAAAAAAAAAATTGTGACTATAACAAAAAAATATATATTCAACATGCAATTGAAAGGTTGAATAATATATATATATATATATATATATATATATATATATATATATATATATATATATATACACGAGCATGCTACAATAAGACCGGCCGGATATATATACACGAGCATGCTACAATAAGACCGGCCGGAACACTGTTCTGGTAAGGTCACCTCCCATTTTGGCCATTGGAGCATGTTTTAAGGATTTCCAACTTTATGGATGGAAAGAACATCGAAAAATAAAATAGCATGCCAATTTTCATACAATTTGGGAACTTATAGGGTCTTCATCTTAACGAGTGAAAATTTATAAAAATCCTATTGGTTCAGAATTTCACCCGTTAAGATGAAGACCCTACAAGTTCCCAAATTGTATGAAAATTGACATGCTAGCTTATTTCTCGATGTTCTTTCCATCAATACGGTTGGATTTCCTCAAAACACTATGCAAGTGGGTCAAATGGAGGTGACCACACTTGCACGGTGATAAGGCCGGCCGCATAGTAGCATGCCCTATATATATATATATATATATATATATGATAAGGTAAGGTCGGCCGGAAACACTATCATTTGCGGTCGCCTCCCATTTGGCCACCTGGAGCATGTTTGAAGGATTTCCAACCGTATGGATGGAAAGAACATCGAAAAATAAGCTAACATGTCAATTTTCATACAATTTGGGAACTTGTAGGGTCTTCATCTTAACATGAAAATTTATAAAAATCTTATCGGTTCAAAATTTCAGCTGTTAAGATGAAGACCCTACGAGTTCCCAAATTGTATGAAAATTGACATGCTAGCTTATTTTTCGATGTTCTTTCCATTTATACGGTTGGATTTCCTCAAAATACTGTGCAAGTGGGCCAAAAAGAGGTGACCACACTTGCACAGTGATGAGGGCGACCGCATAGTATCATGACATTATATATATATATATATATATATATATATATATAATATATCTTATATGGGCCGAAAGAGGTGACCACATTACTTGATGAGGGCGACAGCGTAGTATGTGACATTATATATATATATATATATATATATATATATATATAATGTCATGATACTACGCTGTCGCTTTCATCACCGCAAGTGTGGTCACCTCTTTTGGCCCACTCTGCACATTTTGAGGAAATCCAACCGTATAAATGGAAAGAACATCGAAAAATAAGCTAGCATGTCAATTTTCATACAATTTGGGAACTCGTAGGGTCTTCATCTTAACAGCTGAAATTTTGAACCGATAAGATTTTTATAAATTTTCATGTTAAGATGGGGCCAGCCTTATTACTATTCATTTAAGGTCGCCTCATTTTAAGGCAGTTGGAGAGTATTTTTTTTCAAATCCAACTGTATGGAAGGAAAGAATATCGGAAAATAAGCTAGCATGTCGATTTTTATATATTTTTTGTGACCGTGTGCTCATTCATCTTAAAGAGTGAAATTTTATATAAATCTTAACATGTTAATTTTTCACCCTTTAAGATGAATGATCATACGGTCACAAAAATGTATGAAAATCGACATGCTAGCTTATTTTTCAATGTTCTTTCCATCCATACGGTTGGATTTGAAAAAAATACTCTCCAAGTGCCTCAAAATGAGGCGACCTTAAATGAATAGTGTTAAGGCCGGCCCTATACTAACATGACCACATATATATATATATATATATATATATATATATATAATGTGGATAAACCACTAGAACCACGCCATAGGCATGATTTAAACCCATCACTCTTTCTTTGTGAGACAAATGAGTTATCAACTTTCCATATGCTAAGCCAAGTAGAACACCAATTGCAAGTTTGTTTTGTTTTGTTTTGTTTTTTTTGATAAAGCGACAAACGCCCCCCACAAGAGAAGTCAAGTGGCCCAAACATAGAGCACACTCAATACGTTTGATCCCTCTGCATAAGGAGGGGCTTGATCCATGGTTCTTCCTGAGAGAACCTAGCCTCTTTGCAAAGGAACCAAGCTGGTACCAATAGTCTTGGATGTCGTTTGTTTTGCAAGCCATTTTAAGTTGAGTTCAAAACAAACTTCTAACATGACTCATTATTGGGTAAATTTTTGGGGGTCACTAAACTATGTATGGATTTCATTTCGCCATCGAACTTCAATTTGTCTCATAGCGCTTACTCAACTTTAATTTGAGTTTAATGGTGCGCTACCTAAGGGATTCCGTGTCCTTTTCACGGCGTGGATGCCGGAGAAGCCACGAGACCGATCCAAATCGGCATCCTCTTCAGTAAAAACTCCCTTAGCTTTTCCTTTTTTTTCCCTACCTGAAAGAAAACCGTCACACTTGGAGTGAGACTGTATGGCCGTAATGCAATCACAGGCGAGCGAAAGCCTACTGCAATCACCGGCGAGAAAACATAATGCGTGTTGCCGTTAGAGTGAAATGAAAGTGAACTGCGAGGTACAACCTGATAGAGAGAAAGTATCGGCTTACTATAAGTGGCCCTTTTCGAAGCCCTAGCTCCCTTGCGGTTTTTTTGAACATTGTGATGGAGATTAAGGTCAAATTAGGGTCTAAGCATTATTTTCTTGTGAATAAATTTAATTCATTAAATTTTTTTCATAATTAACATCACAACAAGTTGTATTTGATTATGAATAGTTGGATACACATTTACAACTCTATATTATGATGTTAAGAAATTTGTACACTACTTATCTGTTAAAAGTTCATATTTTCATTACCTAATTTCAAGTAAGAATGTGGTCCTGATCTCAAATAAGAAATTATTTTATTTAGCTTATGATGGCTTGAAAACATGAGATGAATTTTTTTTGTAATAATTCTTGAACACAAGGCTATCAACCTCTCATTAATCGGGGTTATTGAAGGGTTTTTATTATCCTCTGGATTATTTGATCATCTTGGCAAAATGTTAGAGCCACTATGCCTTGTAAGTTTTTTAAATTATTTCCATTTGAAAGGTTTGTTTGGAGCCACCGTGACTTATACTACTATTTTATCTAATTATTGTATATACTATTAAGCCACCAAGATAAAAATGAATGATTATACTTTTATATCTTGTGATTGTAATGTTTGTAATTTTTTTTTCATCTAATGATTCTAATATTTTATTTAGCTTCTGTTGGCTTGACAACATGAGAGGAGTTTTTTTAAAGAATTCTCAAATAAAAATGTGGTTGTGCTCTCACATCAATAGTCTTAATTTTTGCTAGTTAGTACATTGAACACATGGCTATCAACATCTCACTAATCGGGTTATTGAAGAGTTTTTTAATGTCTTCTAGGTTTGTTTGGAGCCACCGTGACTTTATAAGCCACCGTGACTTATACTATTTTATCTAATTATTGTATATACTATTAAGCCATTGTGATAAAAATGAATGATTATACTATTATATCTAATGATAGTAATGTTTGTAATTTTTTTCATCTAATGATTCTAATATATTACTAACATATTAATATTTTTATTTCAAGTGCCAAACTCTGAGTTATTAACAATTTCGATGCATTATATGCTCAGTGATGTAGAAGGAATGGCAGGGTATGTTGATTTTTGTTGTACAGATCAGATGTCTAGGATTGAACTTATTAGCAAAGTCAAAGAGTTTAAATTACAAGTAGATGATTGTAGTGTTTGGTGGTTAGATCTGACAAGTGAGAATAACGGGGTAAGAGAAATTAAGACTGATTTAGATGCTCTATCAATAGCATTGTTTGTGGATTCCTCCAAAGAAGATGTGTGTACATTAAGGTTGCCGGTAAAGGGAGTGATCATGAGGGTGTCATGGTTGGCAATAGTGTTGGGGGTGCAGGTACAAGTCAAAGAAATCCTGATTTGGAGGACAACACAGGAGAAGAAGTAGAAGAAACAAAAAAAATGGAGGGAGATCATGAACTATAAAAGGGAGATGATGATTTAAAGGGTCAGTTATATGGGAAACCAAGTGAGGAAAATGAAGTGGATAAAGATAATGATATATTTGATTTAGATTATAGCTTTCATGATGATGTACAGGAAGAAACTATGGATAATGCTTATATGCTTAGGGTTGCGATAGTTGTGGAAAGAGAATCTATAGGAACAAATAGTGATTTTGAATATGCAGAATCTGGAGAGATGCTATCATGTTCTTTAACAGACTAGGGATAAATAATCCCGTATTTGGCCTAAGTATGCAAAATTCAATGAGGAGGTTATATGAAGAACACTGTATTTAAAATTGGAATGAAGTTTAGGAGTTTCAAACAATTTAAAGAGACAATATGAGATTAAGCATCAATATGTGATGAACTTCAGGCCCAACTGTAAAACAAGGTGCAAAGTAATTTGTAAGAATGATTACCCTTTCTTTTTATGGGCTTCACCAATGGTGACAGATGGGAGTCAGTTCATATCAAGTCAAGAATATTGAAGCATGAGTGTGTAATGGATTACAATAATAGGCATGTGAGTGCAGAGTGGATAGCAAAGACCTATCTAGAACAATTTAGGGCAGATCTTCTATGGAATTCTGTTGCCATTATCCAAGCTGTGAAAACCAATCAGTAGGCTTAAAGCAATCATTGCTAAAAGAATTGCACGAAGGTAATTTACCCCTTATTTATTATAACTGTCTAGTTATTTGATTAGGTGTTTATGTGATGATCAATTTTTTTTCCTCTATGGTTTTGTCTAAAAACAAGGCTTCTAGATGGTGATGAGGAGACACAAATGTTAAGGCTTTATGATTACAGCTTAGAGCTATGGAGGACACATCCTGGTTCATCAATAGTATTCAGAAATAGTGAAGAAGCCTTTGAAGCCATGTATGTGTACCTTGCTCTACTTAGGGCTGGATTCCTTGCAGGATGCAAAAGAATAATTTCATTTTATGGATGCTTCCTAAATGGGCTATATGGAGGGCAATTGCTGTCAGCAGTAAGTATAGATGCAAATGATTGCATCTACCCTATTGCGTGGGTTGTGGTTAGCCAAGAGAACATGGAGAACATGAAGTGGTTTCTAGAGCTATTGGCTGATGATTTAAGGATCACTAACAGTCTAAAATGGGCATTCACCAGTAACAAGCAGAAGGTATCTTCCCTGTTTATTCAATTTTTTGTAGATTACAAAGGTTTACTGATTTCTTCTCCCCAGTTTTTTATTTTTTTTCCTTTGCTTTAATTAGGGTTTAATGCCTGCAGTTGTAGAGTTATTCCCTCATAGTGAGCATAGATTTTGTAGTAGGCACATCCACACCAATTTTAGGAAGAATTTTTAAGGCCAAAACACTAAAAGACCAAGTTTGGCAATGTGCAAGGGCCTTTCACCTCCCTGCATTTGAGAAAGCAATGGACACACTCAATGGGATGTCTGAAGGAGACCATAATTACATGAAAAAAAATAGAACCTAAACATTGGAGCAGGTCTCACTTTCAAACACAGTTCAAGTGTGATATACTTCTCAACAATTTGTGTAAATGCTTTAACAACCACATACTTCAAGCTAGGATGAAGGGCATAATCAGCATGAATGAGATGATCAGGGCCAAGTTAATGAATAGAATACAAAAAAGGAGAGATGCTTTGAAAAAATGCACAAACATGCAATGCCTTAGAATACTTAAGAAATTAGAAAAGTTGAAGCAATTGAGGTTGTCTTATAACACAATATGGTCTGAGGGTGATAGGTACCTGCAGGTTCTAGGGCCTGAAGGCCAGTTTGTAGTTGATAAAGAAGGGCATAATTGTTCCTGTAGGAGATGGTAGTTAATTGGGCTACCATGTAGTCATGTAATCTCAATCTTGTTCTATAACAAAGTGAAGCCTGAAAACTATATGAATGCATTTTACGAGGTGAGGACTTTTTTAGAAACATATAAGCACACCTTAAACCCCACACATGATAAGGATTTATGGCCTAAGAGTGATTAAGGGCCCACGATCCCACCTAAACTAGTGAGTAGGAGACAAAAGTGTGAAAAACTTTACAAAGGAGGAAAGAGGAGGGTGAAGAGAATATTGACTTCAGAGGTAAGAAAGTTGGTAAGAAAGGAGTTGTGATGAGGTGCACCATATGTGGAATAGGATTCGATATTTAATTCATATAATCCAATCCATTATTTTGTACCAACATTATAATCAATCTCTCTCTTTATAGATTAATTAAGAAAATAATTTATTTGCGTTAGCACTTTAAACGATAGATTTTTTTTATTATAATTTTCTATGAAAAGAAATAGATTTTTGTATTATAGAGATGCAAGTTGTCCACCAAAACCTTATTTCTATATGATTTATGGCAAGGTAAAAGTGAGAAGACGGGTGACGCCCATCCAGCCGTCTATGTGGAGAAGCATCCAGGAAATATCTAGGAAACTTCTGCTCGGGCTTACATATGATCCCATTCGAGTCAGTATGGTTTCTACTCGGACCCGTACCCAATTTAGCTTGGACTAGAGACGATTCCATTCATAAATCTCATTCGAAAATCCTGATTGGGTCTGCTACTTTCTGTTCAATTTCACTAGGGTGTTTTCTATCTAGCTTCACAAAATAACTCCAGTTCAAACCATCACAATTCATTATCTATCCGGAATTCTATTCGGATAACTCGGCCTAGAAATTCTATTCGGAAACTCTACTCGGATAATTCTACTCATAAATGCTATTCAGAAACTCTACTTGGAATCCCACTCAAATAATTCTACTTGGACATTCTATTCAGAAATTCTATTAAAAAATCCTAGTGTTAGACTCAGTCACGCAAAATAGGAGGGCCATAAGGGCCCCTCTAGAAGCCTTTAGAAGGAAGGACAACCGCAAACTTGGGCACCAAGTTTCTCCTTGGGCTGAGCTGGCACACTTGGGCGCCAAGCTTCCCCTAAGGCTGAGCTGGCAAACTTGGGTGCCAAGTTTCTCTAGGCCAAACACCTATAAAGAGGAGGAGCGACTCTAGAGAAAGGGAGAGGAGAAAACGCTAAAGCCCTGCCTCTCCAACAACCCATCTTCCTCCTTCCTCACTTTGTACTCTCTCTAAAATGCTCCATCCTCCATGTAACTTCTATGAGTTTATAGTGTGAATCACTCTCGTGAGAGAGACCAGTGGTTTTTCCCTGATTTTGAGGGTTTTCCACGTTAAACTTTGTGTCTCCTTCCGTTTTAATCTGATTTCTACTTGATTTTCGGCTGGTTTTGGCTTTCTATTCAAACAAATTCAACCGTTAATGTGAGAATGAGTTTGCTCTCGAGAAAAAGTCGATCTCAGCGTCAATAATTTACATCAACATCACATTTTATCCATATGTTTCAGATAATTAAAAATATCAAATATGTATATTTTCAGACTTTGATAAAAAAATATAGAGAAATATATATTACAAAAGTCCAACAATGCAAACAAAAAACATGTGAGAAACACGACTTTTGAATTTTTAGGTCAATCAAGACACCTTACATGGCAATTTACACTATTGGGTCCACATCTCCACATGACAATGAGAGCTGGTCCCGCTGCAAATTGTAGCTTGTGTTTTATTGCCTATCTACTAAATATTGTAAATTGTATATTTGTATAACAAACATATACAAAGACAAAACGACAGAGACATTGTACTAAATAGGAAATATTTTTTAACAAAATTTAATTAATTAATTAATTAAATATTATCATTTATTAGTAATAAAATTTTAAAATATTTACAAATATGAATAATTTATTATAAGTATTTATTTGAATTTATATTAAGGGTTAAACACACTATTTATCCTCAGACTATACTTCAATATTCATTTTAACTTTCAGACTTTTAAAAATATTCAATACGGCCCCTCAGATTTTATTTTTGCTCAATACCGATCTCGATGACGCTACATATGAAATATAACCCAATTTTATGATTTTTTTAATTTACACATGGCAGTATTTTGCTGACATGACATACATATTCTGCCAATTTTTTAATTAATTTTAAAAAAATTATTATTTTGCTGATGTGGCGGAATACATATCCCACGTCAGCAAAATAATGCCATGGGTAAATAAAAAAAATTAGAAAATTGTGTTGTATTTCTTCCGTGCTACCACGTCAACGTTAGAGATGAATTGAACAAAATATGCAAAATATAGGGACCGTAGTTAATATTTTTAAAATATATGGATGAAAATGAACATTGGCCTATAATACAGGAACAAATAGTGTATTTAGACCTTTATATTAATTATGTTAAAGTTGCGTAAAACTCAAAAAAAATATTTCCATAAAAGAAAATTAAAACTACAAACAACCGTTCCAACTTTATTGTACTGTTCTCATAAAAGCTTTTATAAATAATTTGGAATAGTATATATTTATTGTTTTGCAAGAATTAAAAAAGAGATTAATTTGTGATCTTAAAAATTTTATAGATAATGAATTATTGGTCCCTAGTACTGTTTGTTTTTTTTCTTGCGGTCCTTGATGGGGGTGTGTAGGGGTTTAGTGTAATAGTATTTTGGGTGTGTGTATTTTGGATGAAAAATAGTACCAAATAAGCAGGGGACTAACAAATAATTACCTCAAAATTTTATCATAACCCTACTCAAGAAAACAATAAATTCTAAAATTAAAATGGAAATAAATAATAAATTTAATATAAAATAAATAAGTAATAGGTTTTTCTATGTATACTTATGTCCCCCTGTCCATTTATTAAATAATAGGGTTCCAACTTTGCTTATGGAATTCAAACTAAAATAACAATAATAAATAAAAGTATTATTATCTTTCAAATATTTTTTTTTCAATATCCTCTATCATCTTGTCAATATTATCAACGAGCATATAAAATAAAATAAAATAAAATAGAACTGCCGTTCATAATAGGGTTAATTTTTTTTTACCCACTTGAACTATACCACTTTTTCACTTTGGCACCTCAACTTTTTTAAGTTTTTCAGAGACCCGCAACTTTTTTTAAGTTGCAAAAAAGCACCTCTGTCAACATCCGTGAAACGGTCATGAGGTTAAATGACTAACCCACCTCTAATTCTTTAATTAAAATTTAAAATTTCTGATTTCTAAATCCCTTCCTCCTCCACCTCCCGCACCCACCTCTCTAACCTCAACCTCATCCTCAAGAAACCCTCTTCCTCGTAGATCGCAGCCGACATCGCCCAGGGCCTCGACTACATCCACCACCACTCCGCCGCTTCCTCCCCCCATGGCAGCCGCCGTGTCCAACTTCGGTTTGGACACCCTCATCCTACACTTTGAGTCAGCGGCTCTCTTCGGCGAGATCCTGATGAGTTTACGGGCCACTCTCCTCAGCTGATCCAGGGGACAACAGGTTACATGGCACCTGAGGTGGTTGTTGGGGGTCGGAGCTCACAGAGCTCCGACGTCTTTGCCTTCGGTGTGGTCCTTCTCAAGTTACTGTCCAGTAAGAAAACCCTGGAGACAATCTTGCTGATCGAGATGGCCTTGGTGGCGATCGACGCCGACGACGAGGGGGCGGAAAACGTGGTCCAATTGGGGAGGGTGAGGAGGTGGATGTACTGGTGGCTCTGAGACTCATTCCCGGTGGTGTCGGCAGAGAATCTTATGAGATTGGCCCCTCCGATGTGTGGCGGTGTTGGGTTGGGTCAGCCCCATTTGGGCTTGACTCAATTCCTTGATGTGGGCCTCTACCATATTAAGAAAACTGGATTGAGGGTTAAGCACCATGATATATCTTCTTAGAGCTGTAACATATGATCCAAGATGAGCATCGAGCATTTAACAATAGATGTGGCATAACATCAAATCCTCAATGGCATACCGATCCTCAAACCGGGAACCCTTATACGGGCGAGACAATAACAACTGAGTTCCCTCAATTGACATATCATGGAGAGAGGACACCCATGATTTCAGACGATGGAAACTCACGGACAACAGTACATTCACGGTTCAAGGTGGATGGGGGACAGAGTTGCCTATTAGGACGCAAATTCTGGAAGACATCGTTGCCCACCAAAGGTGTATGAAATATTTCACATGACTGACCTGGGATGACAAGATCCTAACCCTCCAAAACCTTGCCCAAAGGAACTGGAGGGGAGACCGAACATGTTGTTACCTCTGTGAAACTGAAGCAGAAACTACAAACAACCTACTGTCTCAGTGCCCATATACGGTTAGTATATGGGAACACTTTTGTGGCATGTTTGGCATAAAGGTAAAACTGGAGAACACGGAGGACATAAGGGGCAAGGTATTCCTCGCCAAGCAAGTGGATGAAGACAACAAAATGGGATGGAACTTAATGGCAATGGCGATAACCTGGAGCGTTTGGTTGAGAGAAGCGAGAGATGTTTCAAAGAATAAACATCTTGTTTTCAAGTACCTAATTCGATGCATTGACTTCCTTGTTCTGTCATGGTTAATTGGGCGCGGCCCCACAAATAACAGGCAAGCGCTACAGAAGGCCGAGGCAACAGTTAAGCGAAACCTTGAATCCACAAGGGAAGAGGAACGCTGTCAATAGCAGCTTGTAGACTTTAGAGATGATGAGACTCTGATCCCGACTTAGACCCCTCCAGGGAGCGAGCGACCGGCCAACTAAAGCATGAGAGGTAGCTCCACCTATATGTTTTGATCAAAGCACACATTTTTCCACTCTTAATCTGTATATGGCTTGGCCAATGTAAAACACTTTCCTTAATACTTAAATAAAAAGTGGTTTATCCACAATTTTCAAAAGATAAAAAAGGGTGACACTTTAAAGGCCAGGATGAGACAAATCCCTAATGAATTTATAAGTATGTTTGTGGTATTGTTGACCTAATAAAAGAAAGAGCTTGAAGTTTGTTTAAGGTTGTGTTTCACATGTATAATATTTGTGGTATATATATAGATATAATTTCAAGTAAAATTCAGTGTTTTTAAATCAACTCTATTGAAAGATCAAGGAAATAAGACCTACAATGGCATCATGAATAAAATCCAACAACAAACTATTTTGCAGGATCAGAACATTGATAAGTGGTAATAATTTGTTGGAATAATATAGTCACATTATAAATAATAATTAACATCTTGCTAAATTGCATAAAATGATAAACAACAACTAATTCAAACATCAAACTGATACAAATAAAATTCAACTAAATTGCAAATCAGACATGATAAATAATAACTAGTTTAAAGATCAAATAAATAACACATACAATCACATTATAAATAAAAACTAAGGACATACTAGAATTTATAATTAGAACATGATAAGAAATAATTTGTTTAAAAATCAAACCAATGAAACGTAATAGCATTGTATATAAAACCTAATATCATGCTAGTTTGCCGTAGATCTATGATCTATGTGGATAAACAAGAAAATCCTAATGTTACTAGGATGCCTCGCAAAACTGAACAAATGGAGAAAGCCTTGAGAAAGCATTTTGTCACCAGAAAAACTATTTGCCGCCTCAAAGCTTCCATGGCAATTAATGTTTGATGGAAATACTTCTCCTTCCTCTAGTGGTGCAAGTCACAAAAGGGGTCGAGGGTTGGTGCAGTTGTAGCACATAAAAAAACATGATTTTCAAAAGAAAAAAATAGTGAAAACGAAAGAGATAAAAAAAATTTTGACTAAAATTTCCTCACATCTTACCCTCTTTAATAGAGAATTCCAATCGATAGTACTCTACTCAAGGCTCAATCCATGGGAAGTCACCTCTGTTTCAACGGAGCTGTTTCATTGAGGAGTTTTAATGTTTTCACAATAGCTCCCCAACTTCTTAGGTATTACATTTACATAATAAAAGTCTCTCTCAATTTATAAAGTTTTGCATAATGGTCCCCGCAATTGTAAAGTTTTGGATCATATAATAATTTCCAAATTAAAGGAAAAGTTTTGGAAAACAAACCATAAAATTTTGTATTTTTGCATAACAAATTCATCCCTAAATCTCTTGCAACTCCAAAACTGTCATCATTTAAATAAAGTTTACATTTTTATGATATTTTTCATATGTAAATAGGCAAAAATATTAATCCAACTCCTCTGAAAAACAAACTTTACTACTTCAGAACGAAAACATTCATCTAATCAAAGCCAGTTTTAACTTAATTAAGTTTATTCAAGAACTTTATTTATTTATTTAATTATTTTATAAAAATTTCATTCCTACCCTAGATTATTCCTTTGGTTGTAATAATTGAAATAAAATGATTATTTCACAACCAAATATTTTTTATGACTTATTTTTAAATTAAGTTAATTAAAAATCTAATCTGACTTCACAAGATCAAATTTGAGTCAAATTTTATTCTAATGTGTAAAGGATGAGCTACACGTGATATCGAATTTTTTGTCGGGGCTTGAAGTGGGCTAATTTTCAAGCCAGTCATGTTTCATATGGAGCAATGAATATTGGTTACATTATTTGGTGCCCCTATAAATTATCAAGTGTCAATTCGAGAACTTTTTTTTTTCTGTATATTGGATTTTTTTTTTCTTTTTTCAAAACTTACCTAAGTTTGATGAGTGTGGTGCAAAGTTGTGGTAGTCAGATTTTTGAAAGTATATGATATTCATGAATGGAGGAAATAACTCAATTATTCATAAAGCAAGTGGTGAAGAAACATGAAGTTCTATGGTGCATAGTGAGTGATTGAAAGGCTCATATTAAGTTTGGATTTTTTTTAATATAGATAAATCATTTTTATCAAGATTAAATAAATAATATATTTGTTGAAAAAAATAAATATAAATAAATAGTTTTGTCTCACTCAACAACAATAATGTCCTTAAATATTCCAAAACAATTAATCTTTATATATTTAAAACGGCCACATAATCACACCCTGACCCAATAATTATAATTCCCTTTTATTTATTTACTTTAAAACATATTATTCAAAATGGTTATATTACATTTTCCTCGTAATTAAAATATTTTAATAAATTTGTCAATAACTCACAAATTTTAATTTTTATCTATTATATATATAAAATTTATTACAGACTGTTTTTTGTTCATTCCTCGTTAAGTTGGCTGATAGCAACCTGCCATGCCACATGTGGGTCATGTGAACAAGGTGGGTTGATCTGCCCAAATATCTTTTTTACTCTGTGTAAATTACTTTTGAATGTGTAGTAATAATAAAGCACGTGCGAGAAAATATAGAAGTACAAATTGAGTGCCCGGTGAGCAGAAACTGTTGTCAAGGAATCTCATATCCGCAATTTGCCGATATCACACAGGCCTCCACCAACAATATGGGATTAACTACACAATCTCTTACCAGCTTCCTGAGCGCCACCACCTCTGCATGCCCTCTTGGATATTCCACCACTTCAAAACAACCCAAGTTAGCCGCACCATCATCAACCACCTCACTGAACCTCGTTTCCACACGTGTGCGCTGTAGCCTGAAAGATGAGCAAAGCCGCTCTTCCTTTCTAATGGACCGGCGTGACATGCTCATGGGCCTCGGTGGCCTCTACGGAGCAACCGGGGGAATGCTGGCCGCCAATGCGGACCCTTTGGTGCCACCAGACCTCGATGATAAGTCGGCATGCGTCAGAGCAACCGAGAATAACATCGAAACAAAATGTCCTGGCACAGATCTTCTGAACTGCTGCCCGGAGTACCAAGGCAAACCTGTGACGGTCAAAAACTATGATTTCCCGAGAACGACCCTGCGTGTGCGAAAGCCGGCGCAAAAGGTCGCTAATGACCCGGTGTACATGAACAAGTATAAGATGGCTGTTCATAAGATGAAGGGGCTCCCTGACGATCACCCGTGGAACTACTACCAGCAGGCGAAGGTCCACTGCGCTTTCTGCAACGACGCGTATCATCAGGAAAACGGTGTCCCACTCCAGGTACATAACAGCTGGATCTTCCTCCCGTGGCACAGGTACTACCTCCACTTTTACGAGCGCATTCTCGGGAAGCTCATCAATGATGAGACCTTCGCACTGCCCTACTGGAACTTCGACATCAAGGAAGGCATGACCATGCCTACAATCTTCCTCGACAAGACGTCGTCGATCTACAACGAGAGACGCGACATGGACCACTATCCGCCGGTTCTGTTGGACTACAAGTACGCGTATACGGACGGGGACAGCGGATTGGAAGGGGACGATCTTGTGCAGGAGAACCTGGAGTACTTGCGGAAGGCGTTTAAGATGGGACTGCCGCTGCCGGAGTTATTCATGGGGGACCGGGTGAGGGCCGGGGAGGTGGCCGACGCAACCAAATCTCTGGGTCAGTTAGAGGCCATCCATAACGGCGTGCATTTTTGGGTCGGGCCGAAGGAGTCACCCCACATCGATATGGGAAGCTTCGCCACCGCCGCCCGCGACTCCATATTTTTCTGCCTGCATTCCAACGTCGACAGGTTGTGGGATTTTTACCGGAGACGAAGGAATTACTGCATAGAGTTCAATGACGATGATTGGTTGAACTCCACCTTTGTCTTCTACGACGAGAACAAAGAGATTGTCAAAGTGCAGGTAATTAGCAGCTCTCTAGTTATATATCTGTTGCCTATGTGGCATGCTATGCTATGTAGTAGTGACTAACAAAATAATTAAACCTGAAGAATTAATGTACCATGTAATTAACACGTACAGGTAAAAGACAGTCTGGACATCAATAACTTCTGCTACACATACGAGGTGTCCCCGGCTCCATGGCTTGATGCAGTGCCGAAAAAGAAGCTGAAGACCAAGCCCAAAGGCCAGTTAGTCCAAGTGAAGGAGTTCGGGTCGGAACCGAGGGCGCTAGACAGCGTCATCAGAGTGCTCCTAACTCGGCCGAAGAAGAGCCGGAGCAAGGAAGAAAAGGAGGACCAGTCAGAGGTCCTACTTATCGAGGGCATCGAGGTGACAGATAGTAAGGAAGCACGCTTCGATGTCTACGTGGACGCGCCTATTGATTCCGACCGTGCAGGCCCAGACAAAGGTGATTTTGTCGGCAGCTTCGTCAGGCTTCCGGAGGCGGTGAAGGCAATGAAGGAAAAAGTGAAGAAGGGGCAATTCAAGCTGGGGCTCACCGGCGCTCTGGAGGAGAACGAGATTGAGGACGCCGAGAAGATCGTGCTCACGCTGGTGCCCCGGGTTGGCAATGTCACCATCGGCGGCGTGAGTATCCTGCTCTTCAATAACGATGTTAGCTGTCCTTATGGATAAGCATTCCTCCACAGTCCACACCATCTATATCCACGACCACCAATAAAAGCATGCCATGTTGAAATTAGAGGAGGATCTAAAATGTTGAAAGCTTTAACTAAATAAATTATCATTTTCTTTTCGCTTTCAATATAGCTGCAGCCAGCCACAATTATACAAATTATTACCAAGAAATCCTTCGAGTCGTTCCTAGGAGGTGGGTCTCGGCATGTGCTATGTTCTGGGCCGTAAATATGACAAGAGCATCTAAAAATGAGATGCAATTAGTGATGGCAATTTTTACCGGTTCATGGTTTGAGATATTTTTTATTTAAAATTAAAACCCAAGATATTCATTAGAATCATTACTTTAGATTTTTATATATTTAAATAAAATATTTAGTATTTATTTTTTATTATTTTAAGAATTGGTTTATTTAGGTTGGATAAATTTTCAATCATACAATTTTTTGATGTTCTGTGAATTGACTAGATATTCTTCTTTAAAATACTAAATGGATTTAGGAAGGATTAAGCAGGTTTTGGATGGTTTGGTTTAGGACGGATTTGAGAATTTAGGTAGAGATTATTAATAGGTTTGAGAGGGGTTTGAGTAAGAAAAATTTAAATAGATTTCGGTTTTGGGAATTAAGTTTTTCGCAGCTACCATGTCATCCCTTACCTTGATATATTCAAATCATTAACGAAATAATCCTAATTTTTTTGGGGGCTTTGCCATAATTTTGTAATTTTTCAGAGAGGTTTTAAAAAAAATACAATCTATTTTCACTCATACACTATTGTGGTGCGTTCTATAGTACCGTGGGATTTTTCTCATGGTCTCCTACGATTGGATTCCAACCTATGGTTTTTGGGCTCCAAGTTTCACTTATTGGGTTCGAAGTTTACATTTATCATTTTGTTCATAAAACGCAAGGCCTACACATAAATTTCTAATCCACCCTAAACCGAAAAACCAAACATTAGAACCTACAAAACAACATCTTAGGATCTACCATGGTATCATTACTGTAGCATATCGTGGGAATAGTGCCCACAGTATCTTAGAATTCACCACACTCTTGTAGTTGTTAATCCAACAAATTAAAGCACAAGCTGATAGTAGATAGAGGGAACATAGATAAACTTTTTTATTATTTATTACTTAGATCATATAAAATAAAATATAAATTCACTTGCAACCAAACAAATTATAATTTAAGTATAATGTTGATGCTCAAAACCAAGGTGGTCCTAGAGATCCACAAAGGGGGTGGGGGTGGTCCTAGAGATCTACACTCCGGTGAGATCAACTTAGAGAAAAGGGAGGTGAGGCCGAGATCGAAACGCCCGACTCCTCTAGTTGTGGATGAAGTGAAGGTGAAGACGGCTTGAGCTGGTTCAACCTCTAGGATGTCTCCATCGTGAAAGGCAACAGATACATTTTCAATGGGCCTTCGTTCACTTTGCGAATGGAAGTTAGGGAATTATTCCTTGGACCCTCAGGCGATCAAGCCCGGTGGAGTCATCGTGGAGGAGGAGGAAGAAGAGAGCTTAGATAGAGAGTTCTCCGATGTAGCCATGAGGAAATAGAGAGATAGGTTAGACGACCCCCAAGTTCGGTTTGATTCACGAGCCAGAGTGGTTCTGTTCTTAAATCTTAGAACCAGAACTGAACCATAACTTCCGAGGTTCGGTTCCAATTCGGTTTTGGTTCCGAAGAGTAGTTCCAATTTTGTAAAACTTAGAAGCTGAACCGAACCATAACTTAAGGTTCCGGTTTTGATGAATCTCATGGTAAGCTCAATGGTCTTGAAGACCGTTAGCAACTATAAGTATGATTTTTTTTTTTTTTGAAAAAAATTGTTATATCTTATCATATGTGATTATTTGATTCTGTGATTGATTGAATGATTGAAGTAATTTTTATAAATAGTTTGAATAATTTTAAAAAACAAATAATTTTGCATTCCAATGTTTATCCAAATGAATTTTTTATTTTTATAGTTAAGATAAATCATATAATATTTAATAATATATTTTATTTAAAAATTAAAAGTGGAATTGAAACCAGCCGTTTGGTTTCCAATTCATAAGAACCTAAATTGGAACCTTACCGGTTTAAGGTTCCGGTTTGGAACCAGAACCATTTTTACGGTTCTAGTTCAAACTGAACCGCGGTCAAATATAATATAGGTTAGGTCACCCGAGGAGAGAGGAGAGAGCTGGTTGGTTGGTTTTGGATCTCCTGATAGAGAAACCAACCAAAAAGAAAGTCCCTCTTTTCTCTTTCCTCTTCCCCTTTATATCTCACAAGTCATGATCAGGCGGTGAATCGTGGAGTGTCGTCTCTGACATTGGCGCAGATGCGCGCCCCCCTACCAACAAATAATGGGGAATAACCAAGGCCTCCTAGTGTCCCCCACCAGTGGATCGTGTAAAACCGGAAGTGCACATGCGTGCCTCCCTACAGATAGATCGTGGGGAGACTTTCAGGTTTACATGCCCGTACCTCCCATCCTCACGTTCACTGTATGAAAGGGTCTTGAGATCTCAGGATCGTGCCAAGTGAACAACCCGATTTTCACCCCCATAACACTAGCGGCCCCAAAATAGGTCTCTGAGATTTATCTTAGGTCAACCTATTGATCCGAGAATCTTGGCGGGATCACGGAGAAGGTACGATATTCCCCATCACGCGTTCGTGTGTGCTTTCGGATGACCTTTTTAGATGCAGGTGAGACCGATGCATTGAGCATAGGCCGGAGTCTAGTGTTCCAAGAACGATCAAATCTCTCATATAGGAGAGTTTCCAAAGAGGATCTTTGGGCAACTTTGCTTTTCCTGACCTCTCACAGGATGACTTGATTCAGCTGACTAGGTCCCTTCCCATCAGCTTTGGTATTAGTGCCTATAATGCCTCGAACCTACCTCGCTTTTTCATTAAATGTGTTTGGTGGAGATCATGATGAGTGTCGCATTCCGTGAGCATTCCTTATGGGGAGGAGGAGTATCGTCCCCACGTGTCACCCCAGGAGGGATAGAACGCCAGTTAATTTTCTTGAGCCGTCAGATCACAACCACCATGATTCGGTTGGGAGGCATGCGAAGATATCTTCCTTCTTAAGTGAGCCTCTTTGATCATAGTGAATCTGTATCTATCACCTACATCACTGAGGGGAATCGTAGAGACTTCATGACTTCCTTCCAACTTTTCCCTCTCGCACTGCCCCCGGCGACCTCAGGTAATGAAGGCTTCATCCTCGGCTTCTGAGAGGGAGAGTGGTAGTGTAAGGTCTTTCATTAGTAGCCTCGTTACTGCATCTCTTCCCGGAATTAGGGAACTCTGTAGCATTCCTTCTTCTTTCAATCTTAAGGTTCCTTTCCTTTTTGAGTGTGCGAATATATAGTTTTGTTACCCGGGAGGTCGCCATATACATAGAGTCCTTCAAGGTTAGCTTTTGTCTTCCTATTCATCCTTTCTTCCGAGACATCTTGAGGTATTATACGGTGTGCCCTTCTCAGATTCACTCGAACATCTGGAACATTCTCTGCGATTTTTTGATCACCTTCCATCGCCACTCCTTTTCTTCGATGGTTTTGACTTCCCTTTTCCTTGAAGAAGCGCCAACATTTTGATGACGGGTCTTATATATCTGGCGTCACCACCAGTCTTTCTTGGGTCCTACCCCTTCCCATGTTCATTGCTGGAAGATGCGCTTCCTTTTTGTCTCCACCGAGTGCCATTGGGATATCCTGACTTCTTGGGGGACCCCTCGTTTAGTCGTGGTTCCTTGGATGCCCATGTTAGGCAAGGAGCGGAACCAATTAGATGAACTTCAGGGGTCATAGTCCTTGGACCATACAAAACCGTTGCCTGAGGAACTCCTTAGAGAGGTTGGGCTTGTGTTAGTAGAGGGTAGGATCTTTTCTTCAGTGGTTTATCAAGGGGTTACGTAACCCCAATTGCCTGACTTTTTTTCTCTCTCAATTTTTGGATGTAGATATGCCTTTTAAGGAAGATATGTGATAGGCAATGGTGACAAGGTCCTGGACTCTTCTCGCTAGTGGCCCGAGTCTCGGAGCGCCAAACGCCATGTTGATGGGATCCCCTCATCTGCGAAAAGGGAGGGGTCATCTCGACCAAAGAAGAGGTGGAAGAGGCAGGAGGATCGTCATAGGGTGACCCTCCTTTCATGAGGGTAGCTGCAGAACAAGGGGTCGATGACAAGAAACATGACGACTGTTCTAGCTGCTATGGCTCGGCCTTGTCGGCGGGCAATTCGGGAATGACATGCCTCCTTCAAGCTTCTGTGCAGGCGGCCATTCAAATGGTGTACGTTGTCTTCAAGCTTCACTTGCTGGCTGCCCACCAAGTTTCCCCCTTTAAGACCCTCGAGGATGTGAATGTGGAGTTAGTACGCTAGAAAAAGCGGGCTGAACTCGAAGGGCAACTCCAGAAGGTTGTAGAGGCAAAGGTAAGGCTTCTCCACCTAGTGGGTATCATATTTGATTAATTCTGAGGAGAGTCTCTGATCATAGTATTTGTCTGCAGGAGAAGCTCACAACGTAGCTCGGCGTCATGAGGGAGGACCATAGAACTGAGTTGAAGAACATGTATAAGGCGTATGAGGGGGAAATCCGCCGTTATCAGTGGGAGATTGAGCATCTTCGAAAGGACAACCAGTGATATATTTCTAGTGGTTTTAGTAAAATAAAAAATTAAAAAAAGAACCACCAAGAAAAATCGGGAATAGTAAAAGCCAGAAAACTTTTTGGAAAAAGTAGGTCTCTCTGTGTATCCTTTTCGCTTCATATTAATATGAATCTCTATGATAATTTTACTTAAACTCACAATTATATTTGAATAAGATATTAGTTAAAAAAATAAAAAAAAATGAATATAAATCTTATGTAAATTAAAAAATATATATCCATAATTTCCAACAAAAAGTTAGTAGTTTTATTTTTTAAAGATCCTTTCAAATAATATATATTTAACAATTCAATCAAGTTTAAAACTAGTAATTAAAGAAAGAGTTTTATACTTACCACCCTCTGAAAAATAGCAAAATCACTTATCACCCTTTCATTTTTCAATAATACCCCATAACCCCCTCTTTTTTTATTTTACTTTCCACCCCTTGAGTTAGTTCTTCCAACCAAAGGTTTTAAATAGTTTTTAAAAATATTTTTTAAAAAAAATAAAAGACAAAAATACACTCTTCTTTTAGAATTGATATTTACCCATGACTAATAAACAATTAAAAAAAATTCTAAAAGGGGTTATAAGTAAATTATGATTTTATTAAAGGGGCTACAAGTAAATTTATATTAAATTTATAAAAAAATATCATTAACCTATATCGTAAACCTTTTGATTTGCTAAATTGAAGTTTTTTAAGATTTAGAAAATAGGAAATGTGAGAAAAATTATTGAAAATGATATTATATATAAAAGGGTAAAATTGTCACTTTATATATTATAACCCCATGTTTTATATTTAACCCAAGTTAAAGCATAAAACTTTGGTACAAGGGATGATAATTGATAAGTAAAATAAAAATAAAGTAGGGGGTTATGAGGTATTATTGAAAAATGAGGGGGTGATAAGTGATTTGTCTATTTTTTTAGAGGGGTGACAAGTAAAAACTCTTTCTTTAATTACTAGATTTAAACTTGATTGATTTGTTAAATATATATTATTTGAAACTATTCATGAGGAAGAGTTAAGAACATTGAGGTCCCATAGTCTAATTCCATGTTCATAAGGTTGTAAGCAAAATATTATTTCGATAGAGAGGTTGGTCATGATTCATAATCCTTATTCTTCTTTTCTTACCCCATGAAATCTAGGGCTCCTCTATAAATCGGTCTTCACAAATCGAACATTGCACTAAAAGAGAAAAGTATCGTGGGAGAGAAGGGATCCGAGCACTTGTGCTCGGGAGAACCTCGGGAGAACCTCCCACGATCAAAATACCATATACTCAATTCCAAATTAATTTTTTCCTAAGTGATTTTTATACCCTATTTTGGCTTGATCCACTTGATCTTTGCTCTTTTGGGGTTCATCCTCTACTATTGGATGATCAAGAAGTTGGGCTTCTATCTCACCGGTCGAGATCATGCCATGTGCCTATGGTTATTTTTACCTATAACATAATGAATAATGAATATAGGTTTATAATATGTTGATGCCAAAAATCTATGCACCCTTGGGATAGGTGCAGATCCGGATCAATTTATGTGATTTGATGGAAGGTTACTTAGGCGCCAAGCACATGTCAATAGGGCTGTCAAACGATCAAGCTATTCGTGAGCAGCTCGAGATCGGCCCGGTAAAAGCTCGAGCTCGGCTCGAAATTTTGAGCTTTTGAGCAGAGCTCGAGCTTCAATTTGGAGCTCAAAATTAATTTTTAGCCGAGCTCGAGTCAAGTCGAGCTCGATCCAGCTCAGCTCGAAAGCTTGAAATTTAATATTAATATATTAATATATAATATAAATAGTATTAAAAAATTAATTGAAATTAATAAAATTAATAAAAAAAATAATAAAAAATATAATATATGAATAAAATATTTAATATTTAGTATTGATATATAATAAATAATATTAAAAAAATTAATTTATAAAATTAAATTTTTAATTTTAAACTAAATCGGAGATTTCAAAATTATAATTGAGTTCTTAATTTCGAGCGTTCGAGCCGAGCTCGAGCTTTCAAAATTAAAATCGAGCAGAGCTCGAGCAAACTTATTTGAGCTAATTTCGAGCTCGAGCTAGGCTATTTTCAGCCAAATTCGAGTTGGGCCCAGCACGATCAAGCTCGGCTCGTTTACAACCCTATATGTCAACCCTTAGGGGGATCTCCTAGTGTCGTCCGGATACAATCAGTAGGCATCTTTCTTTCTTTTTTTTTGTGAAATTAGCTGACAAGCGACCCCATGAAAGATTCAAAGGACGGGCATAGTTGCACGGAGCAAGCTTAACGTGTTGCACGCATAGCAAGCTCAATGTGTGCACTATGCCCTTAGCCTATGTAGAGGAGGATTCTACCACGAAGCAAGCTCAACGTGCCGAACACCTCTAAGTAGGGAACTTATCACTATTTTGTGCGAGTGAGATCGAACCTGAGACCATTCGTCTGACGCAAGGTAGTGGTACCGCTAGGCCAAGAAGCCTTTGGTAGTAGGTGTCTCTTTGCTACTAGGCTACTTTACTCTTAGCTTTTAGTATTGTGCCACGTATTCGGTTCGATTTTTTCCCGTAACACAATACTTACTATCTTGTCAAAGCTTTTCTTATATAAACTTTGGTAGCTTTTGCTTGTTTGTAACTCTTCATCCAAGGCTAGAGAGTTACAAGTGATGAAGAGTTACATTTGTATAGTTGGTTGGTTATTTAAAAAAGTGATGGATGTAGGTGGACTTTTTGTGTTTGTTTCTAATCAAAGATAGATTTGATAGGAGATATAGTTACCCTATTGTGAGTGGTGAGTTTACCCCTTTTTAAAAGATTAAAGATATTTAAATATTTTTAAAAGAAAACTAATAAATAGATAATTTTAAATCTTTTAAAATATATTAATTGATGTAATGGTTGTATTTAAATTTAAAATTTTTAGATTAATTTAACAATACTCAAAATTAGGATATTTTAATTTAATATATGTAATGTTATTGTCAAATAATTTTCAAATAAAACCAAGTATAAATTTTTGAGGAAAGTTCCAAAAAATCCTTCAAACTTTGCAACTGCACAAAAAGCCGTTGGCATTTTCCCACTCCCAAAAAGCCACTACTTTTTTGATAAACGTCATGTTAGCTCTAGAAGTAACTGACATTGTTAAAAAAGGTATGAAATTACTCTTATGCCCATCAACAGTGAACCAAATGTACAAACTTAACTCTTCTCCCCAACTTCTCTAGGTCAGGTACTACTATCGATTTGCTCTTTATGACATTTCCACGGAGAGCCGTTAAGCCTCCGTGGCCAGGGAAGACATCTCCTCCTAACATCCAGCGATCATCTCTGAGGTAATCCCTTGCCAGAGGAAAGTTATTCAGTTTTCGGGGTTTATGGTTTAGGGATTATGGTGAGTTATCCCGAAGAGTCTTTCTTCGGTTCTGGCTGTTTGGGGTTTGTGATTGAGGGTTGGCCTCTCCCAAAGAAACCTGATTTCGATTTTGGGGGATTAGTGTGTGTGATTCAGGGGAGAAACCATGTTTGTTTGTTTAAGGGTCTATGGCACATCTTGTAACAGTGTGGGTGAATTTTGATTCGTGACTGGATCTCTTGTTAGAGCTTATGGGTATGCTCTGGAGTTTAGTTTAGTGTTTATTTTTATTGGGTAAATAGTTTATTTTCCTTGAGGTTTAGAGTATTTTAAGGCCGACTTCATGTATTTTTAAGGGCAAATCCTTTATTTGTATGCTAAACTTTCAACTTAGATTACTTGTTCAAGCACTGCACTTGTTTAATGTAACGTGCAGTTCTCTGCAGGATGGAAAAGAAAAGCTCCTCGCTCATTAACGCTTGCTACTGCACAGTTTTAGTTCGTGAAGAGCGTTGAGAGAGGCTGCTTGATGCGTTGATGATGATTTCGGCATTGGG
Organism: Dioscorea zingiberensis; assembly: GCA_026586065.1. Lineage (NCBI taxonomy): Eukaryota > Viridiplantae > Streptophyta > Magnoliopsida > Dioscoreales > Dioscoreaceae > Dioscorea > Dioscorea zingiberensis. The sequence goes on along the minus strand of CM048820.1, from coordinate 59,699,958 downwards.
AGCTACTTGAGAGAACTCCCTTTTGCCATTTTATGGACTTGGAGCCTATCATCCAGGAGAGGAGGATACTGGATTCCCTCCTCTCGCAGTACGATGTGAAGACCGAAAACTTCAAATAGGTTCGGCTCAGCTGGAGTTCTGGGCAGAGGATGTCGCCATGGTCCTCGGCCTCCCATGTCATGGTTATGTGGTAAACTTCAAGCCGAAGCCCGCAAAGAGATCTCGAGAGTCGGTTCCTGAGCAAAGCAGCTGACCGACAACGCCATACCATCGAGAACACTCTCATCAAACTCGCTGGGAAGGGTGAGGGCGAGGAGGAGAATTTCGTTAAGATGTTGGTCATGTACTGACTTGGTAGGTTTCTATTCTCGAGCACTTCCTATATAGCCCCACACTGGGGTGCATCGTACGCAAGGATGGAGGTATGGGGGGGGCCAACAGTGGCCATGGCCCCCCCCCCCCCCCTCCCCCAATTTAAGTCAAAAATTTTTTCAAAGAAAGCCATGTTATATATATATATATTAAAATTTAAAAAAAAACATAACATTAACCATTGGCCCCGCCTCAGTGCGCTCAAACCAAAAGATTCTTGATTTCTTTCCATTACTTTCAATTTTCACATGTAAAGAAAAAAACAATACAATTATACAAATATATAATTAAAAAATCACATCAATGCATGTTTTAAGAGACTTTATTTAAATGAAAGATGATGGCTTTAGTAGAGTTCAGACACTAGTATAGGCTATAGTTTGAGTGATGACTGATGAGCGTGGGCATGCATGGCTGCATGGCTGCACTGCATGAGTGGTAAATAATATATTTTGGACATTTGTTGTTTTCTTAACATCACCAAAGTTGGATCTTTGTGGGCCTTGTGGCTTAGTTCACTATCTATTTAAATTTGGTGTTTTTTTCTCTAAATTTGATTGTAGGCAATGGAAACTGATTAGAGAAATACAACTTAAATTACTGATTTTTTTTTGTTAGAATTCTAGTGTATAGTTTTGCTAGCAGTGGCTTTGTTAATCAAACTTCTAAACATATGTCTTTAGTTCTTAAATTATATTACATAATCTTTTTAATCTCGCCCCCCTTTCTAACTAAATCTTAGCTCCGCCACTGATCGTACGCAGACGACTACTCCACCATTAGGGACTATGTGTGGGTGCTGGCTACCCACAAGTGGTTGATGGATGATGTCCCTGATGCAGCAAGTCCTTTCTGCATGGGAAATGCAAAACCTTAGGGTACTTGCGAGGGTGCATCCTCGCACTTAACTTGTGGTTTCATCTAGTGATCGGGACCGGCAAGAGGATATGCTTGAAGAAGACCCCGCGCATTTTGTGCTACGGCAAGGATAATTTTAATAAGCAGAGTTCATTTTTCGAATTGCTGAAAACAGTGAAGGGGAAGAAGGTGGACTTTGCTTATTTACCGAATTGCTTCAACGATTATCCGACTTCAATGAAGTCTTTATTTACTATTATTTTTTGTGTATTATTGCAGTTATGTTCGCTTACTGCCTCTATCTAGGCAGAGGCTGAATTGATCGGGTCCGTACAAGCCCAACCACGGAGGCCATCAACCCGGCGGGGAAGTTTGGGTTCACCCGAGGAGAATACATGACCCTCAAAGTGTGGGAGGAAGACAAAGAGGATTACCGGCAAAGAGGTCCCGCAGAAGATTGTTCGGGTGGAGTCACAAAAAGCAGGGGAGGACGATATGGCGTCCGTCCAGATGGAGCTAAGAGAGATTCAATCCATGTACGATGCACTAACATCAAAGTTGAATGCCCTGGTAAGAAGTAAGGCTCTTGAATCTGGCGGAAGCGTTGGTGAGTTCTACACTGCTCGCCCCGGACGGAAAAATTCAAAACAATTGGCCACGGGGCCAAGGAATTGAATGGCAACATCACCACCAAAATCACCTGAAGACCCACCAGTACCAGCATCAGCATTCCCAGCAGCATAAGCACCAACAACACTAGCAGAAGCACCAGTAGTACCAGTAATGGAAGAACTAGCAGCACCAGTAGCAGAAACACCAGTGGACCAGTAGCAGCAGCACCAGCAGAAGAAGCGCCAGCTAGACCAGCAACATCAGCAGAAGCATCAATGCCACCGGAAGCACCACCACCAGCACCAGCTCAAGAACCACAAGCAAGAGCAACCATATCACCATAACAACCACTTGCGGCTTTCATTACAAAAGGGTGCTCTCCATGACGAAAAACGTCTCCGAAGCGTCCACCCGCACAAAAGCAAGCCCCAAGACGAAAAGTGGACGCACCACCATCTCCTGAAAGGTGGATCACTCGTGTGACATGCCCCGGGACGGAGATGGTGAAGCAGCGGTGAACAATAGCCTCTGTGCGGAATGTTAGTCCAAGAAGGGAGGAAAGGACAGAGGAATCGAATCTGGATGAAGGGACGATGACGAAGATAGGAAACATTCGAAAGTCTCCAGCTCTGAAAATGATTTGCCCGAGCAACGGTAAGATACCAAAGCCATCGTCATGGTTGATGAGAATACTCCCGAGCCTATAGACAATGCCATTGCTTTCCTACCTTCGAACAAGAGGCCAGCTGGTTTTAACAAGCTGGAGAAGCTACCGAAGATGGCAATGTCTAAGTATCTGAATAGCAGAATGGACAAGTCACTGACATTCTTATTCGAGGTTTCACTTACTACAGATCTTTAATCATGTATTTATTTGTCATTGATGTTTATTATACAATTTTATGCGTGTATTATATTTCTATTTGTCGATCATTAAATGCCAATAAGCGTGTAATATTTGTAAACGTGTATTTCCTTGACTATTTATTTTATTATTGGGAATTATTGCTTATTAAGGTGCTTAAGCGTGTTACTTTCTGATTTTTCGATTAAGCGCGTATTTTTGATTAAGTGACGTCCTACTTGTATTCTCGTCAACAGCACCATCGTGTGGTCGAGCGATCAGTGCCAGGTTATAGGCAGAAAATTATATCATTTGATTGAGGGTACTATGGTTCCTGATGCTGTGATTGACGTCTTTACGATAATGTTGATGAATTCCCTAAAGAAGAAACCATACCCATACAAACGGAGGGCTTCAATCGTCAGGCTATTGGTATGTTTACTTTTACAATTTGGAAAGGAAACACCGGGCAGTGGGTTATCATAGTTCATGACCAAGGCACTGCTGAACTTCCATGAATTGGAAGTTGTACTAATGCCAATCGTCGGCCACGAACACTACCATCTCCTAGTAGTGGAACGCGAAAACCGTTTATATCTGCACTACGCATGCGTGGGTGCTGATTAAGATAGGGACGCATGTCGAATGATATGACTTTCAATTGCCTAATATTATGTGTACATTTTTTAACTCCGGTATGTTGTAATCATAATAAAACATGTTCGCAGCGTCGACTGTATGACAAGTATATCACGTCCATAGCCAAGGTTTATGTCACACCCCGAACCCGGCCCGGGCACGTGGACAGATCGGCTGCACCCAAATAGGGACGAGTCCTCATCCAGGCACATGGCCTCAAAGATCCTGTATAATTATCAGTATTCAGAGATAGATAACATAGTAGAATTTATATAAGAAAGAAGAAGGGAGTTTACACAACTCCATACAAGTACAATTCTAGGGTCTACACGACCCATACAAGGATCTATCCAAGTCACTACAAGTCTCACATACACACGCAAAAGAAAGGAGGTACGCATACCTCAAAAGAAATATAGCAAGTCCGAGTCAGGTACTCGGTAAGTCCCCGTCTAATACTCCCGACCCTACTCCTCGTCGTCACCTGAGAAAAACATCAATCAACTGCATGAGCCAAAGAAAAGGCCCAGTAGGATCGCTAGAAAAGCAATAAATTTGGCGAAAGCCATAAGAAAAGAATAGAATAATGTAAGTACAAATATGCAAGTGAAACAAAATCACAAGAAAATGACAAATCTCTGGAATGTGAATAAATTCACAGATGTACTCAATCTCCTGGCATCTATGATACTATGATACCTCCAGTATCACACGATATCCTCCAGATATCGTCTCCAGTCTACGCCGGATAGAGCTATATAAATCATATAAACATGGTCCAAAAATATACACTCTCTGACTAAGACTCCGTCCGATATATCATGCCTGTACGTAAGAGATTGTTAGTATGAATACCTAACAACATGTATACATATACATCCAAGACAGCAACATCTCAAATATATAATAAATAGTGATCTCCTCAAGATCGGGAGCCAATACATATTTAAGGAGCTATTCAACTCAAATACGTATATGAAAGCATGAAAAGAAATATCTCCTCGAGATGTAAAACCAATACATATGAGTATACTCAACTCGAATATGTATTAGAAACATCTCAAGGAAATAAGAGCACAAAATCACAAGCAAGGTAGGAGGTAGGAATACTCACAACCCCCATTCGAGAGCCTACTTGGCTAGAAGCAAATCTCTGATCCTCGTCGCGTCTCACGAGTCCGAATCTGGATCTAGTAGATGGACAAAGAATCTCAGTATTTCTATACTTAAGTATTTCATATCAACATATGAACACAAGTGTCCGTACCACTCTACTACTTATAGCTACCATGAACTTCAATGTTCATGTGTTCTCTTAGAATATGGATAACATTTTCGTATTCTATTGGAATCATCTTCTTTAAATACGGAAGGGCCTATGAAGCCCTAAACATATCTAACAAAGAGGTTAACTCAACAAATGGTGATTCACTAAATTTAATTATGCTTGAAAACATTAAACAATAATTAAAGACGTATGGATTCTAAGAAAATATCAGCGGCACCTCCCCTATTTATTGGGCCCCCAAATTATACAATCATTCACCAACATACCCATTACACATGGATTTCATAATTCATACATCAATTATACCACACATACAATTCCATTAACTTCTTACTAAGAGTATTTTATAGCTTCTAATACCCTTAATTAAATGTCATGAAGTCCATTAACAACCCCGATCCGACCGGTCCAACTAGAAGTTGATCCATACCTTGCAGTTCGAAATTGAGTCGTTGATGTTCAACAACGAGTCTTCCTTCTTAGTCCTACAGCTCGCCGGAGCTTCACCGATCGTCAATCACGACCGAGATCTCAACAGGAGCACGAAGGAGCAAGAGGGCAAAGCTCCAAGTCTGGCCAGCGGAGTAAAGCTCGCAGCTGGCCGGAGGCAGCAAGAAAAGAGGGTGATCGGGCAATAGGGGCGGCCGACGGCAAAGGGCGAAGTTGGGCCGGTAAATAGGGAGCAGGCGCTGGCCGGAGGCGGAGAGTCGCGGTGGAGGGCAGAGGCGACGCCGGGAAGCAGTAGGTGCGCGATCGGGTGGTGAATCTGAAGCGGCGATGGCCGGTAGCGGCTTCGCCGGCGGTGGTGACCGGCCGGCTACGTCTGTGAGCAGCTCGAAAGGGTGGCCGGGCGTGTGTAGGTCCACTGAGGCACTGTAGCGTCGGGCGGCGCTCGTGGGAGTGGGCGGTGCTCGCGGGTGGTGAGGACTTGGCCGAAGGAATCGGATAGGCGTCATGTGCAGGTCGCCGGCCGGCGGCTAAGGTTGGGAGAGGAGAAGATGGAGAGGGCTAGGACACCGGATGAGGTAAAGAGGAAGATACGATCCTCTTAACTTCAATTGAATTGTAATTCAATTGAAAACTTAGGTCTGTCTATTTTATTATAACATTTTCTTTTATTATTTAATAACTCAACCTCTCCTTTGTGTCACATGATCCCTATTCATTCACGGGTGAATGAATTTATTAAGGCTGGGGTCCACTGTCATGATTCTTTCATCCTCATGCCCGACCCAGATCCGCGAATCTCGGGTCAATTGTTCTAATAGCACGGGTGCACTGTAATATCACGGGGTCCGTTTCTCGTCAGACCAGATTTGAGAATATCGACTTTTAGTCAATTCCTTTGTCATGGGCATATTATGGCATCACGGGGTTGTCTATGTCCCCGACCAGATCCAGCTTTCCCGGGACTCAAACATTTGTCAATCTTCTTTTCTCAATAATTAATCTTGATTAATTAATACCTAATTAATCTTGATTAATTAGTCCTTTATAATTTTTCCAAAATTTCACCGCTTACCATATTAAATTGCTAGTTAATAATTCTGGGAAAAATCTTTATTTATTTCAGAGCGGGTTTTACAGTTGATGTCATTGAGGATTGGCCTATGCGACACATTAGGGACTGCCCCCATCAAGACACGGGGACCGCAGATTGCTCAGTTTTCACCATCCGATACATGGAATTTTTTCTGCAAGGGCGTGATATAAAATTTGACTCTTACGAAGTCCTTGGTGTGAGGCTCAGGTTGATCGCTCAGCTATTAATTTATGGGTTGCTACGGTGCAAATCGTCGAGTCTAGTATTGGCAAAGAATACAACTATGTAAAACTTATTTGTTTAATATGGTGGTACAATCGCTTACTAAACATTCTAATTCGTGACTGAGACGGACTTACAGAGTTTATTATTAGAGTTATAATGTTTATGAACTGGATTGGCAATTAAATTTAAAGCTTAATTGAGTATTATTTGACCTATATAGTTCATTATGAGACATTGATCATGCATTTTTAAAATAGTTCCACTGTGCGTATTATTTCGACTTTATCATGTACAACACGCATAGAGGCGTGCTTTTCCTATGTTCGGCGCACCATAATGATGGTTCGCCTTCCCATAATACGCGTCCCCGGTGGCTATAACTATCTGCTCTATGGCGTCAGTGGTATGGCGGTTCCAGAATGGAGGCGTCCGGAGCGGTCACATCGTTTAATAACCTTGTTCCCTATAAACACAGCTTCAGTATTCAACACATCTAAAAGACAATGAAGGCAGAAAAGTTTCCATCTTTCTCCACTCTCCTCGAAGAAGTTTTAACTAAGATCTTCATCATCGTGGCGTCGCAGCCAAGAAGACCGCTCGACGATATAAAGAACTTACGGCAATGGTAATTGAGGTTTTTTTTTTTCATTCATCTCTATTTTGTTGTTTGGTTATCTACTGAAGCTTTCAGTTATGGTAAACTGATTTCTAACAGAACAGTTGTAAGCTCTTTCAACGGATATGTGAGAGTCGGATAGTTGGACAAAATATTTTCGTTGACACCGATACCCATTATTGTCTTCCTTTTTTCCACGAATATGTGGGATTCCTCCGTAGGTGTGCGACGTGTGGGAATCTGAGAGTGAACATCATGCTCGGCCTGGTAAGCATCTCCTACCTCCTTTTATAGTGTTTCTCTGCAATTACTCATAGTGAACATTGTTAACTATTGATTGATTGGTAGGAGGAAACTGTTCGGTTGAAAATGCCCTCTGGAGTACAACGTCTCATTGATGCAGCGAAGAGAGGTTTCCTACTTGCTGGGTATGCAGCAGGTATAATATTATTCAAGAGCAAGGAAATGAGGGAATCGGGCATGCGACTCTTGAACAGCATCGCTAAAGGGAAAGTGGATAATTAAGTGGGGGTTGTGAATGTAGAAGGTCGGGGTAGTGCAGCCGTCTACCGATTCGGCGAGCTATCGTACAAATAATTCGTCATGTAACGTGGTTTTCTGGTGAGAGATTTACAGAACATAGACAATTTACTTTTGATCACCTACCCTGCGGGTTCCCCACCACTGATGTGATGCATAATTTCTGGCTGGGTAAGGACGAAATGCAAAGAACCTTCTGCAGCCAGCAGTGTAGATGGGATTTTGAGTTTTGCTTGTTCTCAGATCTGTTGTGCAATGTAATTCCATATCTTTTGCACATGAATGTTACTTTGAAATTTATTTATGATTCTCGATTCATTGGTCTAAACGAAAACAACGCTAAAATACACGATTTATATCGTAAAATAATCCTATCATTAGATATAATAAAGGACGCATCAGAAAACCCCAAATAATACACACCTGTCCGTTGTTTACTATCCATCAAAACTGGTTTATTATGCATACACGTTATGCTTACTCAGTCTTCTATGACAGAGTTATATGTTTTTTATTATGCCCAGCCTCATGACACTGACTACAATGAAGTGGTCTATTGTCGAATCCTTGCGACTCAATCCTTCGTCGTCTAGGGCGGCCGGCCCTCTTCTTCGTCAAAGGTGGACGCATGAAAGTTCCCGTGAGGCGTCGGTCGATCTGTCGGGGTCAGGAATCGAAAATATTAGTTCCTCGTATGGTTCTCTGTATGTTGCTACTGTGAAGAAGTTATCAACGTAATGATACACACTTGTGTATGTTTGCATAATTGATGTGCAAGCCTGTTTGCATGGGAAACCAAGGACTTTCCAACGACGGCAAGAGCATGTCTTACTTGTTAAGTTGACGGAATTGTTATTATTGTCCACTACCTCAAATTGTTCCCCGTTTGAACGATAGACTCTCAAATACCTGCTTTCTTCCACTGTTTCTTCAATCTTCTTGTATACCTTAGGACAGACATAACCTTTCCACTTCTTGCATTACTCTCGGCGGTGATACATCATATTCATCATCTTATGCCTAAAACACACAAAACAAATGCTTAAGCAATTATAATGGACGGTTACTCCAAACAATAAACGCTTCAACTGTCCAATAAGTTAAAACTCAGGGAAAATAAACACTTCCCAGATAATGCATGAAATACCGTAGAAAATAAAAATATAAGGCAGTCATAATACATGTATAGGCAAAATACATACACGATCAAGCAACAATAATAAACGTTTATGAAGTTTTAATAAACGATAACTCCGGACGATGAATGCTTCGACATTTAAATAAGTACTAACCACCATACCTTATGGAGTCCACCATGTTTGTCACTGGTAGGTGACGGGCCTCCTTTATCCATGTATTGAATGACTCCGCCACATTGGAGTATATCTCACCCCAACGTGACCCCTTAAATAAGAAAGTACACCAATGCTCCATGTCTGACTTTTGAAATACCCAGTTGTATGTCTTTCGTGATGCAGCCAGGACCCCATTAATAGCATCAGTGTAGTCCTTCTTTGTGCATGCATATGCAACCTTAAGTAACAGGTTCCAACGCTCGTCTCTCGCAGCCTTACTAAGAGAAAGATTCGGCTTCACAAAGTTTGCATGAAGATGCCGCAAGCAATAGGCATGGGGGAACGAGGGGAAAACTCTAGCAATGGTGTTGATAAGACCCTTCAATCGGTCTGATATGAATGTAAGGAACTTCTCATATGGTTCACCAATTTTGTACAATGCGTCACCTAGTTTTGACACAAACCAAGTCCAATTCTCATCAGTCTCAATGTCAACAACTGCGAACGCTAAGTGGAAGAATCCTTCATTACCGTCTTTACTGGTTGCGCCCAACAACGTGCCGCCATACTTCCCCAATAGATGAGTTCCATCTAGGAATAATTGCGGTCTGCACCCATTCCTGAAACCATCGAGAGCTGCTAAAAAACAAAAGAACCCTCGCTTGAACCTTTTACCTTCTTTCTCTAAAAGCACAACACTACATGGATTGGTTTCGTCCACCTTATTCGCATACCATACCAAGAGATCATAACTTGCAGTATCGCTACCGTGGATCTTTTTACACGCAAGCTTTTTTACCCAACTAGGCCTGCTTGTACTACAGGTGAACTCCTTTGTCGCGTAATATGTCCTTCTGTATGTCCACGCCTATAGAGTGGCTAATCTCTCAGTTTTTGAACCATAGTTTTGCTAACCCACTTCTTACAAACCTTTGGGTGGGATGACCCAATCCCCTCTCCACATGTATGTGGGCGTTTTCTCGTTTTAACCCTGAATGTTTGAACGGTGCCAACACTCGATGCGTGGAGACGCCATTCACAATCATCCGCTACACATTCAACGGTAACTCTAAGTTTATCGTTCTTAATGAGTCGATAGTGGAAATTACGCCAGATAGAAAAGACCCTTAAAGCTTCCCTGAAGTGATCTGCATTCTCAAATCTCTGTTCGACCGTGTTGATCACCATAGACTCTAACTCCAAGTGCTCCGTCGTATGTAAGTTTATTTCTACTCGTTGTGACGGCAACGTTGGGTAGGAACACCTGCGTAGAAAATAAACGATTTTACCCAAAATAGTAAACGAGTAAACCAAAACAATAAACAATTTTAATCAAGGTAGTAAACGATTAATTCAAAACAAACGATTCAACTATGTAATAATAAGTGAGAATCCAAAAACAACACGAATACTCAAGAAAAACTACACGATTAGGGTCGGATAGTAAGCGTGAAGACAAATACTTGGTCAAACTAATTGCTTCAATAGCACATTTAATAAGCGAAAGATCACGAGACATACACACTTTGGGCCGAATACTAAGCGAAAATTTACAAAAAAAACCTTACTTCAAGAGAGAAAAGACAAATCATTACGGGGCATCAGATGATTCTGCCCTGTCCTCCGATGACGCTGCAGCCTTGTCCTCAACCATCATGCCCACCACCATCTTGTTGAATATACGATCCAGGCTACACATCTGCGAGAAATCCCCATCTGACTCAACAGAACATATAGTTTTGTGAACGTCTGGGACGACATACTTCACTCTTACACATGAAGGTTCGAGGCTCCAATGATTGTAGATATCCTCCATCACAGATTGACACGAGGACAATATGGTAAAGTCAAGCGCACGACCTTCTCCTTTGTACCTAGCAACAGCAAAAATGGTTCCATTGGCGAAGGGTGGTGAAGATGTAGAGTCGAAGCTCAAGGTGGAGGAAAGAACTGATATGCAGATGATGAGTAGAAGAAGCTCTCGATGGAGAAATGAGAAAGTATGCTGGATGAGTAAACTTGCTGCCCAAGCAAGCCATCGGTATGGTAGGGGGATAGGCGATGTGAATGGGCGGGATTTTTCACTCCTAAATAACACACAGAGGGAAGGACAAATGCAGAGAAAGGGTATTCCTATCATTTTTAAAAATAACTTAACATCAGCCTGACGGGAGGGACCTCATGGGAATAATTTCAAAAAGGAGGGTCTGACCAGGGAGTTGGAAAGTCAGAGGGGCCTGCCGGGAAAAAGGAAACATGTTTGGGATCGTACAATAATTTTCCCTAAATTTTTTTTTTTCAAGTTGTTTCTATGATATTTTTATTAAATATATAAGGTTATTATATTTTTATAAGATTATTTCAAATAAACTATGATTTTGATCTTGATTTTGGTGTGTTTATTTGGTGGTTTGTTGGTTTTCTGATATCTAACATGTTAATATAATTTATTAATATTAGGGTTTCATGTATTTATTATTAGAATTTCTTGTATTTATCTTTTATGTTTTTATTTCCTATTTTATCCTTGTAGTGGTATTATATATACCCCAACTTATTATCAATAATATTAAGATCTTTTCCTATCATGGTATCAAGAGCCAAGATCCAAAAACCCTAAAAAAAAAAAAAATTCCCCACCGTCGTCAGCCGCACGCCGACCACAAGGCGCCCGGCGCACGCCTGCATATTCTCATTCTCAGCAAGTCTTTGTATCTTCTTGCGTCCTCGCGGGGACATCAACTCTCAGCCGATCACCAAGTTTTGGTCATCATCAATCCAATTGCTCGGAAGCCGATCAACCTCTACAAACATGATCATCTGGTCAACACCAATCTTCATCAATTAGTCAACACATCAATCAATTGAATTTCAATTGTTCGCTGGTCACCAAGGTTCATGAAAACAACAAATTTTGGTCAAACACAAAGAATCAGGTCAAACATCACCAAATTTAGGTCAACCACCAAATCAAATTTTGGTCAACATCAGCAAGTTTTAGTCAAACACCAAGTTCCGGACAACATCTTCAAGTTTTTGCGACGACCCACTCGCATGCGCCCTGCGTACCCGAATCTTACCCGCAGAATTCATCGATCCGCCATGGCCCATCGCCATCGGTCCAACAGCTCCAACTGGTCCTCCCTATAATCTTGGGCTCCACGTCCGCAATCTGCATTGCTCAACCGTGGTCGTCGCTCTCATGGCAAGTGTCAGATCTGTGGCACTATTGGTCACTTTTCTCACCAGTGCCATCTTGTTCCCCCACATACATGGGATCACATTTCGGCACCGTTTCGTGGCCCGCCTCGTGTGCACACCGCCACCCATTATCCTGCTCTAGGTGCTCCTTCTATGTGGGTTGTTGATTCTGGTGCCTCTCATCATGTCACCACTACCCTATCCAACCTGACTCTTCCACAGCCTTACAAAGAATCGGAGTCTGTCGTTATTGGTAATGGTACCTGTCTTCCCATTACACATACGGGATTTATGCTTCTTTCGACGTTACAGGGCAGTCTTACTCTCACGAATGTGTAGCATGTTCCATCCATGTCCTTAAATTTAATTTCAGTTTCGGCTCTTTGTGCTATTAATGCCATCACGGTTCAGTTTTTTGCTGATTCTTTTCAGGTGTTGGATCGTCACACAGGGGTGATTATGGTCACGAGATGGCGTAAGGATGGTGTCTATATTTGGCCGACCACTCCACCACATTTACCGGCTACCACTCCCCACTTCCCCGCTCTCAGTTAGGTTCGTTTCTCTGCCCCTTTGCTTTCATTATAGCACAGTCGTTTTGGTCATCCTTCTGTTAAAGTCTTTTAGCAACAACTGTTATCCCACGATATTTCCTTTTCGCATTCCCAATTACTAAAATTTTCTTGTAATTCGTGTCATATTAACAAAAGCCACAAACTTCCTTTCTCTCAATCCTCAGTCTCTTCCTCTTCACCTCTTGAGATAATATATTCTTATGTTTGGACGTCCCCTGTCCTTTCTCTTGATGGCTACAAATATTATGTTATTTTTGTGGATCACTTTACCAAATATATTTGGTTTATCCTCTTGTTAGGAAGTCTGATGTCCATGCTACCTTTGTTGCCTTCAAAAACCTAGTTGAAAAGACTTTCCAACTTCCCATTCGTACCTTGTACTCCGACAATGGTGGGGAGTATATTGCTCTCCGTCTATTTCTCACTGCCAATGGTATTACTCACCTCACCACCCCTCCACACACTCCAGAACACAATGGGTATTCTGAACGTCGGCATCGGCATATAGTCGAGACCGGCTTGTCCTTGCTTCATCATGCCTCTCTTCCTTCTAAGTTCTAGACCTTCTCCTTTGCTACTGCCGTTTATCTCATTAATCGCATGCCAAAAGCAAACTTGCAGTTTCGTTCTTCCTTTGAGTTTCTCTTCCACAAACAACAAAATCCCACATCTCTTCATGTCTTCGGTTGTCTTTGTTTTCCTTGGCTTCATCCCTATACTACTCGCAAACTTGACCCTCGGTCCAGTCCCTGTGTCTTTTTAGGATATTCCTTGTCTCAGAGTGCCTTTATTTGCTATGATCTCTCCACCCATAAGCTTGTCATCTCCCATTATGTTCGCTTTGTTGAAGATGATTTTCCTTTCTCTCGGTCCTCATCCGCCTCCGCCCCTGCCGACCCTTTTGATCCAACCTTCAGCGCCTCATCCTGACTACCGCGATCATCGTTGCCCCCAAGTGGCCTCCCGGTACCTCTGGCTGTCCCTCCTGTGCCGCCTCCTTCTGTGCGGCCTATGCCGCTCGAGACCTGTCCCGACACCTCCGTCTCTAGGATTGCCCTTCATCCCGGAGGAGGTCTGCCCCACCCCCGGCCCTGCATGTCCAGCTCCGCAGTCCGCCTCCACCAATGACTCCCCCCCCCCGGCTCTGCTCCCGCACCCTGCCAATACGGGCTCTTCCCCGGCCGCGGTTCCCACCCAATCTGCTTCCTCAGTTCCAGCATCTTCCTTCGGTGCTCCCAGTGCTGCTACTAATGTTCACCCGATGACTACTCGGTTCAAGAACTTTATTTTCAAACCCAATCCGAAGTACACTCTCTATGCTACAGTTTCTTTTGATAGTGAACCTGCTACAGTGGCACAGGCTCTTCGCCATCCATACTTGTTTCAAGCCATGCAAGCCGAATATGATGCCAACACAACAGAACCTGGGTACTTGTTCCTCCTGCTCCTCATCCGAACCTTGTTGGGAACAAATGGGTGTTCCGTATCAAACGGCACCCGGATGGTACCATTGACCGATATAAAGCTCGGCTTGTTGCCAAAGGATTTTATCAACGTCCCGGTGTTGACTTTCATGAGACTTTAAGCCCTGTTGTTAATCCGGTCACTGTTCACACTGTCTTGAGTGTAGCCTTTCATCACAGGTGGTCTGTTCTGCAACTTGATGTCAACAATGCTTTTCTTAATGGCCATCTTACTGAAGAAGTTTACATGGCCCAACCCCCTAGCTTGCGTGATCCTCAGTTTCCTAACTATGTCTACCGTCTGCAGAAGGCTCTCTATGGTTTGAAGCAAGCCCCGCGGGCATGGTACCAGGAGTTGAAGCTCTTTCTTCAGTCTCTTGGTTTTGTTACTTCTCGCGCCGATACATCACTCTTCATTCTGTCGGCGGGCTCCACTCTTATCTATTTTCTGGTTTATGTTGATGATCTTCTGATTACTGGCAGTGATCCTCATCTAGTTGATCGTATTATACGACAACTTGACTCCAAATTTTCCACCAAGGATCTTGTATTACTCTCTTACTTCTGTGGTGTTGAGGTTACTCCGACCTCTGATGGTGTGCTTCTTTCTCAACACAAGTATATTGTTGATCTTCTGCAGAAACACCACATGCTTGACTCAAAACCGGTTTCTACGCCCCTTGCTGTTGGTGCATCCCTCCTTCATGATGGATCCTCTCTAATTGATGCTACCAAATATTGACAAGTAGTTGGTGGTCTTCAACACTTACGCATGACTCGCCCTGACATTTCCTTTGTAGTCAACAGACTTTCTCAGTTCATGCATCAGCCTATCGAGAATCATTGGGGGACTGTTAAGCGCTTTCTCCGATATTTGAATGGCACCAATATCTTGGCATCGGCTTTGGGCGAATTCTCCTCTTCAGCTTCACGGCTTTTCAGATGCCGATTGGGGGGTAATCCGGATGATCATACCTCCACGGGTGCATATGTCATGGTCTTGGGTACTAATCCCATCTCCTGGCGGTCTACCAAGCAACGCATTGTTGCTCGATTATCTACTGAGGCGGAGTATCGTGTTATTGCTTCTGCTGCTGCTGAAATTCAATGGATCAAGGCACTTCTTCATGAACTACATGTCCCTATTCCTTCAGCACCCACTATTTACTCGGATAATCTTGGTTCCACGTATTTATGTGCTAATTCTGTGTTTCATTCTCGGATGAAACATCTTGCCATTGACTATCACTTTGTCCGTGATCTTGTTCAGTCTTCTCTTCTTTAGGTTGTTCATGTATCTGCTGCTGATCAACTTGCTGATGCGCTGACGAAAGCTCTGCCTCATCCTCGGCTACTTGACACTTGTGACAAGATTGGTGTTGCTTCTCGTACACCATCTTGAGAGGGCCTATTAAGGTTTCATGTATTTATCATTAGAATTTCTTGTATTTATCTTTTATGTTTTTATTTCATATTTTATCCTTGTAGTGGTATTATATATACCCCAACTTATTATCAATAATATTAAGATCTTTTCCTATCAATTAATACCTAGTTTATATTAAATTTAGCAATACCTATGATGGCTCCTTTTGATTAATACATGAATGTTTTAATCCAATGGAAGCCACTTCATCTCATAAGCAATTGAAACCACTTCATCTCCAGAACTCGCCAAAAAAAACTCCCCAAAAAAAATAAAAAATTCCAAAATAGACATAAACACAACTTGGTTTTAAATTAAAATCTTTTACATGAGATTACTCTTGTGACCCAGAGGGTCCAAGGTAATCTTCAACCATTAAACGACGCATTATCTCAGTGGCTCCCAAGAATCCCCTCGCTTTGATATTGTCTGTATTTAAATTTATAAATAGGTGGCTGACATCTCATATTGTGTAGCCAATAGCCATATTGCATTATCTTCGTACACTCATTAGCAAGGTTTGACGCCATCGTCTCTTCGTTGTTGTTGTTGTTGATTGCAATAGCTAACTTGTCCACACTAGTTTTCATACCATGCATAACCTCTAACTCATTAGACATTGACCTTTTCTTTCCTCCTGTCTTCTTTAGCCTAGTTGAGTACTCCGAGTGCAAATTATCAATAGAGGTAGCCGTGTGTGGTGTTTGAGTAGGAAGTGGGGCAACTTCATCTTGAATAATACAATCTTGGTCTTGAGTAATGCCATATTTATAAGAGGAAGAGACATGCAAATGTGGATACTATGACAGCCCCATTTTATTCGTCCTTTAATATTTGCATATTATTATACATCTATGAATAATAGAAAAACCATTCTAAAGTCATTTTGCAAATTCAATAATCATCGAAGGAACTTCACTAGTTCAATGGTAAAAAGAAACCTGAATATACACTTCTCAAACAAAGCAGCAATAACTAAAATATCATCTCCAACAGAAAAACGCACACGTATCACATTGAAGATATGAAATAAAAGCAACCTTATGCTCATAACCAAAAAGAAACCTGAATCACCATTGAAGACTATCACTAGTTCAAAAAATAATGGAATCTGGGTTTTATAAAGAGTAATTCATTCCGGTCAATAATTAGTATTGCTAGATGACTCTTATCATTGGGATTTCAGTAGAATTAATATTAACTGCAAGAGGTGTGAAAAGATAATAAAAAATATAATAGCTATATAATACCTATTTTTAATCAAACAAAGAAAGAACACCTAAACAACAACTCAACTCAACACCGAAAAGAAAATAACCTTAACTCGTTGCCATTTATTAAAACCATAAATTAAAAAAATAAAAGTAATAACTGCATTATATCTCAGTAGGAGATACATCCATCCATCAAAAGAGGCCATGAAAGACAGGCAATACATAAAAGAATAGTTAGGAGTGATGTAGGAGAGCCTGAGGCCTGGACGATGCTGAATCGTCTGACAATTCACAGAGCTTTGGCATACCCACGACTCATGGAATAAATGTAAAGGCGGAAAGTGATCGAACCAAGTTCGGAATTGGGGAACACTTTGGACACGTTTCAGTATTTTGGTCATAACTTTGGTTACAGGTATCGGATTCACACGCTTAACCCCAATTCGAAAAGCTCATCTCGACAGGCACGTGGAGTCCATCAGCTTTGCTTGATGGACCTTTCCTTCATCCTCAAATTCCACTGTTTTTTCAGTTGTTTCTTTATTTTTTTTTTGAAGTTTTTTTTTTTCATTTTTGGTAATACTTCGTATGCCAATTTAGGATAGGATATGAATCCGATTTGAACTCAGATTTTTAGGAGTTATCTGATTTGTTTAGTTATTTTAGAATTAGATAAGTTTTTCTTTTGAACTAAAATTTATCGATTTGGGCAAATTTGGATAAGAAGATAGGTTTTTTAGGTTATCTAGGTTAGTTTTTTTTTTTCAAGTTATTTAAACCCGGCTTGTGGGTTGAATTTTAGTCATTGATTATCGAATAATATTTTTCCTTTGAAGTGTCTTCCCCTTTCTTGTTCTTTTGTCAATCTCCTGGTTACCACCGCCCTCAGGTTAATCACTACCCTGCCCTGCGTCAGCAGACACCTAAACAATTCATATCGGAACATATCGGAAAAAATGCAACAAGTTCTAAAGCATAGTAACAAGGAGGTCTTGTGATAAATTCATCAAGAAGTTCAAGAGAAAACAAATGTAATTAGGGATCTATGAAATTTTCATGATTCTTTTATTTGATTTTTCTGCACTCTTCTGGGAATCTTTTGGACTCATTTGCAATTCAATCATGTTGAGCAAAAAGATTTAAGCATGAAAATCATAATCCAGCTATAAGGACCAGCCAACACTCATGTTCAATCTCTTTTAATCACTATGGGTTGTTTTTTCATAGGGAATAATAACAAAAATTAATATATGAACATCATCAATCAAACACCCCAAATCTAATTCTCAATACTATATATACAGCAGCAAATCAAGGCTAAAGAGTTTATACCATGGACATTTCAAGCAGGAGCATTAAAGAATGGAACAAACACAAAATCAAAACCAAAAAGGACCATCAAAGGTTCAACTGCTTTTCAGAAAGAGATCGATGACATTGTGAGTGATGTTTGGGGGAAAGAAAGAGGCAAAGAGCGATGCATCTTTTCCGGGAGATTGCCAGGTTTGGAGAAGGGATGAATCTCGTGCACCTTGTATTTGCTTCGAGGAAGGGACGACTGTTGAGGATCTAATTGTGCTAGAGATGTGGATCCGAGGAAGAGGCGACTGCCGAGATCCGAGTGACAGCCCGGGTCAGAGTCGGAAGGGAATGCCGGTGGGGGTGTCGGTGGATGTGCCTGTGGGGGATGATATAAACCAAGGTGGATGAAAAAGTAAAGTGTAATGGGTGAGATGTGGATGTAACTCCCAATATAGTCATTTCGGTTATAACGCCCCATACAAAAGTTACACATCCACAAACAAAATGTGCATACTAAATTGATAAAGTAAAAAATATCCTGTATGAGGAGGAGTTACCCATCCTTAGATGTAACTCCTCATACAGTCAACCAAACACTACCTAAATCTAAAGATTCTTACTTATTAAGTTCTAGATAACACTGTAAACAAAACCAAGTCTGGGATAAAAATATTATGCAGTTCGTGTACATGGCTGAAAGCAAGACCAGAGCTATTTTTCTTTTGAAGGATAAACCCGGTACATTTTTAAAAGCAAGACTACACCTCAAAGGGCATTCTCTTGCTAATTTACAAGCAACATTTTTTACAACGCCATCCTTTAGTGGCACTTTTTGTGAACAGGAGAGCAAGCAACAAGTAAACAGTCCATCTGCTGCTTTGATAATGTACAAAGAAAACTCAGGGAACGTCCCTAAGGATCATCAGAAACTGACTATTTCTAATATGCAGAATTAAAAGTTCTTCACCGGGGTTGTTGAATAATGCGGCGGGGACTGCATTTGGGGCTCATGCATTGCACAGGTTTCTCCCGGTACTTGGCCACTTCTAACACAGGCTTAGCCACCCCATTCTTTGGGGATTTCAAGCTTAGACTCTTGATTAAGGCTGCAGCATCCAGGTCCAGACCTGTTACCACAATAAAGCATTAATGTTATAAATCTTTAATCACCTTGGTTGCATGATTCAACTTGGATTCTTTGGACATACAAACACAAACACACCTGACTTCTCCTTTGTAAGTGAAGCTAGAGTTGATTCTTCAGCAGCTTCCATCTCTTGGATAGTTTCCTCCAGCTCAGCCTCCAAAATGGACATCTCATCGGTGATATTGAGATCAAAAGAGTCAGGCAGCAGATTTGCAATGTCGTCTTCATCATCTACACCAAAAGTTTCTTCATCCTGGTGCTGACTGATCCAATGGTCACGGAACCATGTGGATGTCTTCACTAGATCCCACCATTGGGGGGAGAAATCTTCCACCTGCTGAAATGCTGCAGGGATAAAAAGTGGAGCATTTGGGTTTAGTGTAGACCTCAGTCCTCCTCCGTTGGCCACTGCCATGGTACTCATCACTCTCACAGTAAATAAGTCTTATTCTGCAAACAAAAGAAGAAAATGAATAGGCAACAGTTCAGTATAGAAATATAACCAATAACAATTCTTCTTATGCCAACTCAATGAGTTTATAGGGACATGCTCTCACTTGAATCCTGGAAAATTATCTAAATTACTCGCGAGGCAAAGACCAACAACATGTAAATCAGGTGTGAAGGTTGCAACGAATAAGCAACTATCACAAATCTATGAGAAAAAGGCGGTGGCAACTATCAATCTATAAAAGGAATCTCATCCAGTACATTATATCAATCAATTATAGACTAGCTTCTTTGTGCAGATGGTGTATGTTGGAGAAATATAGAATGATCATACACGAAGAGGATATGGAGTACATTTGTGGTAACATACATGTAATTGAAATGAGTTAAAAAAAAATAAATCATATATTTTCAAGCAATTGTGGACCAAATAAAATAGACTGCACATACAAGTTGACACTCAAGTAGTCCAGAGAAAAAGGACTGGTCAAGGCTTTGCATTCACAGCAAGAGAGAAAATTCCATTTACCAATCAACTAATTCCGGAAATAAGAAGTAATAAAAACAAAGAACTTGAATGGAGAACATGCTAGTGATCCACTAATAAGAACTACACAAGTTTACTCATCAAAGGTGATATATATATATATATATATATATATATATATTATTTTTACTTTTTTGTGCTAAAATCCATGTTCTAGGCAACCACTTCAATGAAATTTTGCAAGGGCATGCCGATAGTAGATCAACAACAATCCTCCTCATAGATTTCCTTCAAGCCCCTCATAGATCAATGAAATTTAGCATATTGTTCATAGATCTCAGAAACCGGAGATCAACTATGCACAAAATCCTGAATTTACCCAATAAATCCCCTTTTCTCATGGTTCCGCAGATCACAACATATAACATCAAATTACTAAAATAACTCACCAGATGAACAAACCTCTTGCTATAAAATTCAAGAAATTCAACAAAATCCAAACAGGATAAGCTACAGACAGCATGAAGATTACAAGATTAAGTTTTTACTTTTGTTCTTGTATATAATATTTTAACTAGTTAAAGCAAACACCTTTATTCTCTCAAAGTTTCAAGATCGATGGCTGTAAATCACAGATCTTGAGCTCACAAGAACAGGAAAATAAAATAGAATAAATAGCTGATCATTCATTCCCCAAAGATTTCAAGCAAAAGAATGGGGATGGAATTTGTCCAAGTCTAGCAGGGGACTTCGATAAGATATTCAACTGATGATTTACCTGGAGACTTGTTTCCAAAAGGAAGGATCTAAAAGAATCTGGAGACGAGCTTGGAGAGAAAACCAGGGGCTTGAGAAGATTGCTTGGTGGGGGTGTGATTTTTATAGGCGGAAAGGAGCTTGCTTCGTTCCGAGGCTGCTGCTTTTAGCTTTTAGCTTTTATGATTTTTTATTTATTATCCTTTCAAAGATAATCAAATTACACATCATCCCTTCATTTTTTCCAATAATATCCATAAATAATATTCATAAAACCAAAGGCCTCACCGGTATGCATTGGCCACTTTCGCAATGCGCTCAAATGAAGTCCCTAATCAAATCCCCGCCACTTTGTGAGTAGGTGATAGCCACCAAGCGTACCAAACAAAACACACGAATCTTCTCTATACTAGTTCCTACTTCCTAGTATCCTAGGTGGTAAAAAAAAATCCATAAACTATTTTTATTTTTATTTTATCGTATGAATTAATTATCCCAACCAAAGATTTTAGATATTACTTATCATCCCCTAAAAATTAAGCTATTTTTAAAGAGTGATTATAAAAAAGCCCTTCTTTTATTATCCCCCTCTCTCATTGGCTGACTGTATTTTATGAGAAACATCTTCAATTTCTTTTTCAATAACTTAACTTTTTAATCTCTGTTTATTTTGTTTATTTTAAAACTAAAACATAAGAAAATTCAATAAAGGCATTCAAAAATTTAAAAAAAAAAAAAAAACAAATTTTCAAAACAAAATCTAAAAAAAAAAAAAAAAAAAACACAAGCTACTTGAGGCCTCTAAGCATTCAAGAGTTTAACTGCTTCTGCTAGCAACTCATCTTTTTCAATGTATATTCCCTCTTCTTCTCCTCTTCCGAAGAGGAGAATGGCGGATACAGAGGGGGGGCTGGCAGGGGCCACAGCCCCCCCTAGATTTTGAGAAATTTTTAATTTTTTTTAATTTTGTAAAATTTGAAATTATCCCCCTAAGTTTTAATAAATTTTTTAGATAAATATAAAATTTATAATGGTTTAAGTGAAAAACCTAAACTAAAACTATCTTCAACCCCTTCAAATTTTGCAAAATTTCCCATTGCCCCCAAAGTTTTAAAAAGTTTTTATATAAATATAAAACTTATAAGAGTTTATGTGAAAAATCTAAACTAAACCTATATATATATTTTTTTTGGTGACATGAAAGAAAGGAGATTGTAATTTAAAATTCCTAATTTGTTCAAATAGGTGAGTGGTATCTACATTTTATGTATTTATTTTAGTTCATGTGAACTTATATACACAAAAAATGTATTTTAATTTTGATTTTTTTTTTCTTCTCAGATGGTAGAAGATTATTGGTACTTGAAATTTAATATTTTGGTATAGATGTTGGAAGTACAATGAAATTGTCAAGTTTAGAAATTTATTTATTTATATTTCAAATCATAAATATATGTGAGTATATTTATGCTTTAATTATTACATAATTATAATTAAAAATTGATAATAAAAAAAAAATGTATATTGGACAATGACTTTAGTAGTTCGCCCCCCTAGGTTTAATTTCTGGATCCGCCACTGCCTCTTCCTGCCTTCTTTGCTAACAAGTCAGCTATTTTGTTATCATCTCTGGGAATAAGGCTGAAGCTCTACTCAACTATCTCTTCCAACAGCTTTTGCATTCTTCAGTTATTGGTGTTGTTCTCTAATTGTTGTTCTTGCTCCTCAGTTGGTATGTTTTGGTATATACCGATTATGAGTATATATAGTGACAAATGATTTTGGCAATTTGATCAGCTGCTTGAGCCCTTCTCTAACAACTTCCATCTCAGCTTCAAATGGTGATTGGGCTTGATAGGTCTTCATTCATGCAGATAAGAGAAAAATCCTATAAGATATAATTATATAAGCTATATCTGCCAATCTGTTCTCCTCTCTCCATTAGTCTTCTATAAAAAGTGAGTATTTTCTTTCTTCTTTGTGCTAGTTTTAAACTATCTCCCTTCTTATTCGCTCAATAGATGGTTGTTGCTTGTTGTATTCTTGATTAGTATGATACTTCACCTTGCCACTCCTTTCGGATTGAAGGCCTTCAAGACTTCCCTAGACCACCTACAATTAAAAAATAAATGTGTGATTGTTTCATTAGTTAGTGACCATAGTTCTTGATGATCTATTCATATCTGACAAATGAATTCTAACATACCGTGTGCATTGTTCACACGTCATGATACCGCAATGGGTTCTAGGTAGTGTTTTTTGGAGTTCTAATGTAGAGGTTTTTGAGTTATGGGGTGGTATTCTTACTACCGTAGCGCCGCCATTTTGTTACAGTAACTCGGACATAAAAACAGAAGCTCAAAATCCAAACAAAGAAGCTTTAAACCCAACGGTCTCATATCATGGGAAAAATCTCATGACACTGTAGCACACACCCATTTGACATAGAAAATTTCTGGTTGGCAATCTTCCATGTAAGACCTTCCCAAGTTCAAGATTAGAAATACAAGAAAATCATGTACTAGAAAATCAATGTAAGGATAAAATGGGTTAAAATTTTGTTTAACAACTTTGAATATATTTATAATTGATTTTCTGATTTAAAAAATATATATATTTTTGAGGGACTGAAACATTTTAAAATTTCCCCTAAGGTCTCTAAATAAACTAACCAATCTCCTGAGCCATGAGCCATGAGCCATGAGCCATGAGCCATGAGCCATGAGCCCTGAGCCCAGTGTACGTGTCCTCCGAGCCTTAGGCTCGTTTTAGCGAGCGACTTCATTTTCACGATTAAAATGCATGTATTATCTTTTCTTCCAAAAAATATTTCTTTATCTTCAAAGAAGCATCTTCGAAAGAAGGTATTATTGCCACCTGGTCTCCATCAAACTTCTTTTCTCCTTTTAATATTCAGTAGCAATAAAGCCAATTAACCTGGATTGGTCAGATCTTGGTTTATTCAAACAATTTTTTATTTTAAAAAAATGATAATATATATTTATACATTATAAAGATTTATTGTTAGTAGACAAATGCTTTTTTGGGTTAATGGAGGGCCAGCCTTGGACGGTTCTCATTTGTTTTCAATGCCATATTCATTGTCATCTAGGTAGGCAGTCCAAAAATAATTTAAGTAAATTAAATACAATGAACTTCATGGCATGTGATGAGTGTCTGCTGGTAGATTGATTGGAACTTGGGAAAGAAATCTTCAGACTTCAGTAGCACATGTTTGCCTCTATCTGCTGTCTTATGCAAGTTAGCTTACCCATAGCCAACGACCAAGGGTCTATTGGTCCCTCCACAGTCAGCCGTGAATGCTCCGTATTAATGTGGGGTGAGTTTGATTCTTGACTGAGGGCATTTTTTTTTGTGAGTTTAAACAGTGTTTATATACTGGATGTATCTATCATAGACATATATGTGCGGGCTCCACTACTCATGTCGAAGACTGTGCACGCCCATAGTTTCTTAGCGGTTTGCCGCTCATATTATCAAAAATAAGTTAGCTAACCCATGCTTTTTTTCTTCTTGGATTTATTAAATCTTTTATAAAATATAAATCTATCATCAATTTCTTTTTTCTTTCTTGCATTTTAAACCCTCCATCTTTGTTTTCTCATGTTACAATTTAGGACAATAATGCTAGTGTTCTTAGCAATAAATCTGGTTCTTTATTGTTGCTAGAAGCAATATCATGATGGACAATAATGAGGAAAAAAACAGTATTGGAGTTTTCATCTTCATTATACTCGCAACAAACTGTAGATATAAACACCAAACCTTTGCATTGACCAATTTTCAAGGATTCTTCATGAATGCTCTAGTTCATTTCAATTATTTAAAAATAAGTGAAATTCTTTCATAGTTTGGAATTAGAACTTGAGCATGGATTAATAAATTAATTATATTTAGTATTAATTTTCTTAGGTAAAAATCTTAAAGCATGATCAGTTCTTGTGTATGATTCTCCTTTTTTTTTTCTTTTTTGACCAAGTCAAGGATGTGTATTGGTTTGGTAGTACTGAGAATGTAGATTCTAAGTAGATATCCTGCTCACTCAATTTTACCGTGCAAGAGAGGGGATTTAAAACCGGGTCTTTCACAAGTTTACCATTCATCACTTAATAAGAAACCGTGTATGATTCTCCTATTATGGATGGAGATTATGACATTTTTTTTTATATTTTCAAGATCAACTTAGTCGGTTTAAGTAGTTTGAACGTGCTAAACCAGAATAATTAAAACAAAACTCAGAATCATGCTTGGCCTTCTCAAGCTCAACGCTTATACATACTTCACACGATCAAATACTATGTTAGTACAAGCTTGGTTACTTCCTTGATATCATGAATACATGCATGTCAATTGTGACCGATGTCGTACATATATGATTGTTTTTTTTTTCATATTTATTTGTATAAGTTCCAATAAAAAGATTTTGGTACATTATATACTTAAAACTAATTCGCGGTCAAAACTTCAAAAATTATAATGTAAATTTTAACTTATTTAAAATTTTCATAAAATAAAATTTATTAAAAAGAAAACGGTATAACCAAAGCCCACATAGCTCAACTGAACTTGGGATGACCCAATGGTATTCGCTGAGCAGTTCTGTAGACAATGTAGTCAGGGTTAGCTAACATAAATATTAAATATTAGTACGACATTGTGTCACAACATGTGGCTGTAGTTTAGTGGTTAGAATTCCACGTTGTGGCCGTGGAGACCTGGGCTCGAATCCCAGCAGCCACAGTTCAAAATTTTTAATTTTTTAAATTAGTAGTGATATAAAATTTAAGTTTTACTCACATAACTCTAATAAGGGCCAATTTAGAATTTTATTCTAAAGGAAGCGGAGATGATTCCTATGAGAAAAAGTACACGAAAATTTCATATAGAGTGAGTGTTTGGCTAAGCACAATAAAACTTTCTTATGAAATAATTTTAATATGAGTTATTTATTTGTCATTCCTCAAAAATAGTCAAATCACTTATCACCCTTTCACATTTTTCATAATACTCCATAACCCCCTCATTTATTTTTATTTTACTTGTCACTCTTGAGTTAGTTCTCGGGTAAATTTTTTGAGAGATCACTTAACTATGTACGGATTTTTTTTCGATTACCAAATTTCAATTTGTTTCAAATTAGTCACTTAACTTTAATTTGGGTTCGACGGGCAATCACCCGAAGGATTCCGATGTCATTTTTCTGACGTGGCCGCCGAAGAGGCCATGTGAACCGATCCAATCAGCATCCTCTTAAAAAAAAACCCTAATTCTTCCTCTTAGCTATCATCTCACGATGTCAGCTGAAGCTCCATCAGCCTCCCAGATAGAGTTATCGAGAGAGAGCCTTTCAATCTTATACTCTTCTTTGCTTTCCATGCATGGATTTCTCCTTCCAAACTAAAAACAAAGAGATATACAAAGCAAAACCAAACACCAATCTCTTTCTCTCACAAAAAGTTCCAATCTTTTTCTCTTTGAAGCCTCCTCTGGTTCTCTCCCCAGTCTCCAAACCCAAAAAGGAGCCATCTTTGAAGCAAGAATCAGAAGATGAATGTATAGAAAGCAAAGATATGATTAGATTTGAGCATATCTTCTGAGGTCTCGACTTTGAATCCAATCTCTTGTTTCCTTGTTATTCGATCTGAGAGTGGGTGTTGTTTGCTTGCTCTGCTAATTCTTCAATGATGGAGACATTCTCAAACACGTTGTGCAAAGATTTTGAGGTATTGATTGGTTCTAGTTTGAACATTGATGATGACCATTGGGTGTTGAGATAGATATGAACTCTGTTTTGCTGCCATTTAACAACCTCATACTTGATCAACGATCAAGGCCGTAGACTGAGCGGGAGAGGGGTGCGACTGCCGTATGGAGGAGGGGAGTGAGAGGCGGCCAAGCTTGGCGGTGCCGGTGAGATGATAGCTAAGAGGAAAGATTAGGGTTTTTTTTTTAAGAGGATGCTGATTGGATTGGTCCACGTGGCTTCTCCTGCGGCCATGTCAGCAAAAAGACACCGAAATCCATCAGGTGACTGCCAGTCTCAAATTAAAGTTAAGTGACAAATTTGAAACAAATTGAAGTTTGGTAATCGAAAAGAAATCCGTACATAGTTAAGTGACCTCCCATAAAATTTACCCGTTAGTTCTCCCAACCAAAAGTTTTGAATATTTTTTGAAAACCACTTAACAACAAAGTAAAAGATGAAAATACCCTCTTCTTTTCACAATTAATATTTTTCCATTACTAATAAAAAATTGAGAAATTCTAAAAGAAGTTATAAGTAAATTATGATTTTATTAAGGGGCTACAAGTAAACTTATATTTAATTTGTAAAAAAATGTGATTAACTTATATTTTATTTCCAATTTTAATAATAGATATTCAAAAATCATTTATAAGATATTCAAAATAAAACAAAATTATTAGATTTTCATTAAAAACATATAAAATACATCAAAAACTAAAGTGGGTATATGGTAAACCTTTTGAAATTATAAATTGAAGTTTTTTAATATTTGGAAAATAGGAAATATGAGAAAAGTCAATGAAAATGATATCATATATAAAAAAAAGATAAAAATGTCACTTTACATATATTATAACCCTATGATTTATATTTAACCCAAGTTAAAGCATAAAACTTTGGTCAGGGTGTGATAAGTAAAATAAGAATAAATGAGAATGTTATGAGGTATTATTGAAAAGTGTGAGATGGCAAATTAACAACTCTTTGAATAAAAAAACATATATATATATATTAGTTTTTAAAAAATAGCTCGTGGAGAAACATAGGTAGGAAAAAAAAGATGTCCACCTTTTTTACTTATTACTACGGAATCCTTGGATTCCGTGAGTTAGATTTTCCTATACTAAGGTTAACGAAACGGGCCAAAATAAAAATTCTATCGTAACGTTACATTCCATAGTAATGAGGGCCATTACTATATATATATATATATATATATAATACCTAATATATATTTTATATATATAATAGATATTATAACTGATACTTTCAGGCGGCCACACTTGTAGCCGGTCTGAAAGTATCAGTTATATATATATATATATATACACAGAGGCAAAGATCGTGTACGTGGGATCGCTCATTTCCTACGGCCTCCCATTCTGGTCCCTGAAGCATGTTTGAAAGATTTCCAAGCATATGGATGGGAAGATCATTGAAAAATAGGCTAGCATGTCAATTTTCATACAATTTGGTGACCGTTTGGTCCTCCCACTTAATGGTTCTTATTTTAAGGAAATTTTAACGGTTCAGACTTTCAACCATTAAATGGGAGGACCAATGGGAGTATATGGAGCGGAATGTTGTTGTTCTACCAGACAGATCAGTATGACCCTATATATATATATATATATATATATATATATATATATATATGAAGGAGAGTTTTGGTGCAATGATAAAGTTGTTACCTTGTGACCCGAAGGTCACAGATTCAAGTCGTAAAAGCATCCTCTTGCAAAAAAAAAAAATTGAGTAAGGATGCGTACAATAGACCCAAGTGGTCGGACCTTTCCCCAGACCTCGCGCATAGCGGAAGCTTTGTAGCACTGGCTGCCTTTATATATATATATAATACGTAGTGAAATCTTCAATCGTTATATGGCCTAATCTAGGGCGCCCAAGAAGATCATGGGCGTTACGAGATCGCGGGTTTTGTATATGTCACGGCAAGGGCCGAAAGTTACCGCCCAACAGTAGTAGAGAATTTCACGATAACGAGCGGTGTCATCGCCTGCCATCTCGCGGTAATTGCCAAAATCATCGCCATCACTCCCCCTGGACTATAGAAGGGATGGAGAAGCTATTGCACAAGGGATCGAATCCTCTGGTACATACTACATAAACTCTTTCCCTGAGTCTCCTTCCTCTTCTTCTCCACTCCACTTCTACTCTCACTAACTTGAGTGTCGTAGCAACCTCGGGGTATGAGCGCCCGCCCTTTTTCTTCTCTCTATAGATCTTGTGCCCAGCAAGAAGCGACCACTGAAGGCCTAATTCCAAGAAGAGACCACCATCCGAGAAGAAGAAGACGTCCACAATACCATATATTTTTGAAACACTTATTTAACCGAATCTTTTCTCATCCGTTGATTGTGATTAGTCCAAATCCCCAAGAGAGATAGATCTCAACATCAACAGTTTAGCGCCATCTGTGGGGAAAGATAGAGAATTTGTGTTGACAATAGTTAGAGCGAAGCGAAGCTAAGCGCAAGATCATGTGGATGACACCACCACTGGATGCAATAATGTTCAGGAAGTTGGAGAAGTCTGTGAGGACTAGCCTGTGGCTGTTGACAAAGATGTTCAAGGCTCACATTATCGAAAGAGAAGATTGAAGCTCTCGCCCGAGCTCTCCAAAGGATGGAGCAACATGCCTCTTAGACCTCACCATCACAGAACGCCGTGGCAAACACCTTAGAAGTAAGGGGGCGATTGCCCATGTGTGCTCCAAGACCTAAAGAAAGGGTGCGAGTAGGAAGAGAATTCGAGGTCGCGTCGACCTCAGCAACAATTTGAGGCTTCCCTGAGACCTCGGCGCGGTGTCACCTCTAAGGGCACAAGGAAGAGATAGAGATACACTCCTCAAACGATCTCTCCTTTTGTTCCTGAGATCTTGAAGGCACCTTTCCCAGCCGGATTCCAAATGGTCTCCATTGAGACTTATAATTAGGGCTATAAACGGGCCGAGCTTGATCAGGCTGGGCCCAAATTTCAAATTCGGCTCAAATAGCCTAGCTTGAGCTCGAATTAACTCGAATAAGTTTTCTTGAGTTCTACCAATTTTAATTTCGAAAGTTTGAGCTCAGCTCGATTTAGATCAAAATTAAAAATTTATTTATAAATTAATTTTTTATATTAAATATTAATATTAAATATTATATTTATATATTAATATTTATATTATATATTAATATTTATTAATATTTATATTATATATGAATATATTAATATTAAATTTCGAAGCTTTCGAAAGCAAAGCTTGATCAAGCTCGATGCTGCTCGAAGCTCGCTTGAAATTAATTCGAAGCTTGAAATTGAAGCTCGAAGCTATTCGAAGCTCAATTCCCGAAATAACTCGAAGCTTACCGAGCCAATCTCAAGCTGCTAGCGAACAGCTTGATCATTTGACAGCCCTACTAACAATGATACTTCAGATCTGATTGACCACCTGGAGTCATTCAAGGCGAAGATGCTGCTCCATTGGACGCCAGAAGCGATCATGTGCCGAGCCTTCCCAGCTATCCTATGAGATGCGACATAGACCTGGTTCACCAACCTCACTGAGTCTATTGAGTAGTTTGAATAGTTGTCCGATCGGCCATGTTAAGGAGAATCCAGCAACAAGATGGAGAGAGCTTGCGCATCTATATCCATCGTTTCAATATGCAGGCTTTGGGTGTACTTGACCTCAACCAGTCCTTTGTCGTAGTCTATATCTAGAGGGGTCATGCAGGTCTCCATTTCAGTTCTTCTTGTTTAAGAAGCAGCCCGAAGACCTGATCGACCTCCTCATCAGGGCTGAGCAGTATATCAACACCGAGGAGATCCAAACTATTAAGAGAGAAAAGGATAGACAAGAGAAACCCAAGAGGGAGCCGAACTAGAGCCGAGAACCTCAGAAGCAACCAAAGAAGTTGAGGTTTCAACCCTAAGAGGCTTGCAAAAAGAGAGTGTTAATGAGGTTCTGCAACTATGCTCCTCTCAACGCTATCCGAGTTGTGATCCTTATGCAAATCTAGGATCAAGAGGATTGTGAAATAGGCAGCCAAGTTGAAAAACTCCATTGGTTGGAGAGACAACCAAAAGCATTACAGACTTTATCGGGATCAAGGGCATGAAACCGAGTAATGCATCAAGCTGAAGGATGAGATCAAAGACTTGATCCGGCGTGGTCATCTTTCAAAGTACCTTAGATGAGACCTGCCAAAAGAAGGTCTATCCTCCCCGAAAAGGAATTGACCCCTGTAGGGCTCATCCAATACATTATTGGAGGTCCAAAGATGTGAAGGCAACAACACCTCATCCCGTGAAGAGCTATGCCTCATTTACGCCTGAGATGATCAATCAAAGAAGATAGGTTTCAAACCATAGTGACTACAACAAGTAAGATCGCCACTAGTGGGGCTCATTAGAAGAGCAGTACAACCTGAGGGCATAGTCACCCTCCCTCTTACAATGGGGAGTTAACCCCGATAGTCGATGGTGATGATGAACTTCTTCGTTGACCAGTGCCCCTCTAGCTACAAAATCATCCTCGGGAGGCTAATATTAAATACCTTCAGAGCAGCCATATCCACCTATCACCTAGTGATGAAGTTTCCTATAAAGCACGGATGTAAAGAGCTCAGAGGAGATCAAACGACTGCTCGGTAGTACTATGTCATCCTCCTCAAAGGCAAAACACAAGAGTTCATGGCCATCGAGACGCAAGGGGAGTCCGAGGACAAGCCGTCTCAAATTGCTATGACAGTGGAAGGGCTTAACACGATGCCTTTAGCTGAGAAACAACATAACCACACTGTTCAGATTGATGCTAAACTACAAGACGAACAAAGGAAAGAGATGATGAACTTCTTTTGGAGTAATGCAAACATCTTTGCATGGACACCTGAGGATATGCCAAGTGTAGATAAGAGGGACATCGAGCATCACCTCAATGTGGACCCTACCTTGAAGCCGATGATTCAGAAGCGGAGATACTTCTCTCTGGAGAGATAGCAGTTCATAAAAGAAGAGATCTACAAGCTTCTCAAGGCAAGGTTCATTCGAGAAGTCCATTGTCTAGCCAACATGGTCTTGGTTAAGAAGGCTCGGGCAAGTGGAGGATGTCTATAGACTTTACCGACCTCAACAAGGCATACATAAAGGAAAACTTTCCTCTCTCGGTGATGGTCAAGCTGGTCGACTCCATAGCAAGGCATGAGATGTTGAGCTTCCTAGATGCCTTCTCGTGGTATAATCAAATCAAGATAGCTAAGTCTAACGAAGATAAGACCTCTTTTATCACTAACAAAGGGACATACTCTTACAGAATTATGCCCTTTGGGTTGAAGAATGCTAGTGCGACCTTCCAAGGGCTGGTGACAAAGGTTTTTTAGAAACAGATCGGGATGAATGTCGATGCATATGTTGATGACATGTTGATGAAAAGCGAGAAAGCCATTTAGCATACTTCCGACTTGAAGAAGATCTTCCAAGTGCTCCAAAGATATGAGATGTGCCTCAACCGGAGCAAGTGTGCCTCCAGAGTTTAATCTAGGAAGTTTCTCAGGTTCATGGTCACCTAGAGAGGAATAGAAGCCAACCCCGAGAAGATCAAAGCGATCTTGGAGATGAGTTCCCCGAAGACTATCAAGGAGACTTAGAGGTTGAATGGAAGGTTAGTTGTCATCGGACAATTCATTTTAAGGTCAGGTGAAAAGATTCTCATTTTTCCTAGCTCTCCGAAAGTCACCTGAGGTAGAATGGACCGAGGAGTGTGAGAGAACCTTCCAGCAGTTAAAAGAATACCTCAACTCTCCACCCTTATACATATACTTGACCTCTACTACTCATGCGATCAACTTGGTGCTCTTAAATAACGAAGGGATTAAAAAATCTATCAACTACACTAGCAAAGTATTGAATGACCCCATGTCTAAATATCTTCATATGGAGAAGCTGAAGCCTATGCGCTCATCACTGCGGTGCTCAGACTAAGACCTTATTTCTAGGCTTATAAGATAATAGTTCTCACCGATCAACCCTTGAAACAAGTCATGTAGCAGCTCGAGACATCTAGGAGACTAGCAAAGTGGGCAATTGAGCCCAGCGAGTTCAATATCGACTACAAGCCCCGCACGACCATCAAGACTCAACCTCTAGCTGACTTCATTATGAAGTTGGCTTCCCTAGAGGACAACAACACCGACGGTGCTAAGAATGAACAATATTAGGTTAAGCCATCTAACATTAGGCTGTATGTGGATAGGTGGGCCACAGGGAATGGATCCGGGTCGATTGATCCCCGTGGTCCCCTAGTGGGTGCAAACCTCTACCGCCCTCAAGTTTAGTTTCAAGGCAATGAACAACGAGGCACTTGCCACTGGGATGCATTTAGCACTTAGCATTGGAGTTCATATTTGTATCCCCACACCGAAACTTAGCTAATCGTCAGATACATGAGAGAGGAGTTTGAAGCCCATGAAGCAAACATAGTTAAGTACAATGCCTTGGTGAAGAAACTTGCTTCGAGGTTCTAATACTTCAAGATCACAAAAGTTACTTGAGTGGATAAAGAAGAGGTTGATTTTCTCTCGAAGCTTTCCCCCTCCTCATATGCCGACTTGCACCAGCCTATCAACCTCCATTATCTGATTGTTAGAAGTGTTGAAGGTCGACTAGAAGAAGTTTAGGAGATCCAGGAAAAGCTAAGCTGGCTCAACCCCATCAAGAACTATATGAAAGAAGGATCTTTGCTAGAGAACCCTAAAGTGAATCGAAAGATAATCAACTGGTCGGCTCGCTTCACCATCATAGGTGAACATCTGTACAAGAGATCATACATATGCCTTATCTGAGAAGCCTACCCTCGTTAGAGAGTGATTCCCGCCCTTTGAGAAGTACACAAAGGGATCCGGGAAACCACCTCGAGAAAGATCACCGAGCAACAAAGTCTTCGTGATAACGATACTATTGGTTGACCCTAACAAAGGATGTATTGGCCCTAGTCTAGAAATGCAAGGCATGCTAGTGTTACTCAAGGATCTAGCAATGACCTAATTCACCTAGTTCACTTCCATAGTGAGTTCGAGGTCAAGCTTTGTGATGTGGGGGATATACATCCTCGGTCCTTATTATTGATTTTTGGCAAGTGCAAGTACTATTCTTCCGCACTTTCAAGCTTATATGGTCACATGTAATAAATTTCGATGAGTACCGGCCTAATCCACAGAAAGGCGCTCTAGGTCTAAATGAACATTAACCTACTAAGTTGCTTGGTTAGTCAGTCAATTGATATGTAGAGAGAGTGTCTATATCCTAAGAAAACAAAAGAAAATAATGAAGGGTGCAAGAGATTTATCCAGATGATATAATCTTTAGGGTTGTATGTCTCCTACGACTTGTTATTGATTTTCTCCAATGTTTTATAGAGGTGGTGTTGCTAAGGATAAAGGTTATTTAGTGGCATGTAGGGAACTTCAAGGGCGGAGTCCGTGATTCCATTCCCTATCTCTAGGAATATGCCTAGTGTGTCTTCCACATATCTCTATGGGTCGAGTGAGGCATTACTTATCCCTACACAATTCCCTCATTATGGATTATACGATTATATCTTTATGCACAATAATACACTAGTTTGTACCCTGGTCTTCAACCCTATGACACTAACGCCATCTACAAACACATATCTTTATGCATACATGGCTATAGATTTTTCATAGCCTCTTGACACATGATTTATAATAAGAATTAGTCATAAACACATCCAAGAGCAACACAAAAAGAAAAACATAGGATACTATAGATTCAAGCCATAATGATCTATACAACCCCAAAAAAAGGTGTTCAAGCTAATAACATGAATAAAAGATGCACAATACTGCAAATTATAGAACAAGTATTCATGTTTAGATACAAAAGAGAGTCAAACAATGATAAAACAATAAAGAGTAACTTCTCCCCTTTGTGTGGAGCTTCTCCTCGCAAGATATGGCCGCCAAAGCCTCCGGATCATCGCCTTAGAGTCGTAGCCACCGCCAAGACAAAGGATGGATAAAACCTAAAATAAAGCTTCTTTTTATAGACTTTAATGAAACGTCACGACGTTTGAATTGTTCTCGGCGATGTTCGTGCAGCCTGAGAATTTTTGCCCATCCCTCTAACAATAAATGTTGTGACATTCCAATCGATCGTCGCGATGTTCAACGTTGCGATATTCATACTGAACGTCATGGTGTTCTTCACTCTTGGTTCCGATGAAAAATACACACAAATCAAGTGTGGCAACCAAGACAGGCAATTAATGAATATAAGGACCAAAAGAATATAATTTTCCCTCTTAACTCCACATTTTGGTTCTACAACATGGAACAAATGCCTAATAAAATGGCTCTCTTATGAGAGCTAACACTTGTCTTGTGGAGTTTCAATAGTTGAAGTTTCTTATTATCGCCATCAACTACTTCACCAAGTGGATGGAAGCAAAGCCTTTGGTGAAGATTTCATAATGCTTATCGAGACTTCATCTAAAAGTTTATCATATGTAGATTTGGTATCCTAATCGCCTTAGTCACAAACAATGGGCGACGGTTTGATAACCATAACTTCAGAGAGTTATGCGCAGAGTTGGGCATTGAGGTGAGGCTAACTTCCATGACTGATCCGCCAATTAATGAGCAGGTCGATGTCATAAACAAGACCAGAGTATAGTAAGCCAAGTCCAATTGGTGGACGAGCTTGACAATACTTTATAGGGGTACCAATGACTAGTCGTCCCCCCATTGGAGAGACGCCCTCCGGCCTCACCTTTGGAGCTGAGGTCATGATTCTCGTAGAGACCGGGTAGTTGACGTATCAGACCCATACTTTTGACCAAGAGTTCAATGATGAAGGTCTTCGAGCCGAGCACGACCTTATAGAGAGAAGCGTGACTAAGTCCCGCTATAGAGCAACGACCACCAAAGATGGGTTCGACGCTTCTACAAATCTAAGGAACAAAAGTATCCTTTCAACATGGAGAAATTGTTTTGCTAAAGAACATCTTCCACAACAACGAGAGTCAGACTGTGAAGCTGAATCCCAACTGAGAAGGGCCATTATTATCAATAGAGGTAATTGTCTCTTCTTGAATTACATGTTTTCTATCTATGCTGCGTGTCTTATATCAAAAGTCTCTTCGTGAGCCAAGCTAGTGGGCTATCACTATTCGCACTAAAAGTCCCCATTAGGGCCAAGTAGGCGTGTCTTCATTGCTTGTATAAAGAGTCTCTCGGCTTTAGAAGGTGAGTTATCACTACTTGTACCAAAAGTCCCTCTGAACCGTGTAGGTGGGTTATCACAGCCTTGCACCAAAAGTATCCTCTGAGTCGAAAGCAGATAGTTATCACCGCTACAAGAGTCGCAAATCGACTTCACCGCTATACAAGCCCCTTTATCATTTTCGTGGATTGACTTCTCTCGCCAAATTCAGTCCTCAAGGATCAGTCACACCCATCCCCTTCTAAGGCACATAGATGTTGACCGCTAAAACCCTCAAGATTCTCACTCAAATTCGGCGCTTAAAGATTAGGTCGCACTCCATCCCCTTTTCAAGGCACATAGATGTTGGCTTCTAACACCCCAACCGACCTCAACATGGACAACCCTCATCAGAGGGCACCCTTTTCAAGGCCTAACTTTTCAGCCTTTAAAGCGCCTTTCAGTGGAACAAATTTATTCGCCAAGGAACAAGCCGCGACCTATCATCTTTTACGACATGCGCATCTTCACCACTAAAACCCTACCGATTTTGACCTCAGATGACCCACTTCGCAGGCTTCTCTCGTGAGTGTGTGACAATTTGGCTCTTTTCTAACCCCTTTTCAAGGTAGGGATTAATTCATTGTGATTGGATCATCGCTAAAACCTATTGGATCTCTTATTTATGGTCTTTTCATGACCCGAGGAGAAGGGCTAGAGAAGTAGAGTGCTCCTACCTTGCTTGCTTGACGCAAGTCCTCTCTTCCCATCACCGAGAACCATGCTCTTATTTTACGTATAGTCCTAGTTGGACTCTAAGGGTGAACCACAAAGAGTTGCTAGACTCGAGGTCAATAGCTAAAGGCTAAAACCAATGGTTAAAAGGCCGCACACAATAATTCTCAAGAATGAATGACTCAGTGAGTAAAGACCACACAATCATGATACAAGTATGTAAAGAAAACATCTCTTTATTGATAATTTGTGAAAGTTTACGATACAAAGGGCTTGTAAAAAGGGAAACACTCAAAGATTATTCTCGAGGGAGAGCGTAATACATCTCAGATACACACCCCTTACCACGACTATGGCTAACACTCATGAGTTTTGCTAAACTCAACGCTTTGGGGCTCAATTGCAACTTTTGTGTCAACTTCAACCGCCTCCAACCTACTGAAATTAATGGAAGCATTCTAATGATTTTTCCATTGTAGTCTTTTGCTTATGCTCTAGCTAATGTAACATTATAGTGACGGAGTGACCTGCCTATTTTGCCATTGTCTTCTTCTGCTTCTACAAAGATATACAAAAGCATATCAACAGAGGTCTCCACTCATAAAAAAGTCTAGAGAGAAGCCATTAGACAAGATAAATCTACATCATAGGAAAATATAAATAGAGGCTATTGACTCAACACCGGTGACTTGCTCTCTAAAGTTGGAGGAAAAGCCTCAATTACCTCAGTTGAGAAGGAAGAAAAAAAGTTGAGAGCTCTTCCATATGATAGAAGAGTAGAAGATGAAGATCTTGACCCTTTGCAAGCCTATTTATAGGCCATATCCACAAGCATGTTCCCCAAGAAAATCCAATAGCTCTGAGACTTCTATAATAAAGTTGGTTATGAATGGGCAACACGTGAACCGCCGCTTCCTCATAAAAACTCCAACCCTCTACGAAGCCAAGTAGAACACCTCGGAAGACAAAGCGCCATGGCTTCCAAGCATTGCAATGCGTTAGACGAGGATGATATGACACAATAGATAAAGTCAAGATCATATTTCGAGAAACAACTTGTAGATGAATACATTAGGCATTAGCCGACATTTGAACTCTTTAGACAGAGCCAAGTCGGAGGTAGGTCAGACTCAAGAGTAAATTAAATACTTCTTTATTAACAACCAACAAAATGTTTTACAAGTGCAAAAAGAAAATACACAAAGTTTGCTGCTGAGGACTGTCGGGCAACCACCCGAGTAGAGACACCTTGGGCACAACAGAGGACACCATGACTACCATAAGAGACATATTGTCCTCATTCAAAGTAGATATTTCAGGACCCGCTAACTCTAGTTCCTCAAGATCGACAAGAAGTTCGACCTCAGTTTCCACGTCTTCTTCCTCAGTAGTAGAGGGAAGAAGGTATTTCAAGGCCTCGTGGTAATCCGGAGTATTGAAATTTAATTCTATATGATTACAGGTCACCTCATAAAATATCTCAAAACCCTCCTTCGCCTCTACCGCGACTTCTTTGGCAGCTATCTCCTTGAAATCCTCAGAGTTCTTGAAGTCGCTCATCGCCTTCGTTTGCCTCTATTCCTGCCTCGAGTCTCTCAAATTTCTGACAATATCCTAAAATTTAGCAGTAGTCCCGTAAGTTCTCCATGGCTTCCCTCGCGGACATCATCAAGCTCGCCTCGATCTCATTGAGGCATGGTACCGCCACAATCCTTTAGGTTGACGCCTTGATGCCCTCCTGGATCGTCGTCTCCCACTCGTTCATTAGGTCTTCGCCATACTTCTGCGAAGCCTTTAGGAGATATCGACACCTAACTAACTCGTTCGAGATGCAGGTTTTCTCCTTCTCCTCGGCCTCAATCTTTGCATACATATCAGAATTTTGGAGCTAAAGCTCTGAAACCTTGTCATTAAGCTAAGCCAGATTGGCCTTTATCTTCTATAAGAGTTCCCTTGAAGAGTCACCAAGCGCGACCTCCTCTCGAAACTTCGTGGCTATATGGGCCATCAAGAGAATGGACTACATAAGAAAGTAACACATTAGTGGTAAGAGAAAAATAACTAGAAAGCAAGGACATCAACATGGATAGAAACTTATCTTTATTCCAGTCAGAGTTAGTGTAAAATCCAAGAAATTTTAAGGAAATAAATGTGTTAAATTTTCCTTAAAATTATTTGTTAATCAAATATTTTTCCCCAGAATATTAAACGGGGATTTAATCGGGGGAAAATTAAGTTAAAGAGGTTTAAACCCTAATTAGGGTTTATGGGGGACCAAAGGGGTTGATTTGTAATTTAGGAAGTCTTAAGGACTGAAAGGTAATTCTTCCCTCTCTCATGGATGGACTTAAATGTAACCTAAAAACATCCGGGGACCTCTCGTAAATTTTCGTTGAGAAAACTCTATAAATAATGGATGAACGGCTGAGATTAGATCATCTCGCATCGCGGTCCATCATGGTAGGCGCTATAATGGCTAAGGCGGTGTAGCCAATGCGTCGAAATGAGTAGGTTTAATCCATCCGATCGCGGGATCGATGCGCACGCAAGAGAGGAGGTTTATACGGGGTGAACTCACGCGCGGGTGGCCGTGAGCCGCTCATCTTGTGATCGCGCTTAGCACGCAGGCTTACTTGAGGAGATCGGGTCGGTAATCTTGATGAGATCTCCGCCATAATCCAAGAAGGTGTTGGATCCAGACCTTGGAATTAAATCCAAGCCGCCGAGATGGATCAACAAATCCTCACCTCACATCCACGGTGACCAATCCAGGCACGCCCTCCTCCATCAAAACGCCACCGAGCCACCGCGCTACCGGCCCCTTCCTTTCCTACGCAAGCTACGCAGGAGACCGGGCGGTTACTTGAAACGCTGAGCTCGCCTCGCTTCTTCTTTCTTCATCCCCTCGCCTATAAAAGGGCCACCGCCTTCATGCTGGGAGCGTAGAAATCATTGTGGAGGAGAGGATTCCGCACTGGCCGTCAGCCGAGAGAAGTAGGGTGCTTGGCTCACCGCCAGTTGATGTGCACTCCAACCTCCAAATGGTCGCCTTTGGAGCTTGAGGAGAAGGCCGAGGTCGTGAAAAGGGGAAGAGAGAGGACCGCAAAGGCACCGTAAGCGCCACCGAAGCTCGCCGAGAAGTCCTGCAAGTGCTCACCGCCGAATGTAAGGCTTGGTCCCTGTAGATTGCCGCCCGCAATTCGCTCGTAAGTGCTCTTCCTTCTTGTTATAATAGTAGAGAGGACATGCAGCCTCGCGGGTCCTGGCCGAAAGTGTCACCGGAGTAAAGCTTTGCTTTCGGCTCTACCGGAATAGCAGAGCTTCAACGAAGAAGTTTGAGAGGAGCCATGGACCTACGGAGTAATGAGGGATGTCCCATGCAGGTCATGGCCCCAGTGTAGTTAATCAGGTAGAGTGGTCACCAAATGACCACCCTCAACTTCTGAGAGGCTCCTACCAAGAAGAAACAAAGAAGAAGAGAGGATATAAAAAATATATATATATATATATATATATATATATATATATATATATATATATATATTAATAATAGTAACGATAATTATTTTGATTAATTAATTCAATAGTAATTAATTAGTTGAAATGATTCTTTGGAAACTATGGAAGTGTGACAAATAATTAATTAATTGTTTGTATAGTTAAAATAGCTATATGGGACTTAGCAATGTGACAAAAATTAATTAATTAATTAACTAGTATGATTGAGAATAATTCTATGAAACTATAGTAGTGTGACATATTGACTAAAGGTGTTATCAACCTAGGTAATTTATGTCACTTGATTTAATTGATTAATTAGATTGTGACATTGAAAAATGTAACAAACTAAGGTATTTGTTCTATAATAATACCTATGTTAGGACAAGTAAGCCAAATCGCTTAATGGGCTTAGTAGTGGGCCCAATTCACTATTGACTAGAGTCACTCAAATAGGGTTCGCACCGATATGTGAATGTAGAGTTGACTAGGTTTGACTAAGTTGGGTCCAGAGACAATTAAAAGATGTGGAAACAGGGAAAAGGACCCATAACCCGGAGATATGGTCTTAGGGACTGAGTATGGGCCTAGGCCCAACAAGAATGATAGGCATACATGTGGGATTAGAGACAGAGATTTGCTGAAATCTTGACTCTAATAGAGCCTATATATGCCAGATACTCTCGGGGAGACGTAAGGCATTCCAGGGGATTCTAGGAAGAGTTCTACTTTCACCAGGAGGTAAGTACACTTGCCTCGTTCCCACCCGGTTTCGGGTTTTCTTGGACTTGCCTATGCCTTGATTACTTATGCTTCATTGATAACATACATGCGTTATTATTTATTTTGAACTCCCGCTGAGCATGTATGGTTGTTTACTGGATGTTGGTATCCCTCGCTTGTCATGGGTCTACTACCCTGACCACTGGAGCGTGGGGGCTTCGATAAGGAAGTGTTCAGTGACGTGACCCCCGGCATTTATGTCCGCTTCTGCCGAGAGGCGATTCTCGGTGGTCTTACCACAAGCCGTAAGCATGGTACACCCAAGCTAAGTAAGCACGTATGAGAGGTAGTTCTACCCGATTTGCGGCATCGAGGGTCGAATCTACCGTAAGGTCGTGCTTACAGCAAGAAGCTGGACATACTGGCTGGGAGTGATCCTTGAGTTTTCTTTGAAACTCATCACAGAGCCCAAGGGTTTCTGTCATCAGAGGTCGTACCTTTGGATTGTTCTGGTAGACTCCTAGGTTGTATTTTCTTGGGATTCATGACTCTACTGCTTGACATATTGTTTACTTATGTCTTTGTAACTCGCCAGGGTACTTTCATCGGGCTTTCCATTCAAAGCTCATGCTTTGCTCTTTCTCTCTTTACAGCATTCCGAGGTTTAAGGGAGGTGGAGCCGTGAAGAGGTCACTAGGAGATCCGAGGTCCTGGGACTCCTTTATCTTTTATTTTAAGTGAGCTTTATTTTATGTAGGGACCCGTGATAGGGACTGTGACTATTTATAGGGCCTATGGACCCTTATGACTCTATGTTCCTTTGAACTTGAGTTTATTTCATGTTATGGATCAAGTTATTCCGCTTATCACCTTTTAGGCCTTGTATTTGAGTCGAGCTTGTCTCGCTGAATACAAACCGGGTTCTGCTGGACGCTGCCGAGGTCCCCGGTGATCCGGTCTGGGCGCCGATAGCTTAGCCAGAGGCTATCTCCTCCCCACTCAAGCTTCTCCCTCAAGCAGAGTCAAGCATGTCTACCTCTAAAGAGATGGCTTGGAAAGCCTCGATCACCGCTATCTTGTCGTGAGAAGGAATGATTTCACCTCGGCTACCGAGACCGAGGGTTTGCCGCCGCTTGAAAGCACAAAGGGTCTTCCGCCTTAAGACCCTGGGATTGGGACTTCGAGGTTGGCATCTTGGAGGCTCCGCCAAGATGTCAAAGAAAGGGGTTGGGGGTTCGGCTATGGTAAGATTACTTGAGGTTGCCGAGGCCTACAAATCAAGTCGACTGATAGATTTGCCTCCTTAACCGACGAAGTCCTGCGAATAGTATAGGCTTCTGGTTGGGCCTGAGCTTTGTTCCTCGACTGCACATATTCCTCAGTAGGCCGCTTCCCTTTTTGAGAAATAGAAGAGCTGGATTGAGAACCTACGAACTCGATCCTCAAGGTTTGACTCTAATGGCGCCGGTCCATTGGGGCCTTTGCAAATATGAGATCAACTAGTTGGACACAATCTAACTTCCCTATAGCAAACATGTTAAATAGACATCCTACCCAAGATTCATATGAAAAGGAAAGCCTCTTCAAGGCTCTCTATTGTAACTACGCCGAAAGAGAAGTTGAAATCGTGACTTTGGAGAAAGGTTAAGTGCTCTTTCTTGGTAGCTGACATTTCATTCTTATAGGAGGAATTCGTGTTAGGGGAGGCCCATGAGGTTGGGACCTACCCCCTTGACTCACATAAAACACTCACAAAAACAAAAAGAACCTGCACTTCAATTCATGAATGATGTATGGGTCTTACCTAAGAACAACTTATCGCTCTGAAAGGCAAAATAGTACCAAACCCTCGATTGTGGGTACTTTTTCAAATAAAATAGGAGGCTAAATCAATGGAGCGTATGCTTATAGTCACACGCTGGAACTAGATGACAAATTCACAATGGAATCTCTATGAGTTTGGGAGAATCGGGCAAGACAAATGTGATAAAAATAGTGGATCTCACGAAACAAAGAAGGGATTAGAAGATGGAAACCGTCCTAAAAACTCTATGCACACCTGGCCTCCTTGGTCAAGGAGTACGAGCTCATTCAGAGGGAAGTTGGAAGTCTACTATGGAAGGGAGGAAGAATAGCCAAGGCGTGCACGCATTGGAAGATCTCATGGGAACTTAAAGAAAAACTAATGGACGCGGACTCCGTGAGCCCTCCCCGCCTAGAAGTGAAATGGGTGATTTCCATTACCTTGGTTGGAGAAGACTAAGAAGAGTTGCGTAATCCGTGGTCAAGCGACTTCATAATCGTGAGGACAATAAACTTACACTTGTTCACTAATTATTATGGTTCACCAAGGCTTAAAACATGAGACTTTCTCGGCAAGTGACGGCTAAAGAAGCGTAAGGTCGTGAGGATAAAACCCTAACTCTTTGTGACCCTATTTACAAGCATTACTTGTGGGTATGATCCTCTAAACCGCTTGCTAATATCCAACGGCTTAGAATGCCTCCCAAATTGACGCCTTCATGGATTAATAACACACGCAGCATCGTAGAACTACGCTTATGATCACCTCACCCAAGACTTGACAATAATTTTTCGTGCAAGAAGCCCCAAAAATCAAGATGATGTGTTCGCCAAAAGTCGCATCTAAGTAATAGAGATTGATATGGAGCACCAACCTTGTCAACTTGGTCTTGCTCGTAAAAGGCTATTCTCTACCGAAAAGTTGAGAACCCTCGATCAAAACCCAACATGCAATCGACAATTGAACTTCCCAGCCGACCCGAAGTCGAGGGCTAGTCGACCCTCGGATGTTTGGGGAAAGTGATACAAAATGAAATCTCCAATCAACACATGACTTGATCTCAAAGCGCCTAAAAAGATTGTGGGCCATGAGATCGTGGGTCTCGTGTATATTGTCGGGAGGGCCAAAGTCACCCCCCAACATCAGCCTAGAGAATTTCATAAGAATGGCCTGGGTCATTGCAAAACCATCTCACAATAAGCACAAATCATTGTCATCACTACCCCCGGCAATTGAAGGGATGGAGAAGCTGATTGGCAAAAAGACCTAATCCTCTCATTTGGTACACAATACAAAAACTCTCTCTCTATATCTCTTTGTCTTCTTCTCCTCTTCTACTCTCACTGACTTGAGCTGTGAAGATACCCTGTGGCACAAGCTACTGTAGATCCTATTCTCGACGAACAACGACCCCTAAAAGCCTGATTCCAGGAGGAGACCACTATTCGAGAAGAAGACACCCACAGTACTGGATCTTAATTTCTCAAATACTTGTTCAAGCGAAGTTTTTCTCATCCATTGATCGTGATTAGTG
Organism: Dioscorea zingiberensis; assembly: GCA_026586065.1. Taxonomy (NCBI): domain Eukaryota; kingdom Viridiplantae; phylum Streptophyta; class Magnoliopsida; order Dioscoreales; family Dioscoreaceae; genus Dioscorea; species Dioscorea zingiberensis. The sequence goes on along the minus strand of CM048820.1, from coordinate 59,655,822 downwards.
CAGATCCTATTCCCAATGAACAGCGACCCCTGAAGGTCTGATTGCAAGAGGAGACCACCATTTGAGAAGAAGAAGACATATATAGTATTTGATCTTTTCTCAAATTCTTGTTGAAGCTGATGCTTTTCTCATCCATTGATCATGCATCAATGCAGATCCTATTCTCGATGATCAAGAACCCTCAAGGTTCCTGCTTCTGCAAGAGGGAGACCACCATTCGAGAAGAAGAAGGCATCCACAATACTAGATCTTTCTTAAATAACTTGTTCAAACAAAGTTTTTCTCATCCGGCTGATCGTGATTAGTCCGCATCCCTAGAAGGGATGATCTTGACATCAATACACACACACACACACACACACACACATACACACACACACACATATATATATATATATGAATTTCATATTTTTAGAGATGTATAAATATAATTAAGTTATTTTTTAATACCATCCCACGTGATAATTATTGTACTTACCATCATAAGTTTTTTTGGATAAAAGTTGGATAAACCACATTCCTTTATTTGATCAAGCTAAAGCAAGATACATAGGTCCCTTGTTGGACCGAAAGTGTTACATTAGTCCAACCGTGGTTTGCAGGAGCGAAAGTAGGTTTGGTCCTTCGAGGTCATCCCGCTTAAAGTCCGGCCCCGGGGTCTTGGTATGCGCTTCCTCCCTAGTGAGCGTCGGATTAGGGATGTCAAACGATCGTTCGCTCGCGGAGTTCGAGATCGTCTCGTAATTTGAGTTTCGGCCAGCTCGAAAGCTTCAATTTTGACAATCTCAAGTCGAAGTCGAATAGCTCAATCGAGCTCGACTCGAAAGCTCGAAATTTAATATTAATATATTAATATATAATATAAAATTAATATAAAAAATTAATATAAAAATAATAAATATTAATAAATATTATAATATATGAATAAAATATGTAATATTTAGTATTGATATATAATATATAATATAAAAAAATTTAATTGATAAATAAGTTTTTAATTTGAAACTAAATCCGAGATTTCAAAATTATAATTGAGTTCTTAATTTCGAATTTCAAATTAAAATCGAAATGAAATGGAAAGAACTTATTCAAGCCTAATTTCGTCGAAATGAGCTAGCTTATTTCGGGAAATTAATTTGAGCCGGCCTACGATCAAGCCTCGGCCCGCTTACAACCCTAAATTGATCGATGAGGGCTCCTCATCATCAGTAGATGCATCCGCTAGTCGTATGGGCACCATCAAGCCAATGAGGAAGAGGAAGCCTGGCGTGTCAAATAAGTCTCTTACAAAACACGATGTCACATCAACATCTCTCATTCTTTTCCATCAAGAGGTTCCAGTAACAACCAACACTACCGACGCCACCCTTTCTGAGTTCTTTCCGTAACCTTTACTGATCGAATGTCTCTCCCCTACATATCTTGTATCTGTTGGGTACTGGCGTAGTGGGTGGGTGGTAGGGGATCCCAAACGAGCTATGCATAGTGGGACCACACTTCACTTCACCAAGATATTGGCATTTGATGAACAAAATGATCGTTACTCCTTGTAGTTGTTGCACAGGAAACAATGGTCCGTACTCTCCTCGTGATCGTGTAACGTAAGCTTTCAATCCAGTGTTTTATAAGGGACCATCACAAAAATTCTTTTAGCCAAGACTAACAGAATTTCTTCCATATCCAATAACACAGACCATAGGATGAAATAGATTGTTTCTAATTAGTAACTGACAACACACACAAAATTAGGGAGTTTGGAAGGGTGTAACTCAACCTGAAAAAATATTATAAGCTTTCAATTTATAAATACAAGATTGTATTGGTATTATTTTGAAAGTGGGTAAAATCATCCTATTAAATCTAATCATTTTTTGTCAGAATTTGAGAAATTCTCTGAGGTATCTATCATCATAGATACCTCTAGACAAGACCATAAGAGGAATCATTTAACCCATAGAACAAATGAAAGAGTCAGGAGCTTCAAACCTTTTAGCAGATAAACAATCATACTGGCTCACGCAACCTTCAGACAGTAAGAGTGGTTTTAACTAAGGAGCAGTCATTGTCTATACAAAAAAATAAGTACCAACTTCTGCCCACCTTACTCTAAGCAGACAAATGCATGCAAACACCCCTTTCACAACATCAACATAAACAAGTAAAAAGAACAAAACCAGGGAGAAACCTTGTCAGACTTCAAGCCAATAAGTTCTTGATAAATCTAAGTAACAAACATTGAGAAATCCTTTGGCAAACAAAACCTTCCACACTAACATTATTCTCTGTATGAAAATGGAGCCAACCTCTAGTCAGAAGAGTTTGCAAAATTGCAGATCAGAAAGAAAAAAGATGGTGATGAGTTATGCATTAAAAAGTTTTATCCATTCAAAAAAGAGAAAAGAAAAAGAAAAAATACTGTAAGATGTGAAAAAAAAAAGAAACAATCAATCAAACCTCCTGCATCTCCAAGCAGAAACGGAGAAAAGAGAGCGATCCTGCCAACAGAGATGGAAAACCATTCTCCTCCTTGATCTTGTAGCCATCGCAATTAAAGCTCTGCAACAACCCTCCTGGCTTGAAGCGCATGGCGTAGTAGCTCAACGGCACCCGCCCGAACCCGGCCATGTCCATTCCCTCTGCACCCACTTCTCCAGCTTCTCATGGCGTTCCCTCCGCTCCGCCCCTCGCATCGCTATGATGTTCCTATCTCCTCTCCCCACAGCATCTTCTCTACCTTCATCCTATCCGCCGACGGCCTCGGCAACGTCGACTCAAGGCAGCTCGAACAGGGCCGCGTAGAAGTTCAGCGCCTCCATGAACCGCTCGTTCATGCTGCTCCCGTTGTGGTTCGACTCCTGCTCCGTCACCACCATGATCTTGGGCGACAGCCCGCAGAACCAGGACAAGAACCTCTCCATCTTCGCTGACGGCGTCGGAGCGAACGGGGACGACGACGCCGAGGCCGCGCTCAGACTGTATCCATTCATCGAGAGATCCCCCTCGAGAAGTTCCCCTAGTGTTCCCTGACTCGTCTGGACGACCTGACGGAACTGGGCCATGCTGCCGTAGCCCCTGGAGCTGAGAACAGGGTCTTCCCGGAAGAGCATCGTCGTCGGAAGCTAGCAAGCAATGCAGCTGAAGAACAGAAGCGATGGCGAGGGCTTCCCCTGTTTTGACCCGGAGTCTCTCGGTGTCGAGGTTGTCGAGCTTGGCCACGACCGGGTTGAACTGGAAGGGGATGTCGAGCCTCTCGGCTTCTTCGGATAAGAGCAACGCGGTGTGGTCAAGCAGCTCTTTCTGCTCGTTAATGCCGGTGATCCTCAGGTGAGGAGGGCCTTCCTTCGGTCTCTGGAGCAAGTGGAAGAGCGCGACCCACTGGGCGGGGTCGGAGGCGCTGAGATCGATGATGTGCACCATCTTCTCACCTTCCATGGCTTCCATGATAGCCTGGTTGGAGATCGTGTACGAGAGTCTGAGAAAGGCAGGAGCTCGAAGAAGTGGCGTCGTGCGGCGAGGGCTTCGGCGGGGCTCGGCGGCGGGGTTGAGCACGAAATAGAAGCCACGCCACGAGCGCAGCACTCGGAGTGGGCGAGCGCTTGTGTGAAGTAGGGACGCGATGCGCTGCATCGTGTCACCGTCCGGGGAGGCGAGCAGAGAGATGTTTTCGAGACAGTGGTTGGATTTGGTCGAGTGAGCCGGCGGAGACTCTGGTTGGCGCAGTTGGAGCAGGAGGTGTATCAAGCAGAGCCCGCGCTCGTCGGACTTGAGCTCGCGCAGGCCCGGGTGTATGGCGACCCCAGCGAGGCCGCGCTCGGTGAGGCTGACATCAAGAAGTACCTGGAACGGGGATGATGAAGCTTCGTCCTGGATCATCCCCGGTTCCTCCTGACACTCAAAAAAGCTGGTGACTAACTAACCATCCATAAACAGTTGTACTTACTGATTCACTCACCTGAAAAAGGTTGGAGCTGAGTGCAGGGGTCTCCCTCTGTCACTCTCTGGGCAAGATGTGCTTAAGATCTGGTGAGAAACAAAAACAAAAAGGGGGGCTCCTAGTTTGCTATGGCTTCAGTTTCCCTGCAGTGATGGGAAGGAGAGAGGGGGTGAGGAAATGGAAATGGGAGAGATTGGAGGAGAAAAAGAGGGGTGTGAAAGGGAACCTCATGTTTGGCGAGAGGCTTAGCGACAAACGCCAAGAACTTTGTCCACATCGCTTTGGTGTGTGCTTGGGAGCGTGGGAGAATATGGAATTAGTGCAATTGTGCGTGATGGTCCTGTAGATACTTAGACCTTTCAGCAGCCCCTTCCATGCGTTGTTGTTGTTACTTTGTTCATTCACACAGCTCAGGGCTTATCTGTGATAATAATTAAAATATATAAGTTGAGTTGTTTGTGGCCTTGTCTCATGTGAGAAGAAGGGGAATAAGGCTGGCCTGGTTATTCCTCATCTTTGCTAGACTCCGAAAACTCCCTAACAAAAACAAAACACCACTCTCTCTTTCCCTTTTGTTCTTTTGTTACAAGGGTGGAGGAAAGTGTGTGTGGGGGGATTGCAAGGAGGGCCCTGTGAGTGCCTCCAAACCTCTCCTTTGTCCTCTTCTCCCTTCAAATGTTCTTATCTTCACGCGTCAAGCGCAAGGGGACAAAGAGGTTAAGGTACACGACAAGAACCTGGCTTATGGGCACGCCCTTCTCTCTTTCACTGTTCCCTCCTCTTCTTTTTCCTGTACACTCAGAAAATTAAACAGCAGGCTCTCTGAAAATCACTTGGTATGGTACTTGATGCTGTTGCTGATTCAAAAACTTTGGACTCATCCTTCATTAATCATCCACCGTCATTCAATTAATACAGGTTTGATAGGTCTTATCTCCTCTTTTTATTTAATTTATCCTCTATAACAAGGAAGATGTTTGACTCCTACTCCTAAATCATTTATAATATCATGTTCTTGAGAAACAAGGAAGATATTTTAGATCATTCCTAAGTTGTTTCAATTTGTATATTCTTTAGTTCTGAGCATTGCATTGGTCGAGGTTGCTCCACCTCTCTCTATCTACTTGGATTTTCTCATCCTAATTTAGGTTCAATTTTGGTGTTTCCTTTGAGTTTGTCACACTATCAAATTTGGGATTTGGGTTTGAACACAGATGGTTTGGTAGTGACGGTTTAATAGATGATGCTTCCCAAACAGGGGGAGACACCTCAAAACATTGAGACATGCTGAAATCACAATGCAGAGATTCAAAGATATATTCAATATGCTCATTTGTTGTCTATGCATATAAGAACTCATTTTGGAGTATGAACATAATTAAGTAGGATGAATATAATGCTATTCGTAGGGCTCAACTTTTTGTTTTTTTTTGGTAAAAACGTAGGGCTCAACTTTGATTGTGGGATAAAATGTGTATAAAGTTAGAAACATGAAGCCAACACTCTCCATTTGCAATTTCTTGGGCATAATTATAGTCACATAGAATATAGGATAGGCTAGCTATTTGGTTTCTTATGTCCGAAAATTTGTCAAGCACCTCGGTACTGAAGGATTCAAAACCAAAAGAAAGTACCAAAAGGAAAGGAGAGAATCAAATTTATTATTCTTGTAAAACTATTATCAATAAAGGCTTACGGTTTTACATCTTGCATATTAATTAGAGGTCTGCTTGGAAAGCTAAAGAACAAGAAGAGGATGATGGAATACTTTGTGAAAAAATCTTTAACTTGAGGTTATACATTCTGTTATCATAATTTTTTTTTTGAAAAGAAATATTAAAATCTTTTGTCAGTATTCAAAACTTTATGCGGTCTATTGGCATGTGGAGGGATGTATCAAACGTTTCCTGAGTCGTAGACAAGTTCAAGCACTTTGTGACCTTGGCGAAGTATTTGTAATACAAATGCACCTGCTTTTTATTATTATTATTATTTTTTTTTTTGGATAACAGAAAGCAAGTTTGTCTGTACCAATGCTGGTTAGGGCTTACTACTAAAACAAAGTTAAAGGTGCTGCAGCCAAGGCACAATCCCTTTCGCCACAAAACATCGGAGGGTGGGGTTATTATGGTAGTACGTGCACAAAATGGAAAGTTCAAAAAGTTTTTCCTCACCTCAATCGAGCTCACTATCATTCAGTTAATATGCACTCATAAGCCAGTCAGCTCACCTTCACTCTTGCGCCTTTCCCGAACTCAACCACCTCAACAAAGTTAATGCTCTTCAGTTCTCGCAGAGAGGATATGAGTACCAATACGCACCTGCAAGCTGTCGCCGCTGTGGAAATCTTCCGTTTGAAGGTGCTGGTTCTTTTGGGTTATTGAATCTTTCTAGAAAAAGGAAATTAAGTGTTCAAAAGTTTTCACTAAAAAGACCAAAGGACCATTCACGCACGGGCCGCAATGGGATTCTCGGGGTCAGCGTGGCATAAAGGCCATAATTCACCTTTGACGATTGAAGACGCCTCGTGTTTGAATCTTCGCCTCATAAACCCAAAAGCAAGTAATTTGGTGAATTCACTTGGAAAGCACAAAGCCTTCGTGATTCGAAAGTCCCCTACATCTATATGCAATTTAATGGTGGGATCAAGGGTGTCAAGTTATCTACAGCATCACGCTCCTTAACGCTCCTCCTGCTGAAGCTGCTTATCCCCTATGCGTCAAAAAAAAAAACCCACTAAAAAGCATTGTTGGAATTGGTGAAAATATCGATAAAATTGAGCTTTCGATACCAAGATTTCTAGCGGGTTAACAAATGGAGATATGTATATCCAAAACAAATTGAGAAATACTTCATTGGTTTTTTTGCCATTAGTTTGATACCTGAAATTGGGCGCTTAACGGAAATGGTTTCAAGTATAGGTGTTCAAGCTTAGGGTTTAGTAGTTTTATAAAACCTCAATATGAAGCTGGAAATCAAACTGCTTTTGGCTGATAGTTTATCAACTCAAATTGAACTCAATCGGAAATTATATAAATAATTCCAACCAAAGCTTTTTTAATTCCTTTTCGGCTACCTAACGAAGTTTCTTTTCTGTGGATTTTAAAAATTTTAATTATTTATTTATTTATTCAATATAAGCAAACGCTGAGATTGTAGTAGAGAGTTAGTAAAAGTTTATATTATATCGCTGATAAGCGGTAAAACTCGAGGGAGCCCGCCATCTCCACACGCTGCGGATTAATCTGCATCCATCTCTGCTCGTAGTGAAGTAACCTCCCTGCTTCTACGCCTTTGCAAGCATCGCTCTCCCTGAAAACCGGAATCAGGAAGCCTACACCGCCTTCTGGCTTCTATCGCAAAGCGACCTCTTTCGTAATGAAGACTCACCTCTTCTGGATTTCGTGAGGCCATGCTACACCTCGGCCCAAGAAGGCTTACACACAAAAAAAAACCCCGAACTGTAGCTCAGCAGCCGCATTGTGAATCTAAAAGGAACTTCACCCCTCCTAAGGAATCTAGAAGTAATTGTCGCTTAAGCCGCCGAGACTCTAACCGGAGCGGCCACCTCGGTAATCTCTAGAAAGCTATCCTCGGAAGAAAAAGGCAATCGAGATCTCAACCGAACGCCAAACCCCGCAATCGGTAGGAAACATTACCCTAGAAGAAAAGATTGATGCTATCAACCTAATCTAACCTACCAAATGGCACCCATAAGTGGCTTCTATTAGGGAGTTAAAGCCTCACTAGAAATTTCCTTCCACATGGCTCTATTGAAAAGCCGCTGGCCATCTGCCCCTAAGCAACTCTCCTTCCCTCGAGCCTATAAATAGAAGAGTTCATCAAGTCATTCTTCGCTAACCTTCCTGGATGATCGGCGTAATCCCGGCCTTCCGTAAACCTCTGTAACCTTCTAATAAATCATCTTGTAATCTACATTGAGTCGATAATGGAATTCATCTCCTGTTAAAGATATGGAGATCCCATCGTGCTCTTTCTCCCCATTTGGATTAGTTTCCAAGTAAACGTTGGGTTCTTCTCTTCTCTCTTTGAAGTTTTCCCTCTTCGATCTCTCTCGATCTCATCCAAATCCACTCCCCAATCCATCTACAAATTCAATTGAAGGACCCCAATCAAGGGTTCTCCTTGATTTCATACATAACAATATGGCCGTCACGGGAGGTTTCGGAATATATGTGCCACGGTTAAGACGCATAAGGAGATCGGTGGGCGTGCAGCCAAGCTCAAGAACGTAGAGAATCTCTCGCCCGTCCAGATCATCCCGCCGCCAGATGGGAGAACCACCCTCCATCCAGCACTTCACCCCCACCGTCGATCCTGGGCCCTGTGATTTGATAGAGGTGATTTCGGCGAGATTGCTCAAATCGGTTGAAAGATCCGATTGGGACGATCGCATACAAACGCTTCCTCCTTTAAAAGGCATGTTTCCTCGCATGCCACTCTTGCCTCGGCACACCGCTCCATCCCTACATGTGGAAAGAGAACCTCGAAGCTATCTAAGCAAAGCATACTCCTGCCGTCAAAGGCCAACGGGAGCTCTCTCCAAGCAGCGGGGCGAGCCGAAACTCTTCTTTTCTAAAAGTTCTCGATTCACCTCTTCCGAAAGGCGACGCACGCCCCTGTCAAGTCGGAAGGACTTCACTTCGGTATGACTTGGAGGTCTCCTCTTCGAAGTTGTTCCACGCTCATCCCAAACCACGCAGAGACACTCATCGCCTCTGCGGCTCTCTCGAGACGATACTCCTCTATAAGCCGCCACATGACTATCATCGCCGAGGAAACTACTTCCCCAGAGTACGATCCGCCACCGGTACTCGAAGGGAGCGCGGGTACAAGGCACCGCAATCACCTGTGCGCCATCGATCTCCGGAGCATCTCTGTCGGAAGCCCATCCCGGCAGGGAGGACTTTCTCCGTACATCGAAGATTATATTCTCCTTTGTCAGTGAGATTTGGGAGGCCCCTTTCTCCGAAGCGACTTCCGTGAGCTCCCCAATATCGGTATAAGCTGGCAATCGGGACCAGTACTCTACCCTCATGAGTACGCTGCAGTTTGCACTGCATTGAGATAATGGACACAAACCGCATTCGGCACGAAGCGCATTATTTTGGTGCCGTTTTTCTTTCCCCAAGACCTTTGACCGATATAGTCTATTTTTACGACCGGGTTCTAAACCTTCCATCGGGGTCAATATCGTTTCTGGCACCACGCTAACCTGACCTTTTCTTCACTGATTTGTAAATCATTGCCAAGGCGTGCTAGCGCTGAAGTTAACCGCAAAGAATAAGTTTCTCAAAGTGCAAGCAAAATGCGGAGGTGCGTAAGCCTCCCAGATACGCCCGACAGCCTTCAACAATGTAGAAGCGTACCGACGAAATTGGATGAAAGATCAAGACTCCACATAAATGGGCGGTCATGGCGCAGCTTACGGGACGGTCTCTACGCTTAATCGCCCCTTCTTCGAATCCATTTTGCAGCACGCCCCCGTGAAATCGGGTCCGGTGATGAGTAGGGGCACCCAACGCCTTTATCGGGCAACAGTAGGAGTTCAAGATCACGGTGCTGTATGCAGGAGGCTCGGGCAACGAAATGTCCGTGAGTTCCAAAAGGGGAGTGAGCCCCGACGGATCTAACACGTAAACTCCCCAAGCCGCATCCGGGCAGATCCCTAAGAGACGATGTAGACCCCTCGCCGTGGCTGTCTAAGACCCTCAGCCCCCGAAATCGCAATGTATGCAGGGTACGAGAGAACTACACCTCCCTTTACCTCAAGAGAGAATGCGCCTTGATGCGCATTTCGAACAAAGAAAAATCCTCAAGCAAACCCTCGAGCCACTAAGGAATCTCGATCAATGACGACGAAGCAAGAAGTATTGTGCTACCATCGTGTCAAGGTGCGACAATACGTAAGATCATAGGCCCACCTCAAGGACGAATTGAAGATCTAAGTCAAGGCGAAAACTTGATCAATTCCGTCGTGAAAAGAAGGCAATCTCACAAAAGAGAACTCCACCACTGGAATCTTGGCTGTAAAGTAAGCTCACCTACCACCTGCAAAAATCCCGATATCGAAGTTTTACTTCAGCTGTTGCTAGGGGCCCCTTGGCCAGCGTGATGGGGAGAGAAGTTCTTCCTCAAGCGAAGCGCATGGTAGAATGGTTGCTTCACCAGTGAGACAAATTCCAGTTGAAGAGGAGCCACCATCTCGCCTCACCGCTTCGCAGCGAAGCACCCTCCACGGCTGATCTTATCAACCTCACTTAACAATGCCTTGGTGCAAGTGGCCCGCCATGTTGGAGTTCCTCTCACCATATGGGATAGAGTGTCGGGTTTGACAATCCCGAGCCTCCACATGAGATTGTCTTTGGGATTACTGAGAGGATAAAGATTAGGAAGGAGAATCTCCAAACATGTTCTGATCAAATCGGTAGGCTTAGATGTGAATTCTCATCATCCGTGAAGTGCATGATCTCTCTTCCAATGACACTCGCAAGACACCCTCCTTGGGAGGTTACCGCGACTTTGATAAACTTCTTGATTCTCATGGCAGGTCCTTCCGTACTATAACGCAACAATGGGTAGGCCTTCACCATGCAAGTCGGTCACAAGACCATCTCCCTATCACCGTAAGTTGAAGTTCCAAAC